>CM076580.1:656522231-656833743 GCA_034641835.2 Pinus albicaulis
CTACAATGTTGGGGGTATTGGTATCCTTATATTGATAGAAATGGGGAGAGATCAGCTCTGGAGATTGGATGTTTCAAACAATAATTTAACTGGTGAGATAGAATTTTCTTTGAATTTGCTTAGCCATTTGCTCACTCTGAGACTGGAAACAAATCTATTTTCTAGTACTATCACAGCCTTGAACATGACCAGTCTTCAAGACTTTAATGTTTCTGGTAATCAGCTCACAAGGGCCATCCCTGGATCTTTGTCCAAGTTTCCTTATTCAGCATTTTAAAGGAATTTATTTCTTTGTGGCAATCCCTTGCCAAGTTGTAAGAGCATAATCAGTAATCCTACCACTCCAGGAGGCATTGTGAATTCCAGCCCTGTGATGCAGGATCCAAGTATTGTGCCCTCAACTCCAAGTTCAAAGCCTGAGATGGCACAGAGTACAAAGAAAAGCATAAACAAATTAAGGAGGGGTGTTTTTATTATCATTGTGGTTGGAGATTTTGCATTGTTATTGCTAATTGCCTGTGTTTTACTTTGTTATTAATGGAGAAAGTACTCTTGGAAAATGATGGATGAGAAGCATGGAAGGAGATTAGAAACACAAAAGATTATTTATTCTTCAAGCCTGTATCCCCAGCAATCAAGTGCTGGAGAGAGGGGTAAACTGGTTTTCTTTGAGGGAAATCGACAATTTGAGTTGGAGGATCTTCTTCGTGCTTCCACTGAAATGCTTGGGAAGGGTAGCTTTGGAACTACATATAAAGTTGTGTTGGAAGATGCTAACGTTGTTGCTGTGAAGAGGTTGAAGGATGTGCATGGTCCAGGGAAAAGAGATTTTGAACAACATATGGAACTCTTAGGAAGGCTGTGGCATTTCAATCTAGTGAGCTTAAAGGCTTATTACTATGCAAGAGATGAGAAGTTACTTGTTTATGATTATATGGCAAATGGAAGTCTATACTCCCTTCTGCATGGTATGTTCATCGTGCTTCTTTTTTCCTTTTTAGTTGTATTCCCCCGTTTCCTTATTGATTATTATATGTTCTCGATATAAAAAAATGGAAGTTGGTTTTCATAATTGAAAATATTTCATGAAGATGATTGTTTTTTCTTCTTTCACTGGAAAATGGGTCTGATGCCATGTTGAATATTGAATGTTATCACATGTTCAGTTTGTCCTTTTATCTTTGGCCCTATATCAAGCCATCAAATGCAACTCCGATGTAATTTCGGATCATAGAACTGTGCCTGGAAATTGATCCTCTTTTACCAATTTTAGATTCATTTCTCTATTGTGTTGTTGTAGGCAATCGTGGTCTTGAGAGAAATCCTCTTGACTAGACAACTAGAATGAAGATAGCGTTGGGTGTAGCCTGTGGTTTGACCTTCATTCACCACTCATGTAAATCTCCCAAGCTGGCCCATGGGAATATCACGGGAATATCAAGTCTTCCAATGTTTTGTTTGATAAGAGTGGAAATGCTTGTATCTCAAACTTTGGTCTTGTTGTGCTTATTAGTCCTGCATCTGTTGCATTAAGAGCTGCAGGATACAGGGCTCCAGAATAGGCCGAGACAAGAAAGATATCTCAGAAAGCAGATGTATATAGTTTTGAAGTGCTACTCCTAGAGATTCTTACTGGGAAAGCCCCTGTTCAGCTACACGCACCGGATGAATTTAAACAATGTTACCGATGAAATAGGTGACCGCAATGTTACCTACTTTTTTTTGGTAGCATAAAAGGCACCCGATTTTGAAAAGTGGTGATGCAGAATCACCATTTTTTTTTTTGGTGCACATTTTTGACACTATAAAATTTTTATTTATGAAGTATGAATATTTGTTTTAAAATGTTAGTGATTTTCATGTTAATTTTGAAATGTATTGATGCAGCATCAATTTTTTTTTTAGAGCAGTGATTTTCATGCTAATTTTGAAACGTATTGATGCTGCATCAATCTTTTTTTTTAGAGCAGTGATTTTCATGCTAATTTTGAAACGTATTGATGCTGCATCAACCTTTTTTTTTTAGAGCAGTGATTTTCATGCTAATTTTGAAACGTATTGATGCTGCATCAACCTTTTTTTTTTTTAGAGTGGTGATTTTCATGTTGGTAATAAAACACAAAACTTAGATTTAAAAAAATATATAAAAACAATAAAAAAACCAATAAAAATGTAAAAAAAAAACAAAAATAGCTCATAAAAATAAAAAATTTAAACAAAAATAAATAAAAAAACAAAAATATTTGAAAATTATATCAAAGGAAATGACAAAATTTGAAGAAAAAAAACACATAATTTAAAGAAAAAAAACACAAATTGACCAAAAAATTAAAAAAAAAAAAAAATCAAAAACATTTTTTTCTAACTTATTAAAAAAAACAATATATTAAAATATATATATATATATATATATATTTTTAAAAAAAAATTAAAATAATTAAAATTACAAAATTAAAATTTAGAAAAAAAAAATTATAAAAAAAAAAAAATTTAAATTTAAAAATTTAAATTAAAAAAAATAATAATAATAAGGAAAAAAATACAAATTTTAAAATTTACAAAAAAAACAAATTAAAAAAAAAAAACAATTAAAATTGAAAAAAAAAAAAAAAAAAAAAAAAAAAAAAAAAAAAAAAAAAAAAAAAAAAAAAAAAAAAAAAAAAAAAAAAAAAAAAAAAAAAAAAAAAAAAAAAAAAAAAAAAAAAAAAAACCACGTGCAAATAATTAAAAAACAAATATACATAAATTTAGTGTTTTTTTTTTTTTTTTTTAGTGAAACAATTTATAGATTTTAAAATGAAAAACTAAATAAACGAAAAATTAAGAAAAACAATTAAATTAATTAAAATTTAAAAATTTTAATAAATAAATTTTAAATTTTAAATTTAAAAAAATAATTATTCTATAATATTAAATATAAAAAAAAATTAAACAAATTGAATTTAAAATAAAAAAAATTGAATTAAAAAAATAATTTTAAATTTTTTGAAATTCAAATTTAAAAAAAAAAAATCAAATTAAAATAAAAATATTAAAAATTAAAAAAAAAATAAAAATAAAAATAAAATCAAATAAAAAATAGATTTATATATATATTAAAAATTAAAAATAAAAAATATTTTAAATAAAAATATTAAATTTAAAAAAAAAATTAATTTTTTGAAAAAAAAAAATTAATTTTTTGAAATTAAAAAAAAAAAAAATTTAAAAAAAAAGCAATTAAAAAATAAACAAATAAAAAAAAATCAATTAAAAAATAAAAAAAAATAAAAAAAAATGGATTACAAATGAAATGCGGTGGTGGTCGGGGCGCGGCCTGCCCGCTGGGCGGCCCAGCCGGAGTCCCGGCCGTCGACGGGCATAGGGCCGATTCTGGGAATCGGCCCAGCAGGCAGGCCTCGCCCCGACCACCACCGCATTTCATTTTTAATTGATTTTTTTTTTATTTGTTTTTTTTTTTAATTGATTTTTTTTAAATTTTAATTTTAATTTTAATTTTAATTTTTTAAATTTCAAAATATTAATTTTTTTTTTAATTATTTAAAATAAAATTCGTTTTGTTTTAATTTTTTAAATTTTATTATTTTTTTGTTTTAAATTTATTATTCTTATTTTTTTTTTTAATAATTTTTATTAAATTTGGCCTTTTTTTTTTTTTTTTTTTTTTAATTTTTCGTTGTTATTAACTTTTACGGTTAGTTTTTTAATATAATTTTATAAAATTCAATAAATTATATATATATATTTTTAATTTATTTCTATTTAATATTTTTTTTAAATGTTTTACTTTTTTATTATTATTTTTTTACTAGATTTTTGGCTTCTGTGATCCATCAATAAATTAAGCAGAAATCTTTCGGTAAAAATCACATTATCATGAACAAAGTCGACGCGTTTCGAACCAACCAGTGTGGTTCATCATCAGGACTGATGATGAACCACACTGGTTGGTTCGAAACGCGTCGACTTTGTTCATGATAATGTGATTTTTACCGAAAGATTTCTGCTTAATTTATTATTTTTTTGTTAATTACATAAAAATTATATATTTTTTTTTTCAATTAAAATTGTGTATTTAAAATTAGTTTTTTTTTTCAATGAAACTTAATTTTTTAAATTTTTTTTTTTAATTTAATATATATATATATATATATATATATATTTTTTTTTTTTTTCAAATTTTCCATTTTTAATTGATTTTTAAAGTTTTTAATGTTTTTCGTTTAACAATATTTTTTTTGTCTTTATATTTAAAATTTATTTTTTCTTTCAAAATTTATTTGTTTATTCATTTATTTATTAAAATTTAATATTTTTATCTGCGCGCGCTGCTCTCCACCGGCCACCGCCGCCCAGCGGGCGTGCCTCGCCCCCACCACCACCACTTTTTTTTTTTAATTGATTTTTTTTAAATTTTTTTTTAATTGATTTTTTTTTTTTTTTTTTAATTTCAAAATATTAATTTTTTTTTAATTATTTAAAATAAAATTCGTTTTGTTTTAATTTTTTTTAATTTTATTATTTTTTTGTTTTAAATTTATTATTATTATTTTTTTTGGTTAATAATTTTTATTAAATTTTGCCCATTTTTTTTATTTAATTGATTTTTTTTTTTTTTTCATAATTTTTCTTTGTTATTAACTTTTACGTTTAGTTTTTTAATATAATTTTATAAAATTCAATAAATTTTATATATATTTTTTTAATTTATTTGGATTTAATATTTTTTTTAAATGTTTTACTTTTTTATTATTTTTTTTTGTTAATTACATAAAATTTTTATATTTTTTTATTTCAATTAAAATTGTGTATTTAAAATTAGATTTTTTTTTTAATGAAACTTAAAAAAATTTTTTAATTGATTTTTAAATTTTTTTTTTTTTTAATTGTTTTTTTAATTGTTTTTTTTTAAATTTTAAAAATATAATTTTTTTTTATAATTATTTAAAATAAATTTTTTTTGTTTTAATTTTATTATTTTTTTTTTTAAATTTATTATTATTATTATTATTTTTAATAATTTTTATTTAATTTTGCCCTATTTTTTCTATTTAATTGATTTTTTTTATTTTTTTTACCTTTAGTTTTTTAATATAATTTTATAAAATTCAATAAATTTTATATATTTTTTTTAAATTTATTTCGATTTAATATTTTTTTAAAATGTTTTACTTCTTTTTTTTTTTTTTGTTAATTACATAAAATTTTTATATTTTTATATTTCAATTAAAATTGTGCATTTAAAATTAGATTTTTTTTTTAATGAAACTTAATTTTTTTTAATTTTTTTTTTATTTAATATTTTTTTTCTTTTTTTTTTTCAATTTTCCATTTTTAATTGATTTTTAAAGTTTTTAAAGTTTTTCGTTTAACAATATTTTTTTTTTCTTTTATATTTAAAATTTATTTGTTTATTCATTTATTTATTAAAATTTAATATTTTTGTTTTTAAATTTAATTTGTTATTTTAATATTAACCTCTTTTTTTTTAATTTAATAAAATTTGATGTATATACCTATTTTAATTTAAGTTCATATATATATTTTATTTTTATAATTTAAATTTAATTTATTTTTTATAGTTTATTTGTTTTTTTAATATATATTGTTTTAAATTTGATATTTTCATTGTATTTTATTTTTATTTTTTATTTTTAATTAAGTTTTCTTTCTTTTTTTTCCTTTTAATTTGAATAGTGTTTTTTTTTTTTTTTGAATTTTTAAATTTATTAAAATTTAATATATTTCCTTAAATTTAATTATTTGTTTTAATTTTTTTTTCTTTTTTTAAATTTAATAAGCATTTTCTTTTTCTTTTTTAAATTTAATTTCTATATTTTATTTTTTATAATTTCCTTCTTTTTTTAACTTGTTTTTTTTTTTAAATTTAATATTTTTATTTTGTTTTTATTTTTTAAAATTTTAATCTTAATTTTTTTTTGGTTTATTTTTAAATTTTTTTTTTCCTTAAATTTTAGGTTTTTTTTAATGATTGAATTAAAATTTTTACTTTGTTTTTATTTTTATTTTTTTTATCTTCATATATTTTTAAATTTTAAGCTTTTAAATGTTTTTATTTTTTAAATTTATTTTTTTTCTTAAATTTTAGGTTTTTTTTTAATGTTTGAATTTTAAAAATTAAAAAAATGTTACTTCTATTTTTAAAAATGCCAAAAGTATGACACAATTTTTTTTTTTGTTATTCCAGCATCAACTGGTTTTGTTTTGAGGGTGTTTTTTCAATCCCTTTTTCAAGAAACAATTTTGTTTTTACCATAATTTTATAAAATGTTGAAATTTGACCTTAAAAAAAAACGAAGTGCGTTCTGGAAGAGACACTTTTTTTTTGGGGGGTGTTTTTTCAATCCTTTTTTCAACAAACAATTTTGTTTTTAGCATAATTTTAGAAAATGTTGAAATTTGACCTTAAAAAAAAAACAAGTGCGTTCTGGAAGACACACTTTTTTTTGGGGGTGTTTTTTCATGTTTTTTGAGAGTTTTTGGGCTAGAGTTCCCGTTTTGAGGTCAGGTTACCTATTTCATCTAACAAAGTTGTTTCTTCCTGGAAGGTCTTTGATAGTTATATCGAATTCTTGTAGTAGCATCAAACAACGAGTTATTCTCCCATTCGTGATTGGTTTATCAGCTAAATATATAATGGCAGAGTGATCAGTATACAGGAGTACTTGATAGCCAGTTATATAATGTCTAAATTTATTAATATCATAAATGACATCCAGGAACTCCTTTTCATTCATTGTATAATTTAATTTGGCAGGAGTGAGGTTTTTGCTGATATAATAAATAACATAGGGTTTTTTGTCTTCTTCTTGGACAAGAATTTCCCTTATTGCTGTGTCGGATGCATCTGAAGAGATGTGAAAAGGCAGTTTCCAGTTAGGCCCTCACAGAATTGGTGCTGTCGAGACCAATTTCTTTAAATCTGTAAAAGCAATGTCACATTTATCAGTCCAGTGGAATTCAACATTTCCAGTTAATGCAGACAAAGGTGCAGCTATTTGTGAGAAATTATTTATAAATCTACGATAATATCATGCATATCCCAAAAAATTGCGTACTTCTGTCTACGTACAAGGTGTGGCTAATAGAAGGATTACCTGTATTTTTGTTGGGTCTACCTGTATTCCAACTACAAAGATGTAATGGCCTAGGATTACTCCCTCGGTCATCATCATGTGACATTTTTCATTGCTTAAACATAACCTAGTAGAAATACATCGATCCAACACCTTTTCTAGCGTTTCTAATGCTTGATCAAAGTCCTCACCGTATGGTGTGAAGTCATCCATATAGATTTCAAGCCCCTCATTTATTAAGTCAGAAAAAAATGCTGAATATGGCTCTTTGAAATGTTACTGGGGCATTACATAGCCCAAATGGTAAAAATATGTAAGCAAAATTACCCCATGGGCAAGTAAAGGTTGTCTTATCCTGGTCTTTGGGGGCTATTTGGATTTGATTGTAACCACTGAACCCGTCAAGAAAGGAAAAGAACCGTTTCCCTGGCAATGTGTCAAGGACCTAGTCAATGAAAGGGAGGGGGAAGTAGTCTTTCTGTGTTGCTTTATTTAGTTCTCTATAATCCACACAGATTCTCCATTTCCCATTATTTTTAGGGATGACTACCAGAGGGGAGACCCATTTTCTATCTGAAATAAGATAGATGAAATTTACATCCAACAGTTTTTGCAGCTCGTCTTTTACAATATCTTTTAAGTGCGGGTTTAGCCTTCGCTGAGGTTGTCTAATGGGTTGAACTTCCTTATCGGTATAAATGTGAATGGTGTAAAGCTGGGGATATAAGCCTTTCATGTCTGGGTAGTCCCAAGAAAATGCCCCTTGATGCTTCTGTAGAACTTTTATGAGCCTTTGCTTTTGGTTACTATCCAAATTTCCATTGATATTCAGGATCTTCCCTGGCTCAATCTTAATGGGTATGTTGTTACGCACATCGGTTGTGAGAATATATTGATCCTCAAGGTCTGTCAAGGGGTCCTCTTGCACTTCATCTTCAAGGACTGTTTTCAACATTTGGCATTTTAAATTTTCAGACGTGGGTGGATGATTCATAAAATTATTGATTACATCGTCTTCAGTTTGATCTTTAAATTCAATAGCTTCCTCTAACTTGAGAGGTGGACGAATGTTTTGCTCCTAATATGCATATGGATGTTTGTAAATTTTTACCGTGGGTAAGCTTGGCCTGGCAGGAAGATAAATAATGATATTTTTTATGGAATCTCCTCTAGTGATGGTCATGCTTCCTATTCAGCAGTCTATGTAAGCATCGACTGTCTCCAGCCAAGGTCGCCCAAGAATCAATGGGTGCCCATCCATCCTGTTCTTTGGATTAATAACGAAGAAAACATCTGGATACTCCCATGAGTCTAGGGAGACCAAGATTTCCTGTACTATTCCTTCTAGTCTGATAACAGACCTGTCAGAAAGCTCCAACAACGTAGCTGTGGGTTCTAAAGATGATATGCCTAGCTTTTCGCAGGTTCCCATAGTTAGGATGTTAATGGCCACCCCTAAGTCGACCAATGTGTTTGGAAAGGAGTGTCCAGAGATCTACACAGTTACTATGAGATTTCCTAGGTCTTCATATTTTACGGGTGGTTCCTTACCCGAAAATAAGTCAGATAGCGTCCCTACCACATGAATGGTGGGCACAACCTTTGTTTTTTTTACTTGTTTTTTTCCACAGAGCTCTTTAATTGTTTTGCATAGATGGGAATGTCTTGTATGGCCCGGAGAAGAGGAATTTTGATTCAAAGGTTTCTTAACTCCCTAAGGATGTCAAAATATGGAGAGACTATTGGTCTAGGCAGAGTTAAACTTTCAGGGAATGAAGGTGGAGACACCCTAAGCTCTTCAGGCCCTCTTTGGTCAGCCATTTCCTTTTCTCGGCCTACCTCTGTTTCTGTTATATTTTCTTGGCTAGGCTATGTTGTTCTAGATTCGGATGGAGGTGAGGTTGTAACTTCTTCTAGTGAGATAGTACATCCTGATCTCAGACTTAGTTCATTGCATTGCCTCTATCTAGTGTCGAGGTTTGGTTCTTCTATAATCTGAACTAGCTAAACCGGTCTGTTATTGGGATTACGATTGGGTTGAGCTGGTAATTGAGGACATATGGTAGACTGAGGGTTGTGTTGGACTGGGTATGGAGCTGGAAGTGTAGGTTGATTCTGGACCCCTGCTCCCATTGGTAGGTTGTTCATTCCCAGGGGTCACTGCCAGTTCCGGGGCCAATTGGTGGTTTGAGAAGGGGATGCTGGCCACTGGGCTTGATATGGAGTGTTTTTCCAATAAGGAGGAGAATAGGGAAAACTTGGCCAATTATTCCCTGATGAGGGTTGTGTTGGCCAGGGTGGTATTTGAAACGACTAGTTCGGCCAATTAGAAAAAGGGTTTTGATTCTGCCAAGCTGCTGCAGGGTTTTATTGGTTAAACTGCGGAGAAGAAAATAACTCAGGCAGGTCTTGAGGCATACCTGGTCATGCCTACCATTGTTGACGTTGATTCATTAGGTAGACTGTGTTAGTATGAATCTTTTGTCGTAAAAGACCACTTTAGCTACGCATAACAAATAGCCCTAACATCAATTATGGCTGCCAAATATCTTTAAATCTGCAATCAGGTGATCCAAATAATGCTGCACAAATCCAGATCTAAGCATAAAAGACATTAAGTAGATAAAATAAAATGTGGCTCCATGCATCCAATAGACAAGACAAGAACGATGTATTTGAAAGAATTTTTATATTATATTGAAAAGGGGCACCTGAGAGGAAAACAAGAAAGGTGTTTTCCGGTTCTCCTCAATGGGATGGGTTCTTGATAGTCTTCAGCATTTCAGATCTAAAATCTCTCTCTCTTGTTGGTGTAGAAAACCCAGACAAACATAGAACTCAATGGGAGCTCCAAGGCAAAAATGGAGAAAAATGTGACCAAGTGTATAGATCCAGAGTGATCTAATAGGCAACAAAAGGTAACTAATGAATGGGAAAACCCTTCTATTTATAACAAAATATTAGGGCGATCTAGAACTTGGTGCATGAATAAAATATTATTAATCAAATTCTAGAACCACCTTTTAGGAATATTTTATTATATTTGTTGGAGGGAAAAGGATTTTTGACTTGGGTCAATTCCTTTATTTGTAAATAATAAATAAATAAATGATTTATTTACTATTTTAAGGAAATGGTGGGAATATAATTAAATAAATAATTATTTATTTAATTATTTATAAATGATTTAGTCAAATTTAACTAGGAATATTATTTAAATAGGGATTTAAATAACTTATTCCTAGGAAATAATCAAATAAATAAGGATTTATTTAATTGGTTTCCTTGTTTTGGGTTAAATATGACCAGGAAATATAAACAAATATAGATTTGTTTATTATTTCCTTTTGGGGTTTCCTGTTTAGACCATAAACAACTTAATAAAGGTGTTTTACTAAGTTATTTCACATAGTGAAAGAAATTTTACTTAGGGTAAAATTGGTCTTACATGGTGTACTTGAGTTCATCTAATGATAATAGGTTAGATGACCAAAAAATGGTGCAGCAATTTTAGTTCTATCTTCTCTGCAACTTCCTGCCTTAAACTGTACCATTTGAGAGTGAAGGGAAATGGTCTATGGTATGGTCCTTAGTGTAGATGACACAAATCTGAACCATGTTTAAGGGGCATTCCCTTTGGCTGTGCTTCTTCCGATAGCGTGGGAAAAAAAATGACAAAGTTCTGTTCTGCTATAGCTTGCTTCTGCTTGGCCTGTAAGACATCAAGCTGTGTTATCAAGGTACCCAAAATCATTTTTCCAAGATTTTACCAAACTCTGCTCTGGTTACGTTGCCACCAGACTGCTTAAGGTCTTTTTTTATTAAGTCACCTTCATTTGGCCTATTACGCGTATTACCCCTGAAGCACCTAATACACAAGGAAATAATCTCATCATCTTCTTCCTGGGAAATGTCCCCTTTTCCCATTATGTTAAGTGTTTCAATCCACTCTTCTTTCATTCCCTTAATCATTTTAGCTTTTAAGATGTCTTTGGATAACGTAGTATATGGAGACCTTTGTAAATTGTATTGAAATCTTTCTACGTATTCTTCCAATGTTTCATTGGCCCTTGCAAACATATTGAAGATTTCATTTTTTAGTTCTCGAGTCCGACAATAGTCTTGATATTTATTAAGAAAATTGTTCTTCATTTGGTCCCAGTTATTAATGGTTCCCCCACCTGTTCCAATGAACTAGCGTAATGCTGTTCCCTTTAAACTAGAGGGAAATAGTTTCAGTTTCTGAGGGTCGGTGGTGTAGTCATACCCCCTACATAGGACATCGAATTCAAATAGAAATGCATTAGGATCTTCCGTGGTCAACCTATGAAAGGTGGGGATGTTTTGTAAGGGAATGGCTTTCATAGCAGCATTTGCAGCATGATCAACAATGGGGTACTCCAATGTTGATGTGTGCCTTTGATTTTGGTTTTGATTGTTTTCCATTTGATTAAAGACATGCCAGTAATCTTCGGGAATTTCTTGTTCTAGAAGAGTAATCCTGGGGGGATTGGGAGGTGAGTGCGGAGGAAACTTTACAGTGCTTCCCTGATCTGGGATACCGAGTATCTCTGTCTCGATCACTCCTTTAGGGGATTTAGGCTCTGAAGCTTCTATTTTTATAGCACCGCTAGTTTCTCCTTCCCCTCCCTGTAAGTTACAAGAACCTCCCTCTCTTGAAGGGTCAATACTTATATGATCGACAGTTTGAAGGCTTAGTTCAGATCCTTTTGTCTCATTGTGAATCTCGACGTGGGCTGTAGAAGGTGAGGCTGATGCCTGAGGGAAAGTAGTAGGAATTTGAGTGGGAATGATTCTAGATCCTATAGATGCCAGGGATTCAACTTTCTTAATGATTTCATCTATATAGGTTGTTCTTCCAAGGATCATCGTTCCCTTGGATTTTGGGGATTTTTGCGGATGATTTCGATTTGTTTCTATCTTTTTCTTCCTAGTCATAAAACAAGAGCACCTATTCTACCGATCTTTGCACATTTTGCTAAGAAGCAGGCTAGGGAGCAAGCGTTTTGCTTACCAGTACGTAGGTTCTTACCTCTCGTTTTTAATACCCAATTCTTCACAGCAATAGAGAAAGATGAATAAATGATATCACTCTTAACACTCTCCATGGCAATGGCGCCAAAAATGTCGATTCACAAAGGTGGCTTATTATAGGCAACCTCTAGGCTTCTCATTCAATTGTCAACCCAGGGAAAGTCTTATTATTTCAAGAGTATAAGCAAGATATATGTGAGTGAAGTCGACTGATAGTTATTCTATATTGCTTATGAAAAGGATTATCTAATTCTCGAAGTTTGATCAACTCAAAGAGAAATGAAATGGTAAAATGCAGCTAACTATTCTGTCTAGCTCAGAAGGAGAGAAACCTATGATTGAACAACATAATGATGAATTGAACAACAATATTAATTAATTGAACAACAACATTAATGAATTGAACATCAAACTTAATGAATTGAACAACAATCTGAATAAATTGAATCAGAAATTACTTATATAATTTTGCAATGGAATTCTCTTTGCAAACTGACTAATTGACATCTTTCTGTAATTTATCAATAATTGGACGCCTTATTGTACTTAGGGAACAATATAATTCGTAAATATAGATAACATGAACAATAATTACTCTAAGATTCATAAATCAACTACAAAGGCGTTAGGAGAAAATGAAAACATATAACAGCGATAAAGCATTACTATAAACCAGAAAGCACGAATGCGAAACTATTCTGATGAAAGAGAAACTACAACCTCATGTATTTCTATTTTATTGAGTGGAAAAGTAATTTACAAATTGCTTTAGATAACTGGACATAAATTCTGTAACTAACGCACAACACAGAAATTGCCGAGGAAACTCCCAGGGGTTGGGCCCAACCCACCAGAAGTTCTAACACAATGAAAAACTCAAGAGATGATCGTTCAAAACATCAAAACTCTTTATTAAATTGAAGGATAATACAGGGATACAACTGAACAGTTATGTCCTGATACGTTGATTACAGAAGAAAATTCCTATTCAACTCCCCTATCTAGTTCATCCTTGGTTCTTTTAAAGGCGTCTTTACATAGCAGGATGATATTTTCCAAACAACAGTCCACTGCTCGTGGCTGTCGTTTGGGTTCTTGAGCTTAGATCTGTCTTTCTGCCTTCTGTTAGTTTCTGGGAGTTACAAATATTTCGTGAGTCCATGTCTATCAGCTATCTTTCGTTTAACGTTGGTTCAGCTGCTCTACTTTCCTGCACACAGAGATACAATAAGTCAAATTTCAGTTATAAAAACGTTCCTTTTGTCGTTAGCCCAATTGCCCTGATTTTCATAAATCTTCTCTTTCTTTATTGTTATTATGAGGAGGAATTTCTAAAAATGTATCACAATTCAAAGTAATTATAGGGTGAAGAACTCACTGAAGAACTACCTGATAAAGGTGACCTCTGTGTTCCCATGGTAGTTTATCCACCTAAGGAGCCTTCCCATAATGAGTTTTCCTCCTCTTGCAATTAAGGGGTGGCTTGTATAAGGATTGAAGAATCCACCAAGTGTAGCTTGCCTTAGGAAACCACTAGGATGTTTGTGGACTGAAGAACCTATTGATTTATCAATAGCTTGCCAACTGAAGAACTTACTAATATATCAGTAGCTTGCGAGTTCAAGAACCTTCCCATGTTATAATGAGATGTTCTCCTGGATTAGAGATGTAATTATATTTGTGTACAAAGGACCCTTGTGTAAAATTTGACTGAGTTAAAAGCCCTGTAAGATGACGGTGTGAAAAATATTGAGAACGTTTGAAGGGAAAGGATCCCCGTGTACTTGACTGTCAGATTAGCTAGTGGGTGGAGGTGGTGTAGCCTTGGGAGACCTTATTTCAATTGGTAACATTGGTTCTACATCAATTAGCACTCCTCCTAAAGCTCTAGAATTTGGCTCAAAGTTAATTGGTTGCAAGAAAGAATGTAGTGTAGACCAATCTAAGGTTGGCTGGAGAGTTAGAGTCCCAATCTCAGTTGCCAGATATATTTATAATCTAAGTATTCTCTTATGCCTTTGTGCATGTGATTATCATGTGTTTGATTAATGTATTTTTAAAATTTCATGGTAATGTTGAGGAGTGTTTTTTACAACATGAATGTGGAATATCAACATCCTGAGTAAAGACTTTAAGGAAAGGTTCAATTCCTGTGTTTATTTTGAGCCTAAATTTAATTATCCAAACATGAAGGATGGGAAAATCCTTTTTGTTAAAATGATCTCTATGCTATTGTGGGCATAAATTTTAGTTTAGTGTCATGTATGAAATGAATATGATATTACATGAGCTTGGAATATTGTCTAAGTTGCCCGAGTATCCAGAGATGGGTAAATTTCTACGATATTTATTATTTGTTAAAGGAATGGTTATTAGGCCTTGGTATTATATATGTGTGTGTGAATCGATTGTAGAGGACACTCACACGATGGACGATGGGGATGCAATAACTAACCCCTCCCCCCCCCGCCCCCCCTCTTTCATGTTAGCAAGGGGAGGGGTGGGTTCATATTTTAATTGTGGACGTTGGAGTTTTTTAATGTAGTGGAGTCATTGATTGGAGGTGCTAGAACCTTGATTGGGAACCATAATAATAGAACACCCCTTACCGTGTTAGTGAAGGGATGGGGGTCTGAAATTAAATCCACATCATTGATTTCCATATCGAGTTATCATCGTTGGATGAACCCCAGGGCTTTGGGACCCCAGGGGTTTCCATCTGGAGCACTTAGATTTTTCCTGGGAAGACAAGGTCAGGACATAATAAAGTCCAATAAATTATGGAAATAACAGTGTTATGCCTAAGAGCCAGTAAAACTATGAAAGATAAGGGGTAATGTGGCACCCAGAAATGGCCATTTGGCAGGTCCAAGTGGGCCAAAAGTGAGTGACACATGGCACTACCAGAGGAGGCCATGTGAAGGGTGTGATGTCAACATAACATCATCCTAGTACTAATGTCATCGCGATGATTTCAAAGGGGGCTTAGTGCAAAAAAATTAGGATTTTATGGTTGGGGTGAGAGACGTCAACATGATGTCATCTATGCAAGTTTTAAACATGATGTCATCTCAACATTTTAATGTAGAGGCATAGAAGGAAAGGTTTGTGATTTATGTCCCTATATAAGAACTTTTTTATCTGTTAACATTGAGGGGTTCTGTCCCACTCTCTGAATCCTAGAGGAATTAAGCAAAGATCATGTAGAAACTATTGGGATTACATAGCATGTGAGCTTGTAGACTGGGGTCTGCGCGCAATGATGTATAATATGTAGATGTGTTTGTGCATAATGATGTGGCATGGACCATAATGGCAAATGTTAATCGAAATATGACGTGGACCCCTTGGGAGGGTGATATGGCGATGATTTGGAGAGCCATGTGAACACCACATGGGGACCATGTGGTTGCCACATGGTAGGTCATGATGATATGGCAATAGGTTATTAACCAATATTTAAATGGACATAAATTTTCATCTAAGAGTCAGATTGAGGAAAATTTTATATCGCTGGAAAGGTCTCAACGAGACGAACTTAATGACGTTGACTATTCTGGTTTTTGAAAAGTTTAAAAAGGATAAAAAATTATAGACCCCATTTACATAACTTAACTTTGGAGGTTTTTTTTGTAACCACCCCTCCCACATTTACCCGATTTCACTGGCCTACTAGGGTAAACATGAGACAAAGAGTTACTATGATATGACCCAACCTCCTAGAGTCTAGTTAAGGAAATGGGGCCTACAAACTGACAACTCACAACACCCCTTAGGGCTGCAAGACACTCAAAGGACAAAGTACCACCCCAGGTGACCAAACCCAGAATTGGGGCTCTTTTTCACTGACCTAGACCCAAACTACATGCATGACAAGGCCTAAATACAATTATAGGCCTCTAACTACATGCACAACATTGCCTGAGTGAAATTATAGCCCAAAATCTCCAGTTCAGAGGGTGCGATCCTGAGATTTGAGCCACCTTTCTAAGCCAACCTCCAGATCACTACCCTAAATGACACAATGACAAAGCTTCTCATACAAAACTTGAACAAGAATTGACCCAAGACATTCCTATCCCATAACAGACATTTCGTCAAACAAATGGTAAAGATGTAAGCTACAGGTCATGAATGCACATCTGATTATAATAGTTTTAGATTCATTTGAGAATCACCAAGAAGGCCCTATGCCCTATCCACATAGTTTCAACTACACTTATTAGTCCATACATTCATCAACCAATCAATAAATAAACAAATCATGACAATATTCGTAGATAATACACATCATATAAATAACATATAACCATATAATAACTAACAAAGAAACCATTACAACTTAGTTATAACATTACCAACATAATCGCTACCAATGCTCGTAGGTCACAATAAGGGAATGTATCATAGTAACATATGAAAATACCAATCACGTCAGGGACTTCCACATACCACCTAGCCATAGATTGGGCTTAACCAAATCTCTCTTTCAGCCAATCACCCCCGCACCATATTCCAAGAATGAATGTGGGATCTCATGGAATAAACCAAGACAAAGCCAAACCAGGGATTCCAAAGGCCAAACCACCTCAACCCTCAACCACAATGATTCCACATCTACGATTATACATCACTAAAAACAACCAGATCGGTCTCTACCCAAGCTATCCAGGGTTTCAGGAACTAGTAACTCAACCCACACCCCTTTAGGGATCCAGAGCATTTTTCTAACTTGGCTCCAAGGACTAGTAACTCAAACCCCAAGGGCTCCAGAGCATTTTTCCTAACCTAGGCTCCAGGACTAGTAACTCAACCCCCCAAGGGCTCCAGAGAATTTTTCCTAACCTAGGCTCCAGGACTAGTAACTCAACCCAAGTTGTTTTAGGGCTTCCAAAGCATTTGTTCCAATCCATAGTCATAAGGAACATGAGCACCAATCAGAAAAAAAAGCAAGTGGAAAAACCCACAACACCATGGATATCCAAGAAATGGAAAGTCAAGGCTAAAACCACTGTCAATCTAGGCAAATATCCATTCCAATGATATCACATAACCAAAAAATCACATGCATATCCCATGCATCCAGAAATCAACAAGGAAATCACTCATGCAACTCATTACCTACAAAGAAATCTAGCTGTAGCTTCTAATCTACCTGTTCCCTTGCACTTTCTTGCTTTCCTTTGCCTTATTTATCCAAATCCAATATATGCCAAAGTGCTCCAAGAATTCTCCAAGATTTCTCAAGTGTGCAAGAGTGTGATGTTTGAAAGTGTAATTAGTTTCGGTATTCATATTGACTATGTAATTATGTATTTATGTAATGAAGAAGACAAAGATAATAAAATGTATTTTTGTTATGCTTTCTTCATGGGTTTCATGAGCAAGGTTTTTATTATAGGTCAAAAGACTTCTTCTTGACGTCTTTTAGGGATATTTCATCTTGTCATAAATGTACTAATTAAGAGTCATGTATATGAAGAGTCAAGTCAAAGAAGTATGCCTCAAGACCTTTTCATATAAACCTTGAAGACATAACTCAATATGATGCTCAATATCAGCGTTAAATATCCTCTACAAGTCGGCTGGAAGATCTCCTCCAAGTCAAAAGTAAAGTTGGCTGAGAAGTAGGCCTACATGTCGGGCTAGAAGAAGGTCTGTCCAGTCAATATATATAAGGACATGTTTGCGGGTCATTTGAAGATAAAAATTTAGACATATGAAAGAAAATAGTGCAGATAAGAACCTCAGGAACTGCGAAGTATATACACTCCAACAATATTATTGTGTGGGCTTCAATATATATACAGTTCTGTGTCTGGATTGTAGGATCATACGAAGATAAGAATACAAAATATGAAGTATATAAGAATGACCTCGATATGATAGATATCACAGTAAAGAGAAGGAATCATCCTTTGATCATTGTCTTGAATATATATTTCTGTCTTGGAATATAAAGAAGAGATATAACGTAGGTCGGAAAGGAAACCATAATGACATAGTATAAGAATGAAAAAGTGTATGAGGGATATCTAGGAACCGATATTTCCTATATTCAAGAAGGAAGAAGGATCGTTCAGTTGATAGACTAAGTTATCTAGTTCTGGTGTAGAAAGGTGTAGGATGGTGCAGAGAAGAAGGATCATCTTAAGGAATCAAGGAGGAAGTAGTGACAAGGTCTTGGAGGCATACAAGGGTCAAGGGTCTATGTCATGGTCATGGTACTTGTCATCTGAAATTCTATAAGAAGAATTTCTTGTGGGTTTTCCTCTCCAAGAGGGAGAGGTTTTGGCCTTGGCTCGAAGAGCCTAAATTTGTGTCTCTTGTGTTTTGGTAATTAACTTGATGAAAGAGATAATAAGCTAAGAAGAGAAGATAAAGTAAAAGAAGTAAGCTCACAAGTAATTATAAAGAAGAGATTTTGAATTAAACTTAGAATTACCTAATTTTCAACATGGCTTTAGAGCTAAGGTGCTAAAGACAAGGGTTACTTAGCAAGGAGGCACTCAAAGAAGCAAGAATCAAAGTCGAGGTCAAAGTTTGCATTGAAAATTCAAATCAGTTTGCAAGGAATATTCTCAAGCCATTTCAAGAAGACCTTCAATCTCATTCAAAGGATCCACTCATCAAGGAGACAATATTTTCCATCAAAGATTTATGACATTGAAGACATTGTTGGAATACACATCATCAAGAACCACCCAACATTATCCAACACCTTTGAAGACATCTACATTGGAGAATTCAATCTAAGAGGGAGTTGCTAAATTCACCTTCATCAAGGAAGCTGCTAGAAAGAGGAAGTCACTCTACTCAAGTAAGTATCTATGACCTCATCTAAATCTATCAAAATGTCTTATTGCAAAGAGAGAAACATATTGGTTGGGTCATCAAACTTTAGTGCATGGAAGAAGAGGACAAGTTTGAATCTAATTAAAAATGAAGTTATGGGATACATCGAAGGATCTACAATTCAACCTTCAAAAGAAGACATTCAAACATATATCAAATACACGAAGGGAGACATAAGAGCTCGAAGGACTCTTATAGAATCCATAAAGGACTCTCTCATTCCGTATGTATCAAATCTAGAATCCTAAAAATAAATATATGATAAATTGGTGGAGCTCTTCTCGAAAGGTTCTGCAGGGGAAATAATATCCCTGAGAAAAAAATTATACAAATTGAGAATGTCAAGAAAGGAAGGAATATATCCAAATCTTATGGAAATTTTCACAATACAAGATCAACTGCGGAAATTGGGAGAAGTAATGTCTAATGGAGAAATACTCACTATGGTGCAAAATTCTCTACCTAAAGAATGGGGAAGTTTCACTTCACACATCGATGGGAAGGAAGAAGCAATGCCATTCCAGGATGTATGTAAGATTGTAGAAACAATATTGAAAACCAAAGATGATATAGGATCAAGTGAAAGGAATCAAGCCTTTGCAGCCACGTTGAGGAAGAAAGGAAGATTTAGTAAATTTGGTCCTCAAAATAAAAGAAGAAATATGGACAAAGCACGATGCTTTGGATGTAATGATTTTGGGTGTTATAAAATGGATTGTCCTAAATTTGTAAAGGACAAGAGGAAAAATGAAGAATCCCATGTCACATATGAAAGGGAAGAACCTGATGCAAAGAAATATAAGAAAGAAGAAGCGAAAGATCTGTATTATGATTGAGATCATCTTTCTCTTTAAGTGATTTCTATTGGTTGTAAAATAATATGATAGGAAGAAGTGTATATTAATAGCATCATGATATAAGCATGGAAGGAACACTTGAAGATGTAGCTCCTGGAAACCTCACTGATAACTACATTGATGGAAGTAAGTCATCAAGATCAAGGGTCATCATTCAATAATCAATATGGAAACAGGTGCTAACATTTTTCTAATAGAGTCCTCTTTGGATTCATTGACTAGAAAGAAAGCAAAAGGTTTCATCGAGAATTCTATATTGTAGAATTCGGGGATTAGAACATGATGACATATTGATGAAGCAGGTCAAGGGAATGAAGTTCTTCATTCTAGTAAAATTTTTGCAGAATGACTCAAAAGGAAAGGGATGAAGTACATATATCTATATGTTGTCACTGGATGTTGTGAAGTCATGTCATATGGTTGCAGGTGATGGACTTCTATCTTTAGAAGTATGATCAAAGAAAGAAGGATCTCTTCTAGTGCACAGGTTGCCACTAACATATGGATCAAATATGTCCTCATATAGAATATGAGGTGGTTTTATACAAACAAGGAATTGGATACTAAAATTTCTTGGGAATGAAGCTGTGTGGAGAAATAAAATGAAGCGATCATGAAGTGAAACCATGTCAAGAGGCAGTTATCCTCCGGAATCCAAGAAGATGTGACTAGGAGATCTCCTGGTAAGATATGTGGACTCTGATATAAGTATGGTAAACAAGAAGACCCTTGACAATACATATATTTAGGATATGTGTCAATATGAATAGAGGATGTCGATGCCTATAATAAGGTGTCATGGTGAAAGATAATCACTGAGGTAACCTTTGATTTAAAAGTTCTTATGTATATGTTTATCTGGATAAGTTTATGCAGGGCTTCCAATCACGTGGAAGGATGTAAGATCCTTGGGAGATGGTTTGAAGGAAAGTAGAATGGCATAAATATGGACTAGATGAGAAATAATTATGAATCACTTATTGGTGGATGACATGACTCATGGATGAAAGTGCTGGATGATCTATGCCCTATGAAGCCAATGCTGAAGATTCCTCAATATCAAAATCCATGAGATTGAGGGGGGAATTCTTCATGAGGAACTAGGTGTCTCACCATTACTGTTGTAGGTCCCTGGTTAAGAGGGACCCTAGTGGTAAGTTTCTTACTTGGAAGAAACTTGAAGTATGTCCTTCCTGAATAAAAAGGAAGTGACAAATATGATTCTCTAAATTCATGTGTCATGCACTAGACCAAGACTAACAACCGTAAGTCTTAGTGAAGGACGTGAGGAGAGAATGGATAGACACATCATTTTGGTCTTCACCTAGAAGACAAAATGGAGGATTGGGTAATCATCTGGCGCCTGATACTCTTTGAAAATGAGATAGGGCATTCAATATGAGAGTAGTCGGGGACCGATATTCTTTGAGGGCTGGCTACCCAAGAGAAGAATAGTCTAATAAGGTCATACTCTAGGAACACCTGGGTGGAGTATGTACCTTGGAGAGATAATGATTATGGTGTCTATAAGTCATGTATCTCACCAACATTGTAGCCCATTGTCTCATTGAGAGATGGGGATGTTAGTCAAGGCCTTGCTTAGGACAATGCTGGTTGATATGATGCTATACAAATGCGATTACCAATCTAATTCTTCTTACGAGATTCTTCAGTTTGCAAGCGATCATGTACCATTATGAATAACTCCCTAGTTAAGAGGGAGTGTTGGAAAGTGTAACTAGGTTAGTTCTTCATATTGAATATGTAATTATGTATTTATGTAATGAAGAAGACAAACATAGTAAAATGCATTTTTGTTATGCTTGCTTCATGGGTTTCATGAGAAAGGTTTTTATTATAGGTAAAAAGACTTCATCTTGTCATTAATGTACAAATTAAGAGTCGTGTATATGAAGAGTCAAGTCAAAGAAGTATGCCTCAAGACCTTGTAATATAAGCCTTGAAGACATAACTCAATATGATGCTCAAGATCATCGTTAAATATCCTCTACAACTCGGCTCGAAGATCTCCTCCAAGTCAGAAGTAAATTTGGCTCAGAAGTAGGCCTACATGTCGGCCCAGAAGAAGGTCAATCTAGTAAATATATATAAGGACATGTCCGTGTCTCATTTGAAGATAGGAATTCAGACATATGAAAGAAAGAAGTGTGGATAAGAACCTCAGGAACTGCGAAGTATAACAACTAAGAATTATTGCGAAGAATGACGTGGATGGTATATTATTGTGTGGGATTCAATATATTTAAAATTTCAGATAACTTTGTGTTTGTACTGTATATCATACAAAGATAAGAAGACAAAATATGAAGTATATAAGAATGACTTCGTTATGATAGATACCACAACAAAGAAAGCAATCCTATCTTGTATCTATGTCCCACAACGAAGAGAAGGAATCATCCTTTGATCATTGTCTTGAATATATATTTATGTCTTGGAATATAAAGAAGAGATATAAAATAGGTCAGAAAGGCAACCATAGTGACATAATATAAGAACAAAAAAGTATATGAGGGAGATATAGGAACCGAGATTTCATAGAGTCAAGAAGGAAGAAGGATTGTTCAGCTCATAGACTAAATTATCTAGTCTTGGTGCAGAAAGGTGCTGGACAATGTAGAGAAGAAGGATCATCTTAAGGAATCAATGAAGAAGTAGTGAAAAGGTCTTGGAGGCATACAAGGGTCAAGGGTCTATGTCATGGTCATGGTACTTGTCATCTAAAAGTCTATAAGAAGAATTTATTGTGGGTTTTCCTCTCTAAGAGGGATAGGTTTTGGCCCTGGCTCGAAGAGCATAAATTTTTATCTCTTGTGTTTTTGTAATTGACTTGATGAAAGACATAATAAGCTAAGAAGAGAAGACTTAAGTAAATGAAGTGAGCTCACAAGTAATTATAAAGAAGATAATTTGAATTAAACTTAGCCCTACCTAATTCTCAACATGCGATAGAATGAGAGAATAGAAGAGAGTTCCAAGACTGCACTGACAAAAGGCTAACCAACAAAAAAGCTATGAAATGATCCTTGGAAGCCTTTTTATCATTAAGGCCTCTATTTTATTCATTTCCCTTCATTTTTCTTCTAATTTCCTTAGCATGCAAATTTGTGTCTATTCACCTTCCTTTTCTCATATTTTCCTTTATTTTCATAAATAAAATGAGAATTAATGCCACTTTTCCTTTGCCAATTTTCATAGCCATTAATTAATCATCAATGATACCCATCACTATATTTTTCCCAACATTCAGCTTGGAATACATCTCCCACGACCTTGGAGGGAAGGTCCCATTGTACCTGGAACAAACATTGACTAGACTCACTTAGACTTTTTGGAGGGTACTCTTCACTTCGAGACGACATAGTGAAGTTATTTTCACCAGACTGTTTCATTAAGCAAGTTGTCAGGGTAACTGTTCCAACCACCAGTTTTCCACATTAATCTCTGTGACATTGGATTTCATCACCAACTAGTGTTTATTTATTTATTGTGGAAACATATTGTTTGTGTGTGGTTTGTCTCTTAGATTTTGTAGGCGCATGTTAATTTTTTTCATTTTTAGATACCTTAGGTGTATTCTTTTCAAATTTTTTGATTTCGTGTGTTAAAAATATTAACCGTGGCTGAATTATCAAGACATTTTTATAGAATGGAGGGGAAAACCCCTGAATATACACCTAGTCAATTGGAAAAAATCAAAACTGAAAGAGTTCAACCATCAGGAACCGGGTCTACTGAACAAGGAGAAACATCCATTGTAATACATCTTGATTTTTAAGTTAATCAACCTCAAATAACTGAAAAGATCAAGAACAACCAGAAATTTTTGAAGTAATCACAGTTGAATTTGTTACGATTGAGTTGTAAGATACGTAACTCACTGAACCTGAAATATCTGAGCCTGAATCTGATTCCACTTTGTTTGAGTCACCTTCGGATTTCATAGCCCCGACTCTTGGTCATCCTCATTCACCTCGAGTGAAACTTCTCATCATTGAGAATCTTCCTCCTGGCCTAATTTGCATTGAAGAGATATATGACGTGGAAGAAGAGGTTACACTCCCCTCTCGTCAAGAATCTTTAGATATAAGGTTTAGTGAACCAATTTATCCTTTCATTCATTTTAGACTGGATCCTTGGTATCATCAATTTCCAATTTCCTACACAACTCTGGCTACACTCAGTCACCACACCGAATACCATTCTACTCTTTACCTAGAAATAGTAACGTGGCTTCTCAAATCATGTCTACTGAGTCATCTATGTTTTCTTCTTCACTAGAAACATTATTGTATGGCGGTCCTTCTGTTCCTGCTGGGTACCAGTCATTTTTTGGCACTTTCTCAAGAGCATCTCCATTCTCCGAAGCTTCTATCATGTCAACTGGTTTGTTTGGATCTACCACCGAACCCTTTACAATAGAACATGTCTATATGTTTTCTGGGAATATCCCTCAATCTAGCTCACAAGGTGGCTATATAGCGCTTGGGGGCCAACAACCTCTCCAAGGACAACAACCTCTACAAGGGCAACAACCTCTACAAGGGCAACAACCTTTTCAAGGAAAACAACCTCTCCAAGGGCAACAACCTTTTCAAGGAAAACAACCTCTCCAAGGGCAGCAATATTTTCAAGGGCAATAAATTTTTCAAGAGTAGTCATCTTTTCAAGGAGGACAACCTTTTACTGGAACCTATCCCTCGATTGTAGGGAAAAATATTCCTGGAATTATCAAACCTATGTTCCAATGCCTCAAACTAGTTATGGTCAACCTTATGCATCACAACCTTTAATGGGAACTCCTTACCGAGTGATAAATACTATGTGGAACCCCTTTTTTACTTAACAGTCTTTGCAACCTACATTGCAAGTACCTTATAATCAACCTGCTAAGCCAACTGGACAATTTGGTTTTACCCAAGTCCAACAACCTGTTCAAGGTGCGCTTCAAATTACCCCACAGGTATCTGTGCCAAGTAGTCAGTAAGATGGTCCGAGTACTCCTAGTACTCATATCCAATCTGTTGTGCAAACTTCTATTCAAAAACCAAGTACACCTATCCTGGGAATTTCTCAAATCCCTATTGTTGCGACCCTTCAAATGTCAACGTCAATTGTTACACATGCGATTCCTTAGATTACTACTCATCAAACTGGACCTATGTTCTAGTCTATTCCTCAAACCTCTGTAGGAAAACCTAGTGCAACAACAATACAAACAAGTATACCTTTTACAAGTCAAAATTTTCAAGGACAGCCCTTTGTTGGTCAATCTATTCAAGGGAAACCATTTACAGGACCAACTATCCAGGGACAATCTTCAGCAGGCCAACCTTTCAAGGCGATTTTGTTCAAAGTCAACCATTTCAATGGCAATTACAATATGGACAAATGGAACAAAATCCAATTTACTAGATGCAACCATACCCTGGTTATACATATCAAATACCAGCTCAACCTCAACTTGGTATGGCTAACCCTGGATACCCTGGAGGTATACCAATTCCAACTCCTCAGGATATCCCAGGTTTTCCTAGATATCCTCCTCCAGGTACTGGCATTGTCCCTCAAGGTTATCAATTGGATCCACAAGACCCTAACCGGTGGTTACCATTCATTTCAACTTTAGATTTACCAGACTTGTCTTGGCTAATAAATGATCCAATTTATTATCTTACATTTTGGCCAGCAATGCCTACTAAGTTTCCTAGTGACATTCCAAAGTTTGAAGGAAAATCAGGAGAAGACCCCTCGAATCATGTGATGACTTATCATCTGTGGTGTGCATGCAATTCTTTAATCAATGATTTGATTCATTTGAGGCTTTTTCAAAGAACTTTGATCGACTTAGCCGCAAAGTGGTACATTGAGTTACCATGAGGCTCTTTCAACAATTTCAAAACTTTAGCAACAACCTTCCTAAGTCATTTTCAGTTGACAGTCTGTTATGATAATGACATAGAACTTTTGACTTTGTTAAAAAAAAGTACATCTATATACATTTCAGATCACATACACGAATGGAGATGTAGACGCCGCTTAGTCAAAGTTTTTATTTCAGATCAAATTATGGATGAATGGTTCATCAAATCATTAATTTATAAGATTACTAAAGATGTAGCTAAAGCAGGTGTTGTAACAAAAGAGCAGGTCATTGCTCAAGCCCAGTACTCGGCGCTTGTTTACACACAGTCTGGTACTTTGTATGAGAGTATTATTGGTTTACCACGCCCATGTCAACTCACTGCAACTCCTTCTGGTTCTCATCCCACAGACGATGTAATTGGTACAATTTATATGTGAAAGAGTAGGAAGAAATCATCTAAATCTACTTTTCCAATCATAACTCTAATAGATTCACCTAAAGGATATCCTTCCCTAGAAACTTCTGCCGAGATTCACGTCGTAGACTCATCTACAACCAAAGCTAAATCATCCGACAATAAGAAGAAAGGAAGGGTAAAAATAAACAAAACAATCCTCCCAAAGAGAAATCAGAAAAAACTAAACCATTAGACGAAAAACAAAAACCTCGTTATCCTTGTCTTATCTATGACGAGGATCACTATACGAAAGAGTGCTAGCATCGGCCCGAGGTATCCAAAATTTTCAAAGGTTCACCCACACCTGTTTTCCTTAAAGGTCCTTTTCCATCACAAGAGAAAAAAATGATCAGATCTTCTTCCAATTCATTAGCGGATATCCTAATGATGTCCCACGTCATGGTTGCCACACGATCTCAAGACTATGGATCTTAGAGTCCTGTAACTGGAAATGAAACTGAATCATCCAGTCAGCCTCCAATATCAACTCCTCTTGTTTCTGAACCATTACACATCAAGAAACCTAATCTTGATTTAATTACTAAAACGCTTTCCAAATGTGTACTTTGAAAATCGACTTTCAACCCACATGCGAGAGCCGCTAAGAACTAGAATATTGTTGAAGACTTGGCCATATCTCCTTCAGCAATGTCGACCCTCAAAGTGCTGCGATATTGTCCAGCTCATAGGAAATTACTATTATCAACTATAGGAGAAATTTATCCTCAAGATTCTAATCTCATTGTCTTTGATCTCGAGAACTTTGTACGTAGACTCCCACATCATATGGCTTTTCAAATTCCAATTTTAGTCAAAGCTATGCGAGTTTTTCGCATAGTAATTGATGCGAGGGAATCTACATGCATTATGTCCTTAGCTTGTTGGAAAAATCTTGGTTCTCCACCAATCAATGAGTCACCCATGATTCTTCAAGCCTTTGATGGAAGAGGTTGTCGCCCATTTAGAATACTCTAGGATTTGCCTATAGAGGTAGAAGGAAAAACCGTAATGCTCGAGGTGGAAGTTGTTGATGCTCCTCTTGACTATAAGCTTCTTTTAGGTCGAAGTTGGTCTTATGCTATGACCGCTATGGTTTCATCAGTCTTTTGGATGATCATGTTTCCTCATAAAGGTAATATTGTTAAAATCGATTAGTTTTCTTACTTCGCTTCAGACCATACCTCTACAGATAGTATCCAACATGTCAGAAAAACAACTATCCCTTATGAAGATGCTGGGGTAGGACTAGTTAAAGATTCCGCTCTTATGGGAACTTTTTCTATACCTCCTAACGTACCTCGAACTATTTCCAAAATCAATATGATTACATCAAGCACAATGCCATTTGATGACACATGGAATGCACCTTTAGAATCTGAATTGGACTCTTACGGCGATGAGATGCCTTTAAGTCCATATGAATTGGCATATGTAGCAGTATAATTGTCTTCTGACATTTCATTAAATAATACCAATCAAATGAATGTGGTCAGTGAAGAGTCTTCTTCTTTATCAAACTCAGCCATGACATCATTTTTTGATCCTTTTCAACAAATGTTTTCAACTGATGAAAATATCTGAGAAATCTTGTCATTGGATGAATTACCATGGGACGATATTCATCATCGATCTTATTTTTTTCTTGACCTTAATAGACTCGAAAATGACTTTTCATCCATCTTTTCGATTGATTATGTCGAGGAACCTCAAAATCCTATGTCCATTCTTCATTCAGATTCTGAGACAAATTTAGGAAATATTTTCACCACAATTCCTATTGACATATCGATCAAACCTGGGATAACTGAAAACATTCATATAGGCGCTTCTTACTCAATTGAAGAGATCAATTTATACAAAGCCCTATTTTTGGAATTTTGAGACATTTTTGCCTGGTCTTATGAAGAAATGCTAGGTATTGATCCTAATATTTTTATTCACAAAATTAATACATACCTGAATGCTAAACCTATTGGACATAGATTACGTCCAATACATCCGCGAAAAGCTGCTGCAATTAAAGATGACGTTGAAAAACTACTTTGTGCAAGATTTATTTATCTTATTCCTTTGATGGATTAGGTATTTAATATAGTTCCAGTAACCAAGAAAAAAGGGACTATCAGAGTATGTGTCGGTTATAGGGATATTAACAAGGCCTGTCCTAAAGACAATCATCCTACCCCTTACATCGATCAAATTGTTGATGATTGTGCTGGAAACAAAACATTTTTGTTTATGGATGAATTTCTGGCTACAATCCAATAAACATACTCTATGCTGATCAGCCTAAAACACCATTTATATGTCCATGGGGAACATTTTCATACTGTAAATTATCTTTTGGACTGAAAAATGCTGGTGCAACTTTTCAAAGAGCTATGTATTATGCATTTCATGATATCAAACACATTGTATAGCCCTACTTTGATGACTTACCTGCTCATTCTTTACGCAGACAAGATCATCCTACACATTTACGTGCCATATTTATGCGATGTAGGCATTACAACATTCCTTTGAATCCACAAAAATGTGTATTTTGTGTACAATCGGGACGCTTGGGTTCATTGTTTCAAAAGAAGGCATTCATGTCGACCAGTTGAAGGTTGAGGCCATTATCAATTTACCTCCTCCTTCCACTCTTCACCAACTCCAGAGTTTGCAAGGGAAAACAAACTTTTTGCGTCGTTTTATCGCGAACTATGCAAATCTAACTAAAAGTTTCACTCGGTTGTTAAAACAGGATGTTCCATTCATCTGGGACGAGCTTGCCGATAAAGCTTTTGATGCACTCAAACACACGTTGATCCATGCACCGTTATTGCATCCACTTGATTATCACCGAGATTACTTTTTGTATTTAGCTGCGTCTGATTCCATGATTGGAATGGTTTTAGTTCAAGAGGATGACTCCAACGATGAACATGTGATTTATTACCTAAGTCGAAATCTCACCCTGACGAAGATCAAGTATTCGCATGTGGAGAACTTGGCAGTCGTTCAAGCTGTCCAATGACTGTGTCATTACATATTGTTACGTAAAACCACAGTGATATCTAATTGCAACCCGATGATGTACATTTTGAGGAAAAAATTGCTTGGGGGAAAATACTCTAAATGGATAATTATCCTACAAGAGTTTGATTTGGAGTTCGAGAAATCCAAGTATAAGAAATCACTGGTTTTTGCTGAAATTATGTGTGATTTTCCCTATACTGAATCTGAAACAGTGGCAGAGGACTATCTTGTTGATGAATCTCTATTTATAATAAATACATTAGATTATTGGTATGGATATATTGTTATATATCTTGAAACCCAAACCTTTCGGCCAGAACTTTCACGATATGATCGACGAATAATACGATACCAATCTCAACAATACAATATTGTTGGTGACACTCTTTATCGTTGTGTTGCCAATTATGATTTTGGACGTTGTATAACTCACGAAGAAGTTGAAAGAGTATTAAATGACTGCTATTCTAGAGCTTGTGGTGGTAATATGTCTAGGTTTTCCATAATCCAAAAGATATTGCACGATGGCTATTTCCGACTGTCACTATTCAAAGACTATATTCTTGCGGTTAGAAAATGCCACAATTGCCAGATTTTTTATCAAAATATGCATGCAACTCCAACTCCTCTTCACACAATCATTGCTTTCGATCCTTTCACAAAATGGGGCATCGATTTCGTCACGTGTAACCCTCACTCGGACGGGGGGAATGGGTATATTATTCTCGCTATAGATTACTTTACCAAATGGGCCGAGGCGATGCTTACATTCACAGTGGATGGAAAAACTGCATCAATTTTCATATTCAATCACGTGATTGCTAGGTTTGGTGTCGCTCAAGCTATCGTTACAGACGATGGTTGCCACTTTCGAAACAATATGATGACCGAACTTTCCGCTCAACTTGGCCTACTCCATGATGATTCTACACCATATTACCCACAGCCTAATGGTCAAGTTGAGGCCATCAACAAAGTTTTAACCAACATGATTAAATGGATTGTAGGAAGTCATAAAACAAATTGGCATACCATGATTTTTTCTACATTGTGGGCATACTGCACCTCCGCAAAAACATCCACAGGCTTTACTCCCTTTCAACTCGTTTACAGTTTGGAAGTTGTGTTACCCATTGAATGTGAAACCTCGTCACTAAAATTAGCCATCGAGTTGTTACTAGCTACCTCTGAAGAGGAGAAACACTTCCTATACCTAGCACAATTAGATGAGACTCGTCGCACCACTGCATTAGCTGCCGAAGCTCATAAAAAATGTGTTAAGGCTCAATATGTGTTATGCAAAATTGTGATCTATGGATAAATCAAATTCCCTAAGTGTGGTGCTAGGCACTTAGAACAATAGATGAAATACTTTTCTAGCACTTTCTCTAAAATAAGCAGATACACAAAATGATAGAAGAACATACTTGTGATCCAAGCGCTTCTTCTTCTCCTCCTGTCGTTGGTGCTGTCACGCTTAATCCAACTCAGACTTAGTACAGATTGATTCCTGCAAACATAAACAAAGAACAACAAACAACATGCATATATAGATACCTACTTATCTTAATCACTCAAATCGATTAGATATGAAATATATATATCATTCAAGAATCCATTGCATGAGAAATAGAAACATAAAGAGATACATATATGGGAAAATGAACAACAATATTTATTAAAAAGTAGAAGGGCGAGGTTACAACCAATGATCGGTTTGATTCCACCAGCTGCAGCTTCATCCTAGCCTCATCACATCTAACATCACACCAGCAGCATATCAATACTTTCACTCTTTCAAATGAGAACCCAACAACATTTATTTACCAAAATTAGTCCTTCCCTAGCACTAGGATCTGTGCTCAATTTATAGGGAAACAGATGGTAGTTTCTCAATGAATGAATTTATAAGAATAGGCAAGACATGTTCCCAAGTTCATAGGTGTTATATGGACACTTGGATTCAAAGTTTGACACATATGGACTCTTCTAGAAGGCACTGGCCATGTGGAGATTCCCTGAAGAGTGAGAATTCCGCTCCCAGGTGACCAATGCACTCTTTTCGGGAAGTACATTGCAGTGCACCCTTGAATGGAGGATGTTGCATATGCAACACAATTAGTCCCTTTAGAGGTAGCATTGGTGAGTTCATAGGTGATATAACATATAATTAAAACCTTGGAAATCTCACAATAGAAGCCATGAATGAATTGTTCTTCTCTTAGGGCATATATCAACTGAAATGTAAGGGGATGATAGACCCTATTTCATTAGTCCCGGGGATGATGTCCAGTTTTACCAGGTCATGGGAGATGATGCCCAAATTGACCTATAACAGCTGCCCCCTAAAGCATGAAGTCATAATAATAATAATATATTTTAATGAGACACTTTACGACATGATGAGTTGGAACTGAAGTGGAGTGGTGACTTGCATCAATATTAAAATACATTACATCATGATATTTTCATCTTGATCATGAATTGTTGAGGAGGAAATCCCATGCTCAACACATAAACTATCTAATATCACATACATAGTGCAGAAAGTCGTCTACATTGGAATGTTTCCCAATACAGACATTCCTACAGATATAGGCTCATGTTTGGATGACAATATGTATGTAAGGTCACCATGTCACCATAGAGATGATGTGTACAACAATCCTGAAACCACAACCCGGATGGATGAAACTTGATCCAGGGTCTTCTTATCTCATTCACTCGATCGTTCGGGTACAAGTCTAGCCATGCAAATATATGATTTGTAGTTGAACATGGTAAGACATCGTTTGATTACCATCCAATGATGTGAGCTGTTAACAAATGTGAGAGAACCACCATTGATGTTAATGGCCCTAAAGGTACTGAAGTATAGTTTGTAAGACGTGAATAGATGATTTGATGTCGAACAAAAAACAAAATATTTCTGTCAAAGGTTCGGAAGCAAGGATCTTGTCGATGTTGTAACAAGACTTATGGTACTAGAAGGTGATGTTTCTAAGTAAACTTCCTGGATGATGATTTGATGTCGACAGGAAGCCACTTTATCCGAAACAGGAGTTACTGTTTTCAGAGACAAAATCTGACTTGATATAACAATGTTCAGGGATGAATGTCATGAAAATGAAGGTTTATGAGTATTGCAGAAGGATGAGTATTCACTGGATGACTTCTCTTGAATATATCAGTGAGACTAAGATGAGTTGGAAGCATTGACCCAAAGTTGAAGTGAAGGTATGATGAACCATAGGTATGAATGAACCGTCAAGAAGACTACCCAACCCAAAAAGTTACAATGATGGAGTGAAGTGTCATGTTCAAGAGCGATATGCTACCGTAAAAATTTCTGTTCACTTTCCCAAATTTTCCACGATCATTTATAGACAAATACCTCTTTATTTGTTAACAAGCTTAAAGAGGATAACACGTGCTTGATCTATAATTCAACCCTTCGGGTGAATATGCATCGCTATTTAATAATTTAACGAGTTTAGCAATAAATGAAACTCGATTCTTTCCATGGTCGACAAGCATGTCTCTATTTTATGTTTTAATGAGCCTAACAACAGTGACAACCTGGTCCTTTTTCATATTTAGAGAGTTTGAAAAAGAGGACAAAAGAAAACTCCATGAGTTCTTTTTCATAAATTTGTCGCTCAGATCTGAAAAAGTGTAAAATAATATCTGAGAGAACCTCCTAGCCATGTTCGACTAAGGTTTTCCCTTTCTGTAAATAATCTATCTCAATCCGGAAAAGGGTTAAACTTAGACTGAGTAGATGTCATTTCATTTACTTTTACAAGCCTGAAAAGACAAGTGCTCAACAATATTTTCACATTATCAAAGTAAAAAAAGAGCTAAAAGAATACTCTAGGGTTCCTTTTTCGCTGTTATCGAAGCTCTAAAAAGAGTTAAAAATGTGCTTCAAGTCCTTTTTTTGTTTTTATCAAAGCTTGAAAAATAAGGATAAAAGTATTCTTTGTGGTCAAATCATTCTTGGATAAATGTGCACGACTAATTTTCTATGTCAGTTGTAAGCCTGTTCAGAACAACATCAAATGGATTAAAAGTACCTGTTTCATGGTAGAAAATGAATAAAAACCATAGTCACAGTAATAAAATATGATTTTCAAATAATCAAATGACTAATTTAAAGAGTTTTACTGTTCATTTTTACCATTTGGAATTTAGAGCTTTGAACCTGTGTTTTCCCCTGAACTTCAGCGGTTGATTGCGATCAATTCTGTGGACGGTTTTCCTCATTGTTCGATCCAGGTTGGAGCTATAAACCTCCTCTTTCCTTCAGTAGTATTTTTGTTTCATTTCATTGCAATTTTTTTTGGGGATTTGGGCCCCTTAGGGTAAATTTATTTTGCACATAGGGCAACACACCCTTGAATGTCAAAAGGTGTGTTGCAGTGCATTGGAATTGAAGGCCTGGTGTACTTGCGATGCATTGTCCCTTGACTAAGGGTGCATTGGGCGCAATTTACATTTTTGTCTTTGTAGTGTGCCCAAATTTTTCCTGGTTTTTTGCATGAAATGGGTCCTTATGAATCTTATGGTTGTGTTTTAGGGATTCAATGGACCGAAATGACGATTACATGGGAAGAGAACATGAGGAACAAAACATGATTTTCCTAAATGATCCGGGTACTGTAAGATCCCTCAGAGACTGTGGGTTGCTGAAGTACTTTAGACTATCGGGCATGAGGCAACAGAAAGAACTATTGGAGTTCCTTGTTCATTCATGGGATCCAACGATTGAGGAATTTCATATTGGGAACAAAATGGTCACAATTTTAGTGCAGGATATCTATTTTTCACTGGATTATTGAGGAGAGGCCTACCCATTTCTCTTTTAGGGTCTTCTCTCGGAGGAGAGACGGTGAGAGAATATACATTTCAATATTGCAATTCAGGGGCAGAACCTAGCAAGAATGGGAAAATAAACATCCGCGATGTTCATGATTTTCCATTGAGAACCATCTTATTCACGACCGCAAAGCTTGCTGGTACTGCTACACTACACATAGTGAATAGATATTACATGCAGTATGCACTAGAGTGCTTAGAACCAACAATTTTCAACTGGGTTGAAGTTGTACTCTCTCAAATGAAAGAAATGCTGAGCAAGGCAAAGGGAGGAAGGAATAAAAAATTCAACTATGGTTCAATCCTCATTTATTTTGCCTTAGATCAGATTCCAGTGATGTAGCCTCAACATGGGATGCTGGGTATATCTAACCCTATAGATCCAAGGATGAAAAGATTGGTAGAACTGATGGCTATACATTTTGGTCAATCGACCATCATGTTCTCGACTGCATTCTTCGCTTGGTTCAGGCGACATATGATTTCCATTGATGATTATGCATATGTAGGCATCGAATTCCGAGGAGATCCAGATTTAGCTTTACTAGAAGGTGCTCATTGGGGTGCAATTGGTAAGAATGTTTTGACCATGTTTTTTTATTTTTCTAAGGTTTATGCATGTTTTTGTCTTTTGATTTTTTCCCAAGACTAAACTAAAGTTTTGATGTAATGCAGATGTAGGTTGAGTTCGACCAGTGGGACAGCCAGAGCAAGGAGCGGATGAGCCTGCAGAGAGGATTGTGCAATAAACATTGGTGATCGGACCTTAAAATTTATGCAATATGTCAAAATTAAAATAATGGTTCTCATGATAACATGCTACTGATCTAGCTATCCTAAGCAGTAACCGCATCCAATGGTTAGGAATGCCAATATTATGGCATTGCAGTCGCATGGGTAACTATTCAATCTGGAAATTCGATATCCCAAAGGTCAACCCCTGTATGTGCTACTGAAGCTCAGCAAGAGCCTCAACCATATCGAAATCCTGAAGGACTGCTCTCCTAACTATGTGAATATATCTTTACATGTGTTGCAAATGTCTTTTTATAACGTAATTAGCTAAGGAATCAGTTAATGTGTTCAAGTTTCTGGAAATGTGTTGATATTGAATGAAATCAAATTGTCTTTCCAAAATTCGAACTCTTAGGAACATACGATGCATTCCTGTATTTCTGATAGTATAAACACTAGTAAGTTGCAGTACCGCAAGTTGTGAGTCTAACCTAATGATGATGCGATTAATACCAAATTATATGGCATTAGAGAGAAGTTCGATTAACGCGCTATACTCAGCGATATTGTTTGTATATCGACCGATACAAATCCCTTGAAAACTCACTAACTTTCCATTTGGAGTGAAAATGGCCCACGCTGTAGAAGATAGACTCTGCATACTATGACTAGCACCATCAACATAACCAAAAAATGGTTCCAAAGATTCAGAAATATGCGATGAAATGTAAAGTGGATTACTAATTTCAAGAAAACTCTATAAAACCAAACTAAGACAGTAAATGCAAATCAACAACATATATACAATATAATACAACAGTTTACTACGCTCATGTTTAAGCATAGTAACGTTTCAAATACAACCTATTTCGGGATTGCGCCAATGGAATTCCATTGTAATCTACCAAGTCGTAGGCACCCTTAGCAAGAACTCTTTTGACAATATAGGGGCCATGCCATAATGAATCAAATTTCCCTGTACCTATTACATTAACTTCCTAATCATAAAGAAGGACCAGGTCACCCTCTGAGAAGATGCGAGGCTAGAAATTCTTGTCATATTGCGCTTGTATACGTCTCTTATGCGCTTCATTGGCAAATGCAGTTTCACACCGCGTTTCATCAAGATGGATGAGGTTAAAAAGACATGCTTCTTCAGCAGAGGTGTCAGGTAACAAGTCGTTTGCAAGTGTTAATGACGATATTTCACATTGGATTGGAAAGATAGCTTCCAGACCATACAAAAGGGGCTAAATCCGGTTACGTTTTTCACTGAGGTTTGGTATGCCCACAAAATCTGAGTACAGGATTAAATGAAAATTTCGTTTATGAACTCATATCATTCGTTTAAGAATCCTGTTAATAGCCTCAACTTGTCCATTTTATTGTGGACAATAAGGAGTAGAACTATCATGGGACAATCCTAATTTGGCAGTCAACTCATTCATCATATTATTGCGAAAATGAAAACCATGATCTGTGACTATAGCCTGTGGAACACCAAACCATGAAATGACATGATTAAAGAAAAACAATGCAACTGTTTGTCCCATGTTATTAAATGTAGGCATTGTTTTGACCCACTTGGTAATGTAGTCTACTGCGACAATAATATAACCATGCCCCCCAAACAAATGAGGCTTACAGGTCATGAAGTCAATGCCCCATTTTGCAAATTGTCCCACAAATATAACATGATGCATTGGTGCTGGTGGTTACAGATTTTACGATAAAATATCTGGCACGCATGACAAATTCTGACCGCGAGGATGCAGTGACAAAATATGGTAGGCCAAAAGTAACTGGCGCAGAGTATCTTCTGCGCATTAGCGTATCCAGACAAGTGTCCACCACAAGACCCAACATGACAATCATTTAAAACCTTTTCGGCCTCCTGATGAGTGAGGCACCTTCTTAAAATTGTATCGACACCATGATGACAAAGTGTATCGTCGACGATCAGATAATCTTTGGCTTGGTGTCGAATACATCGTTGGTCAAAGGGAGAGGTATCAGGGCGAAAACTCTGGGTCTGGATATAAATGATAAAACCCCCATACCAAGGATCAGATGATCCGATCAGAAACAGAGTCTCATCAGGAATAGATGGTTCTGATGTAGTAGCAGTACTATCAGAGGGAAGATCACAAATAATCTTAGCCAAAACTAAAGACTTCTTTGACCTGGATTTGATGAATTCCAAATCAAACTCCTGCAAAATGACAATCCATTTTGAATATTCCCCCCAAGCAATTGACGTGATAAGATTTAATTCATGGGGTTGCAATCTGAAATGAAAATGGTATTCCAGAACATGATATAGTGGCGAAATCTTTGGACAACTTGAATAGCCTCCAAGGCAAGATTTTCTACATATGAATACTTCACTTCTGTATCATTTAGATTACGACTCAAATAATAGATCAAATGTTCTATCCCATTTTCTACTTGGACCAATACCATATCAATGGTCGTATCAACCGTGATGATATATAAGAAATAATCACTCTGATAATTGGGGCGATACATTAATGACGCCCAGAAAAGTGTATCCTTGACATCATCAAAATAATCTTGCGCAACCTTATCCCAATGGAAGGATTCCCCTTTTTCAAGTGCTGAGTAAATCCTTTAGCCATTTCGGCATAGTTGGGTATGAACCTCCTTAGGAAGTTAGCCTTTCCTTGAAGTTTCTGTAACTGAAGTAAATTTGATGGCGTAGGAAAATCAAGAATGGCCTGGAACTTCAATGGGTTGATTCTAATTCCTTATTTTGAGACGACGAATCCTAGAAAACGATCAGAACCAACAAAAAACACACATTTATGTGGATTGAGGCATATTTTGTAGTGTCGACATCGTAGAAAGATATCTCTCAAATGCATCGGGTGATCAACTCGGTTTCATGAATGCACAATTAAATCATCTAGATAGGGTTGAAAAATGTGCCTGATGTCATTGAAAGCATAATCCATTGCTCTCTGAAAGGTTTCCCCAACATTATTTAAACCAAACGGGAGTTTCTGATAAGCGAATGTGCCCTAGGGATAGATGAATGTTGTCTTATATTGTTCCTCTGGGCAGATATTGATTTGATTGTAGCCAGAAAATCCATCCACGAACGAAAAGATTTCGCATCCAGCACAATCGTAAATAATCTGGTCGAGAAAGAAGGTAGGATAGTTGTCTTTTGGACAAGCAAGATTGAAATCTCGATAATCGATGCACACTCTGATGGTTCCTTGTTTTTTCATAATAGGAATAATGTTGGAAACCCACTTAGTTAGCGGAACAGGGTATATGAAACCAGCACGCCAATTTTTTTCAACTTCTGCTTTAATGGTAGTGGCCTTCTTTGGATGAACAGGAAGAAGGCATTGACGTATCGGTTTGAATTTAGGGTACATATTAATTGCGTGTTCAATGATACTGGTATCTATGCCTAGAATTTCCTCGTAAGGCCAAGAAAATACATCAAGAAATTCATGAAAGAGAGAGCGACATGTTTCAAGTTTTGATGGAGAACAAGATACACTGACATGAATGTTTTCTACAACTCTGGTTTGGTCGAAATATCGATAGAAATGGTTTCTTCAATATTTGATAAATTTCGCTCAGATTCAGTTGCATTAATAGGAAAAGAATTCGAAAAGAATGTTTTGATCGATGGGTGATATAGTTTAATAATATTATCTTCTTCGTAATCCTGAAGATGGGAGTGATGATGATGATATTCCCATGGTTCTCCTTCTGGCATCATGGATTCCACAATATTCTCATCTGTCAAGAAAGTTGAGGAAAAAGGATCAGATGGAGTACCAGAATCTAATGAACGATCAACCCAAATGACCAACAATGATGATTTCAGATTCGCTGCCCAAGCCATGTAGATTGATTTGTATGCCAACTCAATTGGGCTGGGTGGTAGAAATTCATCCAAAGTAACAACTTCAGAATCACCCGTAATCTCCCTTAAGCTAAATGGAGTGGAAGATATCATGTAGCAAGTCTCTATGCTTGAAATTTTTTCCAACGTCGTAGGCGGCGGTAATGCAAAGGTTCCCATGAGGGTGGAATCCTTTAATATTTCTACACCAATGTTCTGAAGTGCGATTTGGGGTGCGTGAACTAATGGAATGTTTCAAGTTACCTGGGAACTGGAGGCAAAGAAGGATAGTTGAGTGATGACTGTGATAACACATTTATGTGGAAAGGTGATCATTCTAAAATATGCAGAGACGATCACAATCATAACATATACCCATGACCTTCCCAGTAGAACATTGTAATCAAGGGGTCCATCAACGGCCTCAACTTCAACATTCATTGTTTTCCCCCCTAGTTCAACATGCAGGTTATTAATGATACCGCAAGGCTTATATGTATGTCCGTCGAAAGATTTCAACGTCGTAGGCAATGGAGATAGGTGCGGCAATCCAAGTGACCTCCATCAGTTTAGAGACATAATACACGTATATGCTCCCTCATCAATAATAGTACGATGAATGAGGTGATTGAGAAAATTTACTTGGATGGAGAATTCCAATTCTGCTGGTAATTGCGGCACATAGCCCGTATGATTAAAGACTACGAGATTGGAATATGTTGGATCAATTCCACCAATTTTCGACAACAAAGCCTGCTTCTAGGAGGGACAATTTTGAAGCACCTCAAGTGCTGACATAGTTGTAGGGGATTGGGCCAAATATTCAACTATATTATAATTTTGAGCAGCTCGGGCTCGAGGATTAAATGTCGATTTATGAATGACTCCCTTTGGTGGATTTATTGTCAATTCAGGAATAACAGTTGGCGGTATCGATTCTGTAGATGGATTCATGGTCGAGGTAGTAGGTTTATCAGTAGACTGACTATCGTAACCTTTATTACGTGTTTACACCAAAACATCAGTCGATGGCTTCGTGACAGACATCATAATCACTTGGGAACTAGAAGCTGGATCCGTAGCAACCAAATTTGTGTCCGGATTCAAAAATGGATCTGTCAACACAACGAATGCATGCGAGGTCTTAACCAATTTTGAGACTTCGGCGCGATCAGGATAGTCTCGAACAAAGTGCTCCTCATTACATATTATACAAGGGTAACGAAGTTTCCGATTTCCAGTCGATTGATAAGATGAATGTTCCTGCGGGGTAGAAGTTTTCTTTTTCTTTGATTTCCCCTTTTTCTTACTTCCGGGTTACTTGTCACTTTTTCCCTTGTCAGATGACACGACACGGATTTTGGAAGAAGGCGCATGATAAGATGTAGTAGACTGATGTGTGCTTACAATACCGATCATACCGTATCCGACATGAGAGTCCTTAGATGGAGCAGGAATAGTAGAGCGTGCTAGACTGAGTATAAATCAAGTCTAAATACTGGGCACAGGCAATGACCTGCTCTTCAGTGACGACGCCACCCTTAGCCACATCCTCATTTATAGATGGTAACATGGAATTAATGAACCAATCAACAAGGAGCTGCTCAAGAAGAAATGTCTTAACCATTCTTCGATGACGACACCACTCATGAATATGATCAGAAATGTGAGTAACATTGGTTTGTTTAAAATTAGTCAATATTTTCGTTCTATTTTCATATTGTATGGGTAACTAGAAGTGGGTCAAAAAGACAGTAGCTAGGGCAGTGAAATTATCAAAAGAAGCTCTTGGTAACTCAATGTACCATTTCGCGGCCGGACCAGTGAGCGTACAATGAAAAATACACAGTCAAACAAAGTCATCATTTAGGAAGTTAGATGTACACCATAAATGATAAGTCATAACATGCATCGAAAGGTATTCCCCAGGGTTTCCATTGAACTTAGGAATATCCGAGGGTAATTTATGAGGTATCACCGGCCACTAAGGAGTGTAATTGATTGGATCATTGTTGAGCTGGTTTAAATATGGTAACTCTAAAGTTGCAACAAAGGGTAACTAGCAATTTAAGTCGGGTTGAGCATAATCAGGGTATGATGGAATTGCTTGGGAAACAGGCCTTTGAGCACCAGCATAAGGAATCTATTGCTGGTAACCTAGATAGGGGTTGTTTTGATAAGCAAACGCTTGAGGATTCTGTTGACCAAAACCTGGGTACGCTACTTGTTGAAATGAAGGTTGTGGCATTTGCGCTTGTGGCTGCCAAGGGGTCTGTCCACCAATATTATAACCCAAACTAGGATAGCTTGGATTCGGTTGTGGATAGGTATAACTTGGTTGTGGCTACGACATACCATAATATGGTAATCCATCTTGTGAATAAATAATTTCAGATACAGGTGGTTGTTGCAAACCAGTCGAAGGAGTTTGAGTCTAAGGGCCCTATGAGGGTATTGGGTTGAAGGACCCACCTGAGACGGTTGAGGTACAACATTTTGAGTCTGTAACAGGGGTAAGGATGTATTAACAAGTGGATTAGATGTGGGTGCAACAGGTTGAACCGGTTTATATGAGTGCACAACCATTTGTGGTTGGATGGGTAGAGTGGGATGCCACTGACAAACATTCATTCCGACATTAGGATGAACAAATAACGACGGAGTACTGTCAAAATGGGTGACCATAGGTTCCCCCCAGCATTAGGAGTATAATAATATGGAAACTTTTGTTCTCCAAATGTAGGGAGTCCAGTTGAAATTGTATTGGATGGAATATACCTAGATGGACCAGCTTGATATTTACCTGATGATAGATATAAAGGATCAAGCCGTTCATTACTCACTATATATTTACCAGTCAGAATACTAGATGATGACATTGGTGAATTCCATGGGTTTGAGGATGCACCAGAGAAGGTTCCAGAAAAAATATTGGTAACCGGGTGGGACGGAAGGGCCACCTTATAAATGCAACTCTGGTGAAGATGTGAACATCGACGGGGCAGCAAGAGCAGGTGCTGTCTCAACTGGAATAGATGGTCCAACCGAAGATGTTGGCTCATGCATGGTTATTCGACCAAATGTATACCATATAGGATCTACGGGAACTCAAATAGACAGAGAATCAACAAAAGCAGAGGAAGATGATTGAGCAAAAGACTTGTACGGGTAAATCTCCGCCCCAAAATGAGTAGGAGTTAAAGGTGTTTTGTATTGTGGTATTTCTTCAATAGAAATTAAACCAGGTGGAAGGATTTCATCGTCAGGCCCAAAGTATATTTCAGGAGGTTGATTACGTGATATGGGAGAATCAATGGCTACAATAGAGTGTGGGGCGACCGATACAAGAATAACTTCCGGTCGTTCGACTTCGGGAGTCAGATGTTCTAGAAAAAAAATTGACAAGATTTGGATCAACTTCCAGTTGAACAACGTTGAGTTCGAGAGGTATGGTCTCACTGATTGGGTAGATCGTGACCATAGGTAGCTGTGAGGACTCCGCCTCGACAACAGTAGATGAACTAGGATTTGTAGAAACAACTTGAGATGAATCTAGTATATGTGAGGATGATGTTGCACCAGAGGTACTGATAGTACTAGTTTCAGTAAAGCGATGTTGCCTTCGCCGACCAGAAATGGCTTCCGGTGGTAAATGTGGATTCAGTGCTATTCTATACGAATGACGAGGAAAGGGATGTTCTTCTTCCATGATGATTGATTTATTTTATGATCAAAAAAAATAAAAATAAATAAAAGGGTAATTCTCGACAAAAGGTTTACCAAGTAATTGTGAACTGCAGAATACCTCCTGGCGAACCAAGAAGTATGGGCATGCAATCTCCTCGAATTCTGTGTTTGGTGTATCACAAGTTACAAGGTGAATGACTCGGTTCACTATGGATGGATAGCAGCCTAATGTTTTCCTCCCAAATATACCCGAAGGTACGTGGAGGCCCAAGTCCGTATTAGTGCTGTCTAATGCGAAACCGCACAGTGAGAGCACCCCCTTATACTTTTCATACTAGAACACCGCCCTATATACCTGTAGGTATGTGGACGAGCTCCGATATACTTATGTACGTGGAGTGAGGTATCACACTCGAAATGTATCGTAGAGAAGTTAGTGACAACTGCTATGTTTAACGATGCCGGAACATGTCTCTAGCCTAGACCTTCTAAATGTTATCGTTATGGTTCCAATGCTTTCTTAGGTAAATTGATGTAAATTTTATGTTGATCTTGTTTAGAAATTTTGTCTTTGAGGTTCACCGCGTGATGTGATAGAAATTCCTACAAATGAAAACTAAAATGATACGAAAAATTTTCAATTTTAGCTTTTTCAATGAAAATCCTAGCTATTAAGGGAAAGAGCAATCAATTTTAGAGCAAACAACAAAGAGCACAAACTAAAATGCAACTTTCCTAACTTGTTCCTATGCAACACACACAATTCACTATATGCACATGCATGATTTTCTTTTCATCTCTCCTTAATGTGAATGCAAGAAAGGAAACTATATGCATCAAATCAACAAAAACAAGTGTTTTCTTCTTTGAGAAACGAGGAATTTAACAACAATTTCTCTTTTAGGAAAAATTAAGAATGGAACTACAATTTTTCCTAGAGGAAATGAAGAATGAAATGACAATTTCCTTTACGAAAACAAATGGATATAATGCAGAAATAAAACACTTTGAATTTGATTTGCCAATGATAAAGAAAAATTGAACAAATTTACTTTTCAAAGGAGAAAGAATCAGGTAAGTTCACTGGTCTCTAAGAGGTATCAGACAATTGAGAATACAACAAAAAAATGGCTGAGAATGATAGCAATGAAAAATTTGAATGGAATTTGGTTGGATAAGGGGGAAACACATTCTCTAAGGGGAGACAATGCGTTGCAGTGCACCCCTGAGTGGGAGACAGTGCACTGCAGTGCACTGTGTCTTGACCAACGATGCGTTGGGTGCAACAGTGATTGAAAATTAAGCTACATAACACACATATAATGCAATTATTTCATTCAAAAGTATAATAACTGAAATTATTTGCTACAGATGAGGATTAGCAGAGGCAAAAACACTAGGAATTATAGGAAAATCCCTAGTTTGGTCGCCAATTTTTTATGCATAATCGTGATCTATGAATAAATCAAATTCCCTAAGTGTGGTGCTAGGCACTTAGAACAACAGATGAAAGAATTTTCTAACACTTTCTCTAAAATAAGCAGATACACAGAATGATAGAAGAACCTACTTGTGATCCAAGCGCTTCTTCTCCTCATCATGTCGTTGTTGCTGTCGTGCTCAATCCAACTCATATCGTCGAATTGATTCCTGCAAACATAAATAAAGAACCAAAAAAAACATGCATATACATATATCTACCTATCTTAATCACTCAAATCGATTAGATATGAAACATATATATCATTCAAGAATGCATTGCATGGGAAATAGAAACATAAAGAGATACATACATGGGAAAATGAACAACAATATTTATTAAAAAGTAGAAGGGGGAGGTTACAACCAATGATCGATTTGATGCCACCAGCTCCAACTTCATCCCAACCTCATCACTTCCAAAATCACACCAGGAGCATATCAATACTTTCACTCTTTCAAATGAGAATCCAACAACATTTCTTTACCAAAATTCTTCCTTCCCTAGCACTAGGATCTGTGCTCAATTTATAGGGCAAATGATGGTAGTTTCTCAATGAATGACTTTCTAAGAATAGGCAAAACATGTTCCCAAGTTCAGAGGTGTTAAATGGACACTTGGATTCAAATTTTGACATATATGGACTCTTCTAGAAGGCACTGGCCATGTGGAGATTCCTGGAACAATGAGAATTCCTCTCCTAGGTGACCAACGCACTCTTGAATGTCGGGAAGTGCATTGCAATGCACCCTTGAATGGAGGATTCTGCATATGAAACACAACTAGTCCCTTTAGAGGCAGCGTCGGTGAGTTCATAAGTGATATAACATATACTTAAAACCTTGGAAATCTCATAATAGAAGGCATGAATGAATTGTTCTTCTCTTAACGAATATAGCAACTGAAATGTAGGGGGATGATAGACCCTATTTCATTGGTCCTGGGGATGATGTCCAGTTTGACCAGGTCATGGGGGATGATGCCCAAATTGACCTATAACAATATTATCAAAGTGTTAACCATCGTATCTATTCAGAAGGTGACCTAGTTTTAGTATACGATCAATCTCACGACAAACTAGGTGATGGTAAATTCAAACCAATGTGGCATGGTCCTTATATTGTTAAGCGCGTGCTTGCAAAAGGGGCCTATGAGTTAATTGATTATGACGACGTCTCTTTAGATAAACCCAGAAATAGCCTTTATCTCAAGAGATATTATGCATGATTTTTCGTGTGAAGATCCTTTTTGTACATTAGTTACATTTTAGAACAATGTACCTTAGATTAAAATAATGTGCCTTAGATTAGTTCCTTTGCTTGATGAGTTTTTTCTACTTTTGCTTCTTATCTTGATTAATATTGATACTACAGATTTCGATGTTCCTTAAGACTTACATTGGCTTGGATGACGGTGCCTGTCGTAGTACACATAACATTTCTTCCATTGCTTGGGTTATCTATTCACCCATCGATGAATTAGTATCTATTCATGGGATTTGCCTCGGTCAAACAATGAAAAATATTGAAAAATATAGTGCAGTCATTGAGCTATTATCTGATTCCATTGCATTTGGAATTCAACGTTTGATTGTTAGGTCAGATTTGCAACTCATTGTATTACAGTTAAATGATGTTTATTCTATCAGAAATCAGTCTTTGTTAGGAATGTTTTTAAGGGTTTGTCTCTTGGAAAGACAGTTTGATTACATTGAATATCAACGCATTTCAAGAAATTTAAACACATTGATGCATTAGCTAATAAATTTTTAAATAAACATCTGCAACATTAAAAGTAAAACAAAACAATATTAATCCATTTTGAATAAGATACTTAGAGATCGAAAGTAGTAATATCATTATGTCAAAATAGTTATGTGTCAAAAAATATTACATCGTCTGTGATCCTAGGTTTAAAACACCTTATGTTCTAAAAATATTGATACAAAAAAACAAAATTCCAATCTAGATCTACCATTAGCTATCCATGATGATGATCATGGTAGCATAGTATAGCACGTGCCACCCTGCGCAGATATCACCTGAATGGGATTGGAACCCCAGTCACATGTCTCTAGAGCCTGAGTGGTATATCATCCATCCCTGTCTCTGGGATGTCAATAACCAACCTCTATAGGTTGTGTTCTAACTCTACAAGGGCCTCTACTGCATTGGTCTGTGGTTGAATTGCTGCTATAGGCTGTGCATATCGCTTGTCAAAGTGATGAAGCGCTGCTGGTCGTGTTGGGCCAACGTCTGCATTTTAATATTTTTATCAGTATTGGACGATAAAAAATCAAATAAAAATTAGATAACACAAAAACTTCAAAATGAGATCTTTTACCTGATGAATCCCACTGTGTTCCCTGTGGGAGTGATGTGTCAGGGTCACCCCTGAAATCCACCCCCGCATAAGGAAAATCCTCAATCATGAAGATTTGGCTCTCGAGCCATATAAAGAACTGAGGGATATATCGAACCACAAGACCACCATCTCCACCAAAGTGAGCCATCAATGAAACCCATCGCAACATGCGTGGTTCCCTTAGTCCCTTCAGATCCACTGGTGACTGTTGAGGTGCTAGGAGTGGAATCCTCTACAAAGTGAAAGATACAAGAATTGCTCCATAGCCTAAGTTCTCCAGCTTCCCATTCTTCGCTCTCATAAGTTGGCCTTTCATGTTGACCAACACTCCTTCACATGAGTTAAAAATTGTTCCCCCAGAACACTAAAAAACAAGCTGCATTTCTGCTTTGGTAACCACATGTGGAGCTACACTGCCACACAACCTGGTAATTATAAACGTAATGATATTAAGGTCTAGTCGCAAAATGGTTTTGATGTCAATGCAACCATCCTTCAGCTCTGAATATTGGGTGAAATATTGCGCCATATAAGATGCAATGGGCATTCCCTGTGGTCGTGAGCCAAATTAGGAAATATCTCTTCCTCTGTGGGGTAATCCAGTGAGGAAATAAATATCCTCTGGCTCGATCACAAGCTTGTGATACCCAATAATGAAGCACTGCTCCTGGAAATCCCAGGCATTGAAGAACCAGGTCATGAGTTCCACCTATGCCTTCATTCCTTGTATTGCCCAGAATTTATACAAACCACAATTTTTCAATGTACTAAGAGTTGCTGGGTCATCCATGGGTTCGTTATCATGTAACTCATGCTCTCTTTCTCTCCATTCTAACATGATTGTTGGTCTGGAAACAATCATTGAGGAATATTAGAAAACATTAAAGAGAATTTGGAGCATTTTTTATGGATAGAAATGTAGTTTTGAAAACCCCACGGCATGTGCGCGATTTTTATTCATACACAATGCGTTTTTGCGCACAGGTTATGTATAAAAATTGCGACATCTCGGTGATTTTTTATATTAAAAAATCATTGGGGTGCGCAGGTTTCACCTCAAAACCTACACACCCTCGAGGGTGGATTTAAAAACCTTGTTTCCTCCTAAAAACTTAAAATGAAAAACTAAACCAATGAAAAGCAAGATAATGAAGAGGTGAAATACCTAGAACTGACGGTTCTCGAAATGGCTGACTGGTTCTCTCGATATCTGCTCCGGAAGGTTTATGGTAAAAACTCTTTTTCTCTGCTCTGAAAATAAAAAGCTAAAAATGATTTTTTCTGACCACTTTTTATAGGTTTCAATGAATAAAATAACATTATTTTGTTTATTTTCACCTTTAAAAGTTAAATTTTGAATGTTTTTCCATGATTGAGAGCAGCTGATTATAATTTTTTGAGTTTTTGTGCAGGGAATAGGTTATGTTTGAAAATGAATCATTTTGACAATGAGTATACTTTTATCACTTTTTTGGGCTCTTAAAAAATACGAAAATGTGAAACCCTAGAGTCCTCTTTTAAGCCCTTTTCAGACTCTCTAAACATGAAAAGATCTTCAAGCACTTGACTATTTGAAATCGTTAAAATAAATGAATAGTTGTCTATTCAGTATAAGTTTACCCCTTTTCTGGATTGAATTAGACTATTTACGAAAAAGGTATATGTTGACTATGCATGGTCAACATAGTTATCTCCTACATTATTTTATTCCTTTTTAGTTTTGAGAGACTAAATTTACGAAAAATAAGACTGCGGAGTTTACTTATGTTTTTCTTCTGACTCCCTAAAAGTGAAAAACACCGAGTTAATCCTACGCTGGACTCGTTAAAAATAAACAGTAAAGGGCGAACCACTCCTTCTTAGGGTTCGTTAAAAATACTGAGATGGACTCGTCCGAAGGATGAGATTACATGACAAGCAAACATTATCCTCCTCAAGATTAACAAAAATAAAGAGATACTTGCCAGTAATGGTGGGGGGAAAAGTGAGAAAAAGAGTCCATTTTTTATTCTTGTTAAAAGCAACATGTCGCTCTTCAACACAACACTTTTTTGCACACGTGTCTGGGTTGGGTAAATCTTTTGTCTTACAGTTAATCAAATCTCATTGAAAGTATTCGGTCGGTTTTGGGTATTATCTTTAAGTTAAATGTTTCCAAGCCATTTACATTATCGTTATGTGTTCAAGAGAAAGTACAATTTCAAATTCACCATTCATTGCAAAACATTTGTCTCCATTCGCGTTGACCATCCCTGAGTTAATCCTTGCAAAAAATTTCTTCAAAACTTGACCTAATGGTTTCGCGTCGTAGGCTTTCCTACGAAAAATCACTTTCTATCGACATTAGCTCATTATTTAAAAATTTGATTTAGTATCCTATCAGTACCTTGGAATTTGCATGCCCTAATGGGAGGTTTCTCGCCTTCGAAGATAGGTTTTAATCATTGGCTTTCGATCGAATGATTCTATGAGTGTTCGATTGCAGATCATTCATTCACACTTCATAGATTGTGATGAATTACATTTAAAGCCATTGTCATTATTGGTGGTTTCTCTCACACTTGTTAACGATTTTTATCATTAACCGCTAATCAATTGGTTTCTACCATGTTGGACTTCGAAACAATCAATCACATGAATAGATTTGTACTAGTTCAAGAAGTGAAAATCAAGACCGTGGATCTAGTTTCAACCATCCAGGCTGCGAGGAGTTATGTATTCATGATACAATAGAATTCTTTATAACAGATGGCTGCGCCCATACTGTTTCTACTTTTCATGTAATGTTGAAGTCATATATGTACCAGAACATTTAGTTAGTTTTTCTCTGAGTATGGGAATGCCTACCTGAGTGATGATTATATATATTTGCATTGAATGTTTCTTACAGGTTTTCGACTGGTGTCTCCAATCCAATCCTCGGAATGATAAAGCGCTTCACTCTCTCGAAAAACTTTCTCAGACTTCGCATTTTAGGGGGTAATATGTTACACGTCATTTTGTTACCATGACATTTGACTGTAATTATGGATCTATCATGATCCATATGATGTTCCCTTACAAGTAAAAAAACATTCATGTTCCTAAACCAAGTCTTGGAAACTAGAGAAAATCTCTTTAAAACCTTTAAAAGATTACCTACGTGCTTTTTGTGACCATTTCCTATGCATGCGCTGGTACTTATTCTATTATCCGCGGTGATCGCCATTCCGTTCGCTAATAAAGACTGCACACTCTCATAAAAAGGAAGTAAACACAAAAAAGTAACTTCTAGAAGCCTAGTTGGTCAAATATTCTCCCAAATGGAAGCCTCTAGAGTTACACCAGTTCGAGCTATATCCCTCTACTCATGGAGCTTATCCCTTGGCTAAAGGAACCCTAATCCCTTCCTTGAAGGATCTCATCCCTTTCTTGATGGATCTGAAACCTCCTCAATCTCTCTATAAATTGAGGTGAAGTTTGAGGTTGAAGGGTAGATACTAAACTGGTAGTTGAGAGAGTTCATAGATTATGTAATAGTAGTTATTGGTTGTACATTGAAGATCACACCTTTGTACACAAGACTTCGTGCTGGTCATTCTAGAGAGGAAGGCTTGTTAAACCGAGGATACAATTGTGCAAACATACAGGATAAATCTGTACAACATCAAGGCTCATGTTGTAATATTGCTCTTTTTGATTCTTGATAACACATATGGATCTCTTTTTATCATTGCCTTGTTTCTGAATTCATTTAAATGATGTCAATACTTAGACTCCTTGATCACTAATTTGAACTGGTATTTATGATTATTATATGCCAGAGGTGCTTTTATCCTTTGCATTGTTTGTGATTGCAAGTTCTTCTCATAATTTAAGGATTGCTTTGGAGAGAAAGGCAAAAGGCTACATCAAACGTCTCGATTGAAAGTTATATACATAACCTCCTCATTTCTAAGTTATAATAATCTAAAACGCTAATAGTTTAGAGAAAGAGGCATTCAAATGGTTTTTTGTTTCCAGTTACCTATTGGGGTACTAGGAAGATTGATCTTATCTGTAAGACGGATTAATCCACAAAACATAGATGATGTGGTCTCAAGGTGATGTGGCACCATAATGGTGTGAAACAAGGCACTTGAATATGTATTTTTGGTGGGGCCAAGTGGCTTATAAAAAAGTGACATGTGCCACTCCCAGAGGAGGCCACATGGAGGGTGTGATGTTAGCATGATGTCGTCCTGGTGTTGATGTCACCCCAACAATTTGAAAGGGGGCTCAGTGAAAAAATTCTAGGAATTTATGGCCGCGATGGGAAACGTCAACATGACGTCGCCCTAGTTCTTTGAGCAGAAGACGCCAATGTTACATCATCCCGATGCTTTTTGGATGTGGCATCACCTTGATGTTTTAAAAGTGGGTGTAAAAGGATAAGCTTGAGATTTATGTCCTGGGACATGAATTTTTTCTATCAGATGATAATGGGAAGGGTTATGTCCCATTTTCCCTAAACCCCATAGGTTATGAATGAAGGCGTAGAAGGAATGCTCAGGATTTTCATCTCAGGGTTACGTGGCAAGGTGGACCCTCCTTGACTATGGTCACACACCATGTGTTTTGGACCCTCCTTTATTTTCATCCCGAGGAGGTGTTTGCGTGAATTATTATCTATAATATACATACATTTCATATTGGGGAATAAGGGGATTGTACAGAATTATTTGGAATGGACCACAATGGTAATTATTGACCAAATTATAATGTGAACTTTTTGGGATAGTGACATGGTGATGAATTGGAGAGGCATGAGGGTACCATATTGTGGGTTCCACGTGGCAGGTCAAGATGAAATGACAAGAGGATTATTGGTCGAGACTTAAATGGCCATAAATTTTGATCCAGTGGTCAAATTGAGGTAAAATTTATATCGTCAGTAAGGTCTTGACTAGACAAAAGCAATGTGATGTTGGTTTTCGGTTTTAATAAGTTTGAAAAAAGTAAAAAATTTAGACCCCATTTCTATAATAGGTCTTTGCATGTCTGGCTTCATAATAACTGCCTTCTTATACCCTTAGTGTAGTCTATGGGTGGTAAGGGGGTATGTTACAAAATAGGAAGGGGGGTCCATGTTTTAATCGTGGCCATCGAATTTTTTGAATTCAGTGGAGCGGTTGATTGGAGGTGTCGTAACCTCAATTGGGAACCATGATAGTGGACCCACTCCCTTTCTGTGTCAACAAAGGGAGGGAGGGTATGCTATTAAATATTGGTCATTGATTTTTGTATCGAGTTATAACCATTGGATGAACACCAAGGATTTGAGACCCCGAGAGTTTTCTTGTGGAGCATTTTGAGTTTTGGCTGGGGAGATAGGGCTAGGATAGAAGGGATTCCAAAAAATTACAATAATAATGTTGTTAGGCCTTAGAGACAATAATACTATGAAATAAAGGGGTGATGTGTCACCCATAAATGAAATTTTAGCAATTCCTAGTGGGCCAAAAAAGAGTGACACATGTCACTCCTAGAGGAGGCCATGTGGAGGGTGTGATGTCAACATGATGTTATCTCAATGTCAATGTCACCCTGACGATTTCGAAGGGTGGCTCAGTGCAAAAGCTCTGGGATTTTATGGTCAGGGCAAGAAACTTCATCATGACATCACCTTTGTGTTTTAGCCAGGAGACGTCAATGTGAGATCATCTTGGCATCTTAATGTAGAGGCATCGAGGGAAAGGTTAAGGATTTATGTCCTAATATGGGAACTTTTCCACTTGTTAATGTTGAGGAGTTTCGTCCCGCTCTCCAGATCTTGGAGGAATTAAGTGGAGCACATAAGGAAACACCCATATTTAATTCTTGGGATACGTGGCATGTGGGCCTGTAGACTATAGTTTTTTTACAAACAATGTATCATATATATACATACATATATATATATATATATATATATATATATATATATATATATATATATATATATATATATATATATATATATATATATATATATATATAAGCCATGGAAAGAGGGTTACTGCATAATGATGTGGCAGAGGCTACAGTGGAAACTGTTAACAAAAATAGGATGTGGACCCCTTAGGAAGGTGACATGTTGATGATTTGGAGAGCCATGTGATAGGTATGATTACGTGGCAAGATGTTATCAACAATTCTTTAAATGGCCATAAATTTTGTACTGGCAGTTAGATTGAGGCAAATTTTATATCACCAAAAAGGTCTCGAAAAGACAAACACAATGGCGTTGATTTTTTTTGGGTTTTGAAAAGTTTGAAAATTTTAGACCCCAACTTGACTTTGGAGGTCGGGTCATTATAGTATCTACCTCCTTATACCCTAAGTGTGGGATATGGGTGGTAATAGGGTATGTTACAAAGTGGTATTAGAACGAAGGTTCAATACTAGACCTTTGGGAATAAATTTGGTGTCCCATTACAAAGTTAATATAGTAAAAGGTTAAATGCTTAAAGCTTTGGAGATGAGTGGAGCTCAACTACGAGTGTAATAAATAAATTTGAGTGTGATTGAATGTTACTTACAACATTTTAACATGGATTACATGTTGACTGTATTGGTGCTTTTATCAAATTGTTTTGATGGAGGCATTGACAATGCATGTGTTTGATCTTGCATCTGGAAGGTCTGGACAATCATTTTTGTGACCTTAGATATTTTCAAATCTTAATTTTTGCATAACTGTCATCATAGTTTCAAGTATGGTTATTTATAGTGCATCAACATTACTAGTTAAGTGGTGTGCTCTTACACACACTTTAAATAAATGTGCATGTGAAAACTCATATGATGTGAAGGATTTGGGAAAATCTTTGTGTTGCTTATATCTGCATAAAATTGCCACATATTTTTGTTGAATATTAGGCATGTATACATAGATATAATTACACCTTGATTGGGATGAGAGAATCCCATGGTCTATATTATAGGAGGCTAGGAGCCTTGGTGGAAGTTGAAAAATTATGTATGCTAATTTTGGTTATTATGGTTTTCCTTATGGATGCTTGTCATCAAAGGTTAATACCTGCCCTGTTCAAGGAATGATATGTATCACATGGGAATGGCTAGTTTAATCTTGTAATGGCCGTCATCTCAATATGAGATGATGCATCCATGTTCAATACTTGAACTGGATGGGTCCAAAGGCAAAGGTCTTATGCTCGACATAGGTGACGAACGATTTTTGACTCTGCTAGAGAGTGTTGTGTTTGATGATGGCTTGCTTGTGAAAGTGGGTGCTTGGTGTAGAAATGTGATTGAATGGTTACACATTGAATGCATGTTGCATGCATACCCATTATGCATTTCATAAATATGATAATTATAAATTATTATGATGGTTGATGCTGATGTGTATAATTGTTTCTAATTAATCCTTTGGATTGCAAATGCCATGATTGTTGGCTTGGAAAAAAGGTTGAACTTAATGGCTATCGCTAGCCTTAGAAAAAAGTCCAATCTTTAAAATTGATAATGTTTCGTGATAAAGAAGGTTGAATTCCTATTTTTTCAAAGGCTAATTTTAAAAATTTGTAATGGTGGTATTGACAATGAGGCCAATTTTAATTAATGTTGATGGTCTTGGTAAAGAAATATTTTTTAAATATGTGATGGCATGATGGTAAACATGTTGGTATATATATGCATATATATGCTTCTGATTTTTTAAAGCAAGCTGACATATATCTCCAATGGTGTCCTGGTTTGAGACACGTTACTAATAATAATTTTGAAGATTTGTGAATAGTTTCAGGGTAACATCATTCGCATAACATGGTAGGACAACAACTAGTATATATTTTGTATTTATGCACTAATAGTTGAAGGTGTATGGTTGTGCCAAGGAAGATCGACGCAACAAGAAAAGAGTGTCCCGTGAGATCTCTCGGGCACTTGGAACAATAATGTATAACACTGGAGGAGAAAGGAGGAGTGAGAATTCCCTCATGGCCTATGGGTTGGGCACATGCTTGTAACTTGAATTGAAAGAGCCCCTTCATGGATCGTTGGGAGGTGTTGAGATTTGAAGCACAATGAAAACCAGTGGAAAGTGTCGGGATTAAAATTGAACCTATGTATTGGTCAAGGAGGATCCTCTAGTTTCTTTGAGTTCAAAGGTTTCAAATCTTTTCAGAAATAATTCCAAGCAGTAGAGCCCGTCGTTCTAAATCCAACGGTACTTTCAGTTTCTCACTTAGTCTCCTGATGAAGGAGAAATCGTTTGCTAAAGTTTTGAGCAAACAGGTAAAAAAATGGGGTGCATGTGCAGGCAGGTGGCACTTTCATATGTCGACACATGGCAGGGCAATGATCAAATTCAGCACTCGGGTCAATGGAGGAGGAGCATATGGGAGTCCGGAGCTCGAACTCACGACCTCCCAATGCTATTCTAAAATCTTGGCCAATACACCATGTTTTACGTTTATAAACTAATGGCACAATCTTATATATATATTGTTGAATGGATATGGATATGGGGGGAAAGGGGTGGCAGAGCCCACCAAGTTCGGCGGGCCCGCAAAACCCTTGGTTTAATTGGAGACCACTATCAAACGGTGTCAGAGCTCCACATTTGGAGAAATGATCAAACCGAAAGTTTAAACCCTATATTTAACCCAAAGTTTAAATATATATATATATATATATATATATATATATATATATATATATATCCTATACCATAATCTGGGCATAGTTTGTTATATTAAGGTTTTGTATATGTTATATGTTGTAGGTCTAGTGGTATACAATATCCATCGAGATATGGTTGGTATTAAATTAGGTTTTGGTTAATATATATTAAATCTCCAACAAGGTTCGCTTGGCGTGGTCCAATAAATTTATATCATATAGTTTAAAAGAAAAACTATATTTGATACATGCCATAGCATCGAGTCATTATATTTGACCACAAAGAAATTTGTTGAAAAAAACAAACAATATGCCAAGGATAGCCTGAGAGGTTCGATCCTCGAACCTGCCTAGGGCATTATAATTTTTTTTTTCATTGCAGCAGTGCAGGGGAGTTCAATTGTGAGTTGTAGAATAGTCTTTTGTATATGACAACAGATGCTTTTTTGGGCGTATTTTAGTCATCTTTGAGCCAATTTGAGAACAGAGACAGGCATTGGAAAGCCGAGATAGAGGGATTCCTTTTTACAGTAACCAAAAGTGCATGCATGCACAGTTAAGTTGGTGAATTTTCATGTAAATAACCTTTATAGAGCATTCCTAATAAAATGAACACCCACTTGGAAGAAGACCTGGAGACATAGTCTAGGAGGGACGAAATCTGTAATCAATGTTTGTTGTGTTTCTGACTTTATTTGATGCCGTCTATTCTTCATTTACGTTCATAAAGTTTATGTTTAAGGCATAAAAACAACTCTGTTTCCTTCTTTCATTCACATAAATGCTTCCTTAGTCAATTGTGCAAGTTATCAATCTTGTAGATTTCATATCATGTTTTTGGTATTAGAGGGAGGTTAATAATGTTTAAGCAAGATATTTGCTGATTAATGTTGACTAAATCCAAGTCGCGACATGGAGAAGGGAAATCAAGGAGACAAATCCAGAGATTGGAAAGAGGAAAAGCTCTCAAAATATGCTAGGTGAAAATGAAGAGGAAACTCTCGAGCCCAAGACCGACGAGAAATTTCATAAGATTTTTCTCAATATGCAAAGGATGATTGCAGAACTCTATGAAGACAAGAAGACTAGAGATGCAACGTTGTAATCTAAAAGCAAGAAGGATAAAAAGCGAAGGGAGAAAACTGATGGTGATAAATATCCTCCTTCTCCATCTTCATCTTCTAAAGGAAAGGAAGAGGAAAAGGACAAGAATAAAACTAATGGTAATGAACCTCCTTCTTCTCCATCTTCATCTTATTCTTCTTCATCTTCTCATGATTCAAGTTCAGGTTCTGAATCAAAGAAGAAACATAATAAATCTCCTTTTCTGAATCTTGATGTAAATTTTGAATTTCCCATATTTGACGGTGAAATGAATCTTGAAAAGTTAGATAACTGGATTGAAAAACTTGAAGTGTATTGTAGAATTCAAAATATTGTTGACGATTCTGCGAAAATTCAGTTAGCTACACTTAGAATGGGGGGTACAACCTTGATTTGGTGGGAGAGTAAAACTCAATCAGATTTAAAGCATAAAGGTAAAATTATCTCCTCATGGTCTAACTTGATTAAAGCTCTTAGAAAGTAGTTCTATCCTTTAGGATATATGAAACAGGTTGTAATAGATTGGCAGCATTTAAGGCAAGGTAAAGGACAAAGTGTACAAAAGTTTACATAGGAATTCAGGAAGAAGGCATTAGCACTTGATATTCCATTAAACACACAGGAAACTTTGTTAAAGTATATTGGAAGTTGCGTTCTTATTTTCAACATACATTTCTTATGTTTAATCCAACTGACTTTGATGAAGTATGTGTGCAAGACACTCATATTGAAGCAGGGGGAAAACCTCTTTAGTCAAAATTTTGAAAGAAACCATTCAAGCATTCAGAGAACAAGGATTCCAAAGAAGACAAGGGAAAGAGATCAACAACAGCTAAGATCGAAGGAGAAAGGCCTACGTGTACTCATTTTCAAAGGGTTGGACATGATGAATCCAAGTGTTGGAGGCTTCATTCAGAACTTAGGCCAAAGAAGTTCCTTTAGAAGAAGGGTGAAATGAAGGCTAATGTAGCAATCCAACAGGATTTGGGATCTGACTCCAGTGACGAAAAGAAGATATCTGCTATGGGTGTGAGAGGTAATCCTTTTGAAGCTAGTTCTAGTTCTACTTGTTCTGCATCTTCTTCAAAATATAATAATGTGGTTGAAGATAAGAAGAGGATTGAATTGTTTCACATAAGGATAATATCCATGCACACTAAAATTGACACATTATTTGAAAATGGATCAAAAGAAAACTTAATATCTGAGAGATTAGTAAGGAAATTGGAATTGGAAACTAGGAATCATCCAAAACCTTACCCTTGAGGATGGTTAAAGGAAAACATTCAGATGCATGTCACAAAACAATGTCGATTAAAGTTTGCAATCACAGCTAATTTTGTTGATGAAGTTGATTTAGATGTGATTCCTTTGGACATATGTGGATTTGTGTTGGGTAGTCCTTATTTTTATGATCGAGATGCCATATTATATATAAAGAAGCATAAGTATCATCTCTTTAAAGAAGGAATTGAATACATTTTCAGGGCACACAGAAGTAAGACAGACTTGGATTTAGTCAATGTTGGTCAAATGAAAAGGCTTATAAGTTCAAGTAAAAAATATTTTCTCATGTTTATTAAGAAACAACCTAACAAGAAGTATGATGTTTTTCAAGGATGTGATTCTCAGTTTAAGGACAAATTGGTTGAAATAGTAGATTCTTATGAAGAATTGTTTAAATTGACCAAAAATTATCCTTCCAAAATGAGAAATACAACATGAGAATCAATTAATATCTGTTACACCTCTTCTAAATATTGGCATGAATCATATATCAATCATTAAACTAGATTTAAAGAATGGTTATCATCATATGTGTATTGCAGAGAATGATGTTTGGAAAACTGCATGTGAGACTAGACAGGGGCTTTATGAATGGTTGGTTATGCCATTTCAATAATGCCATTGATTTATGCGATTCTCCAAAAACTTGAATGAGAATGATGAACGATGTGTTTCAATATTTTCTTGATACGTTTTTCATAGTCTATAATATGGATGATATTCTTACTTTCAGGTCAAGTTGGAAAGTTAGAAGTTTTGTGGGTGCAGTTCAGTATTGGAGGGAGTTTTTTTTCATTTCTCTTTTATTGCATCACCACTTCATGCTTTAAAAAGTTTTAAAGCCTCCTTTCAGTGGGGAGGAAAACAACAAAAAGCACGCGAAACTTTAAAGTAGAAAATTGTAACAACTCCACTAGAGCTTCAACAATTGTTTGAAATAGAAACTAATGCCAACAGGTATGAAAAATGATCAATGATTCATACAATTCATCAGCCACTTCAATACCTTCAAACTCAAACTAAGTTGCAAAAATCTCGACATTATATATGGATGGGTTTTTTGCAGCATGTCCACTTAGTAATTCAGTATGGAAGGTACAACAAATAAAGTAGCTGATATATTATCAAGATATTTTTTGAATTTTTCAGTTAATTTGAACAATAGTTCTTTAGCACATGAAAATTACAATGAAAAATATGTTGCAGATACTGTTTTCAAAGATGTTTATGAATCACTAACTCATGATGCTCAGGTGGAAGAAGATAATTACCATGTTGATGACAGGTTTTTGTACCATCTTGGCAAGTTGTGCATACCGCATGGAGAAAGCACGTATTTGATTAGGGAAGCACATTCTACTCATGTTTTAGGGTATGTTAGTGAAGGCAAGACAATGTCACAACTACAAAGGATTTTTTATTTTCCTCATATGTATGAAACAATTCACAAGTTGAAAATGTGTCATGATAAGCATCAGGTGGATCATCACTTTCCTGTTGGTGATCAAGTATGGCTTTATATTAGCAGAGAAAGGAGTGAAGTTAAAAGGAAGGTCTACACTTCTAGGCATGGAGATTTCAAGTATCATGGAGTGAGACTCAAAGGCTTGAATCCCAGCAAAGCAAGGTGGATGGAGATAAGAAGGGTGAGGAATTTTTACACTCACTTCATGTCTGCCTAAAACCTAACTTTTGGTGGTCCAAAAAGATTCCAGTGGAGAGGATTGATCCAGGAGGTTCCTCTAGTTTCTCAGAGTTAAAAGGTTTAAAATCTTTTTAGAAATAATTCCAAGCAGTAGATCCAATCGTTCTGAATCTAATGATACTTTCGGTTTCTCATTTGGTCTCTGGATGAAGGAGAAATCGTCCACTAAAGTTTTGAGCAAACAGGTAAAAAAATGGGGTGCCTGTGTAGGCAGTGGCTCTTTCATATGTCGACACATGTTAGGGTAGCGGTCAAATTCAATGCTTAGGTCAATGGAAGAGGAGTGGATGGGAGTTCGAGGCTCAACTCATGACCTCCCAATGCTATTCTAAAATCTTGGCCAATACACCATGCTTTATGTTTATAAACTAATGGCACAATCTTATATATATTATTGAATGGATATGGATATGGGGGGAGAGGGTTGGTGGAGCCCGCTAGGTTAGGCAGCCTTGCAAAACCCTCAGATTAATTGGAAACCACTATCAAACAGTGTCAAAGCTCCACATTTGGTGCAACATTCAAATCGAAAGTTTAAACCTTATATTTAACCCAAATTCTAAAGATATATATCCTATACCATAATCCGGGCGGAGTTTGTTATATTAAGGTTTTGTATATGTTAGATGTCGCAGGTCTAGTGGTATAAAATATCCTCCGAGATATGGTTGGTATTAAATTAGGTTTTGGTTAATATATATTAAATCTCCAACAGAGATCGCTTGGTGCAGCCTAATAAATTTCATATATTTAAAAAAAAAAAATACATCTGATACATGCCATAACACCGAGTCATTCTATTTGGCCACAGAGAAATTTGTTGAAACAACCAACAATATGCCAAGGATAGCCTATGAGGTTTGATCCTCGAACCTGCTTAGGGCATTATAATTTTTTTTTCCATTGTACTAGTGCAGAGGAGTTGAATTGTGAGTTGCAAAACAATCTTTTGTATGTGACAACATATGCTCTTTTGGGCGTATTTTGGTCGTCTTTGAGCCAAATTGAGAACAGAGACAGGCGTTAGAAAGCTGAGACAAAGGGATTATTTTTCGAAGTAATGAGTAGTTCCTACATGCACAATTCATTTGGTGAATTTTCATGTAAAGAACCTTTATGGAGCATTCCTAATAAAACGGACACCCACTTGGAAGCGAACCTGGAGACGTAGTCCAGGAGGGATGAAATCCGTAATCAATGTTTGTTGTGTTTGTGTATTTATTTTCTGTTGTCTATTCTTCATTTATGTTCATAAAGTTTATGTTTAAGGCATACAAAAAACTCTGTTTCCTTCATTTATTCACATAAACGCTTCCTTAGTCAATTGTGCAAGTTATCAATCTTGTAGATTTTAGATCATGTATGTATTCCTTGTGGTGTATGACGCATAGGTCATAGAGTTCATGGGGATTTAGTCTATTTTGAATGGATGGACATTCATATATTTTATTCCTCGCTGATTGGATAATAATCTCCATTTTGTTTCTTCCATTGTCTTGATTGCCTTGATTATCGATCGTGAGCATGGCCATGATTCCTTGTTGTGATTTCCTATTGTTGTCATGACATTTTCTTCATTTTATTTTATTGTCTTATATATCTTCTTATTATTTCCTTGTGTCTCTTAGGTCTTGGGAATTGTTGGGGTAAAGAAAGTGGTTGTGGCATGGGGAAGAGTTGAGTGTAACCCAACAGAGAATGTAAGACCCAGATAGAGCCTTGTATATGAATAGAGGGCAGTGGGAGAAAATAAACGAGGACAAATCAAATCGATGGACAAGATGAACTGTAGCTTGAAAACCATGAAAATGGCACAAAAGTGAGATTTATAAACACTTATTTTATTTGACATATGTCAACATATGTTATGTCCAAGTACAAATGGACAGCAAAAGAAAACCAAGTAGGCTAGATGGGTCCATGGGAATGATGGAGTGTAATATGGAAACCATGAAAATGTCACAGAAAGAAGGTTTTCTTAACCTTGATCATACTTGACATATGCTATTATGTGTATGTTTTATAGTTAGGATATCTTGATAGTTAAATGAATTCATGAAAATCCATTGTCACTGACAGGTTCTCGTAAGGGACCTGATTGTTATGGAAGACTCATTGGTTATATTTTTAGTATGCATACATATGAATGGCTCATTGTGATAACATAATGAAATTATCCAATGAGATTCACGGTTATGTGATAAATCAATGGGGCAGGGGAAAGCCTTGGATGGTTGATGATTTTAATTATCATGTGATTATGACTGTAATATGCCCATGTTGTATCATGTTGATGACAAGTAAATGTTGATGGCTGTGTCAGTAGGTATATTAACTACTAATCAGAATCCTTGATGGTAAAATTGGAAATATAATACACTAAGCACCATGTTGATTCCAGAAGGCTTGCTAACTGAGAATCACAGAGCAGTGACTATGCACCCGTGGTTGATAAACCCAATGGAGACTTGTTGGTAGAAAAATTCTAAGAGGTTGAGGCACCCCAGGGCTAGTGGGATGATAACACTTTATATCACCTAGGAGGAGGCTAAGAACATAGGTGGAAGCCTTGCTGAGAATTTTTTGGTAAAGTGCACTCTTATTCCTATAGGAGTAACACAACTGACAAGCCTACTTATCTATACATATTTCTCTCCAAAAGCTGAACTGAGACTCTCTGTCCTCTACATGAACCCCTATGTTGATTTATAGCCATTATGGTGTAACTACGAGGATTTGTTGAGAAAAACTGATAAATGGGATTTGTTAATAACATGTGTGTGAATGGATAAACACCCATTCAAGGGAATGGATTTGAAGATGCAGTTGATGGGAGAACGCGGGTAGTGAAATCATCACACTAAGTATTTTTCCTTGAGGTTAAGAAAACACTCAGTGTTGGTAACCTCATTGACTGGTTAATTGGAGCTGCATTGAATGCATTAGCTTAGGGGATGAGAATACATTCAAATTTTCTAAGCCTAAAATACAAGGAGGACAAGGGGTATAATTTAAATCATTTCAAGTTATTTGTGATGAAGCTCATGAAACATTGTATTCCATGATATAAGAAAGCATGAGAACTACCCAATTTAGGTGAACGAAGCTAGATGAAAATAAAAAACGAGCAACTCGAAGATATCAAAGTGCACAAAAATGTTAGATATTGGAGGTAGGCATCATTCCACGAAAAGGAAAATATATCAAGCCAGATTGGGTGTGTTATCACTTCACCGGATCTCCGAGGCTGAAAAGAGACCAACAAAGTTAACCACAGACCAATATTTTGACAAGTATCTAGTCCTAGTAGGTAGGAGAAGGCTCTCTCCACAACATCACAGCTAAGATGACTGGATAAAGAGGATTTCAGGCTAGGTATAGTAGCACTAGGGTTTGGTTGATTTATTTTGAGTGTTGGATGGTGAATAGGCCAGGGAAGAACTAGGTCAGGGAAAAAAGGATCAGAATTGCAGATATCTGATGGGGAAAGGTAGGTAAGCAATTTAACACATTAAGGTATCTTGATGGAGTGGATTAGAATTCTAGGGTTTCAGAAAATAGCATGGAAAACATGAATCCTTTTCAATTAGAATAAGATGAAACAAAACTGTCACTATTCCTCCAAAACAGAGCATCAACAAATGAATTCTGTCTATCTGACTTAGGAATCAATTACATTCAGATATGGAATGAATATGGCATTCAAAATACATTCAAACATAAGAGAAGCAATGTTAAAACACATTACCACAGGAATCCCACCAAAATCGCTACAACTCAGTGTATTATTTCCTGCCAAAATTCTGATTACACTAGTGTTCAATGATCAAATTCTACAACATCCAACCATTGAAATGACATAGGAAATGAAAGATATAAACCAAAAACTATTTCTCCCACTGTCAGGGGTCGAATCCATGACTTGTGGAACTGATTCCCAAAGTGCTCAATTGGAATCCTAATGACTAGGGAGGTCAACAAACTCATCCCTATCATTAATGAAACTGATTTATTTTGACCCAAAATTACATATTCACATGATGTATCTACCTCTAGTAACTATTAATGACATAATTACATTTACATTTTACAATTACATAAGTAAATCTCCTTGGAATCCATCAATCAACTGAGAAAATTTGAAAACTTTGAAGAAATCAGTCAATTGTAAAAAGCACAACGTGGGCCTTCAAATTGACTTTTGAGTGACTTACTGAAGTACAAATTGGGCCCAAGATGGATCATTGGAAATATATTCCAGTATAGTTGTAAAAAATGTCATCAAGATCTAAAAATGGTTGAGTGGAGCTCCTAAAAAACCAATTTTCCCAAAACTGGTAAAAAAGCGCAGTCCCAGACGGAAAAGCGCAATGTGGAGCTTGCAGACCACTTTTGGAGGCCTTTCTGAACTCAAAATTGCGATCATGATAGCTCATTGGAAATATATTTCTTTCTGCTACACAATGGACCCATCAAGCACTGAAAATGATCAAGTATAGCCCCTCAAAATTCAATTCTCCCAAGACTGGTCAAAAAGCGCAGCGTGAAGTTTCAGGTCACTTTTGGAGCCATCCTGAACTCAAAATTGGGCTCATGATATCTCATTGGAAATATCAGTTTGTCTCGTTATCATTTGAATCATTGAGCAACACATTTGGACACTTCATGACAGTGAAAAATGCATTTTCCCAAGAGTACTTCAGAAGTAGAGAAACTCTCCTCTAACAACTATATTTTGGACATTTCTCCCAAATAATAACCCTGTGTATAAACTGAAGGAGGGTTTTTTTCCCTGTTCTATTGTTTATAAAAACCTCTTTAATTTTTGTCAAATTCATCTCCATTTGGTCAGAAACACATTTTGAAGCAGAATGGTTCATGTGTGTACTGTAAACCCTAGGTATCCCATAAACTTGGAAAGGTTGATTTCTTGGAATTTGGAACTGCTTGGAAAGTGGAGAGGAAATCATATGATGTGTGTTGAGTGGTTAATATCTTGACATTTATCCTCCCTTGTTGTAAGGCCTCTTATCTCCCTCCATATGTACTTTGCAAGGGGAAAACCCTAGTAGTGAAAACACGAGGGAATGGAGAAATAGAGTGGGATGGAGGGGTTAGGAGAGGGAAATGGGGATGGGAAAAACCAGGGAAGTAGAGAAGGGTGTTAGGAATGTTTAGGAAGTGTAATGTAATGGAATTAGGGTAGGATTAGACCTACAGAATTTTATTATAGGTCTAGGTCTAGGAGGCTGCCAAAAATGCAATATAGGGATAATGGTGTGGTGTAGGGTCTAGGGCTTGGATATGGATGCTTAGGGAGTGAAAGTGAGGGGGTGTGAGGGCTTCAGGGAGTTTATGTGGATGTGGGGAAAGGGAAAATGACTATGGGAAGGGTTTATTTGACTTACAAATTCAAAGAGGTAGGGTGGCCCACCTCATGATTTTCACTTTGATTTTGGAACCTCATAGCTTTGGAACTCTCAATTGCAGCTTTAGGAACATGATGAAATTATTACATATTAGAAACATAAATTACATTTGAAACCAAATTCATAGAACAAATTTACCTATTACCACTCCTCCATTTCCAGATTTTATGCATGGATGACAAATTTGGTGATTGAAACCCTAATGACCTAATGGAGACTCTCAACTGAATGAAACCATAATAAAGATGACTATAATGATAAATACAACTTTTCAATGATGGTACACTCAACTGAGAGGTGAAATGAACCTGCAATTAGTAAAAATTTGGAAGGAGTAAAAGCAGACCTAGATCTACATCCAGTGACCAAAATTTTGCATGATGACCTAATGAAATGATAAAAAATGGACTATGGGACCCTAAAAAAACATGATAAGAGTCTATTTGATCACTGGTGGCAGGATGCAAAAAATGACACTAATAGGGTGTATGAAAAGCTACAGAAAGTGCAAAAGATTTATAAATATCTAAATAGATTCAACTGATCTTGTAATGTACTAAAACAAAATACTTAATCAATCTACAAATTATGGAATCCAAGTTCGATTACACAGTCACATAACAAGTAAGAGAAAGAATTATCAATCACACAACAAAAGATGTGTTTGGGGAAAGAAACTTCTTAAAACCCCACTATTTGTATATTTCATAAAGTCAAGCTCATGAAACAATACAATGCTATTTCCCTCATTGAGAAACCTCTGCACTCCGTTGACTGTCTCACTTTGATCTAGGGAAACTTGGTCCAATACTTAACCATTTCTCTGCCTCTGTCTAACTAGCCATGCTTACTCATTCTTGGAGGAATTGTGTCCCTATTAATAAGGAAATTCCCAAGAATTGATTACACAATTCCTTCAAGGCATCCCATTGACCTCATGCATGACTTGTACAATTTTCTAATTATACAACTTATAGTTATCTTCCCTTTAACCCTAAGCTCAACTGGGCCTTCCTTAGAACTGACATGCAACAACTATTTATAGTGAATTATTAGTTATCTGATTGATAATTTCTTGTGAATTAAATCAGATTTAATTCACTGGACCTATCACAAGCTCATCTCTCAGTTAGAAACTATTTTTAACTTAAATAATCGAGTTAATTAATTACAACTCACAAATAACTATAATCGGACCCCCTAAAACTTAGAGTGGACTCTACATGCCTCTAGTTTGACCTCTAACTCGAATTAACTGAGCTAACTAAGTCTTCCTGACTCAGTTAACACTTACAATCTGTTAGGAGATGGAATTGAAATTTTTCTTCTAATTTAATTAAGAGAATATTAAATCAGAAGCCCCCTTGGGTGCCATTTCTGGGTGCCATTTTCAACACTCCCTCTTAATAAGAAAGGAATTCAATCTACCTGATCCAATGCCTTTGGAATGTTTTCCATGCAACACTTTTCTAGTGTTGTTTTCTACTGCAACTTCTGAAACTAAAAAAAAAAACGTCCAAACTGAATAAGTATGATGCATCTGTCATCAGAGTCTTTGACTCCTACTAGTTACTGCATTGTCTATTGAAAAATTTTCATTGCTACTGACTTTGCATTTGTGCTATCTGCATTGTTTCCAACTCTGATCTGCACTCCAGTATCTGACATATGTCACTATAACATCTGACTACATCAATCACTACTGATCCATCCTGCTACTGTGTATTGTGGGACCCCCGTAGCCAGATACTGATCCATGAGATTATTGACCCTGCCCAAATTTATTCTCTTGGGATTATGACTTCACATCGCCCGACCTCTCATTTGGAGGTATGGCTGCATGTTGTCCATCTACCCATCTGGCTCGAAATTCCCCCCTACTGGATGTTTCTGCTTAAGTGGATGCCTCCACTCGGTCTCCTCTATACATTTCTAATTGTGGCTACTCCAAAACCTTATGAGGCTACATGTTGAGAGGTAATTTATGCTCCCTCTCAACCACCAAGTCTCTATCATTTTCTTTTCTCCTCAAAGATTTGCATGCATCTTTGATCTCGAGAACATATAGGTTCTTGACTCGCACACCGATTTGTTTCACCCGTCCCGTGGCGATGTGTCTAAGGAAAACCTTTCCTTATAAACATAACATCATAGCCATGGTATTCCAATACCACTATGGAAACAAGATTATTATTTAGTCCTAGAACAAGCAAAACATATTTTAGTATAAGAGGGGAGCCAATCTCCCACTGAAAGGTAATTGTACCTATTCCGGTCATGCTATACCTCATTTCATCTCCAAACTCTATGTTCTTCTGAGGTCCTTCTCCTCCAAGTCACTAAAGAGATCTCTATTCCCTGTCATATGGAATGATGCACCACTGTCGAGATACCACATGGATCCCATTATAGTGTTGGCCATGCATGAAATGAGAGTAAAATCAAGCTTGAACTGTGAAGCTAAAGCGTCACCTGCTGCTGCAACTGAAAACTCCTTCTTGCTTGCCTTCTGTGGACATTTTGTGGTATAGAGCTTGTACTCGTGATAGTGAAAACAATTGATCTTGGAAAAGTCTCCCTTGCATGATACCGTGTAGAAATATCTAAATGGATTCAACTGATCTTGTAATGTACTAAAACCAAATATTGAATCAATCTAAAAATTGCGGAAACCAACTTCGATCGCACAAGCACATAACAAGTAAGAGAAAGAATTATCAATCACACAACACATGATGTATATAGGGAAAGCAACTGATTAAAACCCTGATATCTGTATATTGCATAAATTCAAGCTCATGAAACAATATAATGTTATTTCCATCACTGATAAACCTCTGCACTTTTCCAACTGTCTCACTCTGATTTACGAAAAATCGGTCCAATACTTAACCAATCTCTGCCTCTATCTGACCAGCCCTGCTTACACATTCTTGGAGGAATTGTGGCTCTATTAATAAGTAAATTCCAAAGAATTTATTGTGTAATTCCTTCAAGGCATCCTAATGACCTCATACATGACCTAAACAATTTTATAATTATACAACTGATATTTATCTTCCCTTTAACCCCAATCTCAACTGCGCCTTCCTTAGAGATGACATGCAACAACTATTTATAGTGAATTATCAATTATTTGATTGATCACTTAATGTGAATTAGATCAGATTTAATTCATTGGACCTCTCACTAGCTCATCTCCGAGTTAGGACTAGTTAAATTGATTTTAACTCAAATAATTGAGTTAACCAATTACAACTCACAAATAATTGTAATTGGACCCCCTAAAAATTAGAGTGGACTCTAGCTGCCTCCAGTTTGATCTCCAACTCGAATTAACTGAGCTAACTAAGTCTTCCTGACTTAGTTAACACTTACAAGTTGTTATAAGATGGAATTACAATATTTATTCTAATTTAATTAAGGCAAAATTAAATTAGAAGCCCCCTTGGATGCCATTTTCAATATTTCTTGTTTCCATTTTCAACAAAAGAGCCACATAATGTGACTGAACTAATATAGTTTTATGCTTAGATATTTGTTGTGAAAATAACTGTGGATGTAAAATGAAATTGTAATTGAGCTACATTATAAATCTCACTGTGATTTATGATTAGTTTAAAGCATGTTTCTCTTTGCGTTCGTATATAGAACACTGAGGACGATGTTCCTCGAAGGGGGCGGGGTTTGTGACATCCCCCAACTAATTACCTCTTTATAATATTGTAACATGTGTGTAGTTAAAAATATACAAATAGTTGAAATATGGGACAAAGATTCTAGAGTTTGGGGAGGGAGATTGCTTGAGGAGGTTGGTTGTTTTAAATGCTAATCAAGGAAGATGAATAATGTGTTTTAATGGGCTTAATACATTTTAAATTCATTCGATGGACAAAGGACAAGGGCATGCACTTCTCGGGGAAATTGACAAGTAAAAAGGACAAAATTAAAAACATGTATGGGTTGCACTGGCAGGTTGGTAGAGCAGGTTAAGGAGTGGCATAGGGTTCTATCAAAACAAATTCCCCATGACCACAAAAAAACAAAACCACTATGACTGAGACCAAGGAAGGATAAACAAGATGTGTATACCCATGCAACCAAGAAATGGTTGCAAAAGCACTAATGGGAGGTTACGATAATATACATCTCGATACACGAGAACAACAACAAGAAGAAAATACGAGAGAGAATGTGACAAGGGGGTGGAGGTATTGATGCATTCATGCATTTTTTATTCCATACAAAAAGGGAAAGAGTCAACAAGGGGAAAATAAGGGGAAAATTCCTCACGAAGAGCAAGGAAACAAGAGAAGAGATTTGAGAGGGAGAGTTGTTGGGTAAGAGACCATCTGAAGAAACACAAGAGCGCTTTGCTCAAGGGTCAAGGAAACTACCAAGAGTGGCTTGCCTTAGGAAACCACTGGGAAGTTTTGGGAATAAGGAACCTAATGGTCAGGAGATAGAGACACTTAAGTACTTGGGGGTTGAGGAAACACTAGGTGTGGCCTTGGGTTGGGAACGCTGGTTTTTTCACTCACTGAAGAACTATTTGAAAAAGGTGATCATTGTGCTCCCATGGTAGTTTATATAGTTAAGGAACCTTCCCATAATGAGCTTTCCTCTACCTTGATTGAGGTGTGGCTTGCCTAAGGACTAAAGAATCTACCAAGTGTGGCTTTCCTTAAGAAACCGCTGGGAAGTTTGTGGACTTAAGAACTTATTGATCTATTAGTAGCTTGATAGTTTAATAACCATCCCATGTTATAATGAACTATTCTCCCAGATTAGAGATGTGATTATTTGTGTATACAAAGGACTCTTGTGATGAAGTTGGCGAGTTAAAAGCCCCGTGAGATGAGAAATGCAAAAAATGTTGAGAATGTTTGAAGGAAAAAGGATCCCTGTGTACTTGAATATCATATTAGCTAGTGGTTGGAGGTGGTGTAGCCTTAGGAGACCCTATTTCAATTGGTCACATTGGTTCTACATCGATAATTACTCCTCCTCAAGCTCTAGAATTTGGCTCGAGGGTGATTGGCTGAATGAAAGAATGTAGTGCAAACCAATTTATGGTTGGACAAAGATTCAAAGTCCCAATATCAGTTTCCATGTCTATTTATAAGCTAAGTATTCTTTTATCCCTTTGTGCATGCGATTATAATGCTTATGATTAATGTGTTGTTACAATGTCATGATAACATTGAGGAATGTTGTTTCTTGCATGAATATGGAATATCAATATCTTGAGTAATAACTTTAAGGAATGGTCCAATCCCTATGTTTATTCTAAGACCAAATTTAATGATCTAAGCATGAAATATGGGAAAATCCTTGTTGTTAAAATGATGTTTGTGTAATTATGGCCATAAATTCTAGTATAATGACATGTATGCAATGAATCTACTATTACTTGAACTTGGAATATTGTCTAGGCTACCTGAGTATCATAATATGGGTAGATCTTTGTAATATGTATTATTTAATAAACGAATGGCTACTAGGCTTAAATCGTAAAGCTTAGGAGGGAATACATATGTTTTGTATAAGAACACACAAACACACATACACACATATATGGTTTCAAGGGGCTGAGAACATTTAAGGTTATAGAAGGATAGACCCTCAAGTCTTACCATGTGCATAGGGGTAGGTGCTATGATCGGGCACTGGGAGTGGTGGCTAGATATATATGTGTGTGTGTGTGAATCAACGATGGAGGTCACTTTTAATGTCACCTCTTCTACAATATTTTCTTTTTATTTACAAAACACCTACATGGAAATTCATATTTATCATTTATTAAAATATATAATTGGATTTGATGTTTATAGGTGAATTAATATGATTATTTCCTAAAAAAATCATTCTAAAAAATTATACTTTCTACAAATATTTTATTGATAACAACCTAGAGCATTAACTCGTTTAACTATTACACATATAAGTTTGATTCTACAATTAAACTTGGTATAATCCTACCTCAAGGCATTTAGGTTTTAATCTCTTTAATTCCACATATGATTTCTCTCTAGCCCATATACTATGTTTGTTGTTAATATTATTGTTTATATTTGAAAGGGTGTATCACATAGTTCAACATGTTTGTGTGCAACAAACCTATTCATCAATTAAAGCCTGATTTTGTTTTTACACACAATATTATGTGTTAGGGTTTATATCCCCTTCATCACGATTATTGTTTACGACATCCATATGACCCATGCATTCAACATAGTTTATATAAATATCACCCTTTGTTAGTTTATGCAATATATATTCTTTAAATGGGTGCAATATTGAGTTAAATAATTTGGTTAGGATAAAGTCTCATTTAATGAAATCCCAATAGAAAGTTGTATTGGGTATTAAAAAGGTAAATAATAAAGCATCATTAGGGCCCTTGGAGCAAGGAAATCCCTTGAGAAGTCTCATGCACAAAGGTGCTCCTTTTTAATGCTAGAGGTGTAGGGGTACCCGCAAAAGGCTCATATTGATTCATAAATTGAACATTATTTGATGGGTTCATATTTATTTCTCTTCTTCTTCTTCCTAGTGGAGAGGCACCTCCCACCTCCTTTAAATTTAACCACTCGTGACTTGAAGAGGACAGATTTAGATTAGTAGTAAAGAATTCATGGGTGCATCTTTCTTCCTCGTCTTCTTCTTCCTCCGTGAGTCATTTTGTGGAAAAAATAACTAAATTCAAAGCAACTATGAAGAAGTGGGAAAAATCCTTCATTCTAAGTCTCAAGCTCAGTTGAAATAAGTGGAGATCAAATTTGCAAAGTTTTATGGGGAGAATATTAGTGGAAACTTTTCTAAAGAACACTTATCTTAATTGCAATAATTAGAATCTTTACATAATTCCTTACTAGAGCAAGAAAAATGTGCTTAGAGGCTTAAGAGTAGAACCACATGGATCAAAGAAGCTGACGATAATATGAATTTCTTCCATCAATTTGTAATTATATAAGAAAATAATACTCGATCCAAGATATTAAAGCCTCAAATGGATTTTTAGTTCATTATTTAAAGTATAAAGAAAAGGAAGGTGTTCTTCATTTCTATTCTCTTTTCCATTATCCAGAAGGGTGTCTGGTTCAAGAGATCCTCAAGGTGATCTCTAAGTTCCCTCCACTATTTTAAGAAGAAATGAACTATTTGTTGGCAGTGGGCATCATAGAATCCAAAGTTCTTATAGATCTTTCGTCCATGCAAAAAGGTAAGAGTTCTAGGTGAGATGCTCTTATGGTAGAATTATTTCTTGGTTTTTATGAGTTAATGAAGAATGACTTGTTAAAGGTGGTCACGTGTGATAACCCTTGGGTAAATCCCTCTTGATAACATTTTAACATGTTTGTAATTAAAAATATATAAATAATTGAGATATGGGACACAAGTTCCAAAGTTTGGGGAGGGAGATTATTTAAGGGGGCTAGTTGTTTTAAATGATAATCAAGAAATTTGATTGGTGTGTTTTAATGGGCTAATTTTGTTTTAAATTTAGTTGGTGGAAAAAGGATGAGCCCATGCCCCTCTTAAGGATATTTACAAGTAAAAAGGACAAAATTAAAAACAAGTATGTGTTGTGTTGATAGGTTGGAAAAGTAGGTTGAGGAATGACGTAGGGATTTGTCACAACATCATCCCAACAACCACACAAAAACAAAACCATCGTGATAGAGACCAAGGGGGGGAAAAGGTGTGTATTCACACACAACCAAGAAATAGTTGAAACAAAACCAATGGAAGGTTATGGGGAAAAAACCTCTCAATAAACGAGAACGAAAAAAAGAAGAAAATGCGAGAGAGAATGCAAAAAGGGGATCAACTGATTGATGCATTCATTCTTCCATACAAAAAGGGAAAGAGTCAGCAAGGTGAAAAGAAGTGAAAAATCCCTCACAAAGAGGAAGGAAATAATAGCAAATATTTGACATGGAGAGTCAATGGGTAACAAACCAACTGATGAAACCTAAGAGGCCCGCTTGCTAGATAAGGTGAGAGAGCAGTGGTTTGCCTAAGCAATGAGGAAACCACCAAGAGTGGCTTGCCTTAGGAAACCATTGGAAAGTTTGGGGATTGAGGAACCTACTTGCTAGGATAAAGAGACACTAGGGTATTGTTGTAGCGTCTACAACAACCCTGCAAAATTTTCCTATGCTTCGATTTTGGAGCCTTCTTTTTTCCGACAAGGGCTTATCCTATATTGTCGTCAAGTATTCTTGAGTTGATCAAGAATTATTATTTTCATCTGTGCTTGTGTTTTCTTGTTTTCATGCTTATCTTATATTTTTAAGTCACAAGCTAACCTTATGGCTTGGCCTTATAGCAATTCTTGGCTTGCCTCCAGAAACCATGCAATCCAAGAGGGAAATCTAACCTTGATTATTGGAATTGCGTAATATTCCATAAAAATTCTACCTTGACCTCAGAAAATGCACAGTCATGGATGGAAGCCCAACATTGAGTCCATAAATTGTGCAATACTTCCCTTGAAATCAGACACTGCAAAATGCACTGAGCCAAAAAGTTTCCCAGTTCGCCAAAACTGCGCAATCTTTCCCGGCAGTGTGCATGGAAAGTTTTTTGGAAAAGCAAAAAGAAACAAAGTTAAAAAGTGAAAAAAATAATCCCTAGAAAATAGGGTTTCATTATTATTTTCTCGAAGGAGGCACATCACTATTTTTAGAAATTTCTGCCAAGTGTCACTTTTTCCTTGATTTTAGGCATGCACGTCATAAACCGTAATTTTCTCAAATCTATTTAATTGATGCCTATAGAGCTCATTTTCACATTCGATCTTGGAGCTCTAGCATTTCTTGAGGAGATCAAGGAACTTTCGATGTGATTGTCATCTCTTTCCCGAAGAGTTTTTATTTTTTTGTCTTTTGCCGCTTTTTCTGTCGCTTTCAGTCGTTTCTCTTCTATGAGTGTTGTTTTTCTTTTTTATCTTCATGATTTCCAACATTTTAACTTATATTAGCTTGTAGATGTGTTGTTTCAAGTTTTCATTTTCCTTTCACTAGTGTCACATCGATTTTCTTGTTTTTGCACCAATAGTCGTCGTTTCGGAAACTTTTCTAACATATTTGATTTTCCCTCCATTTTTTTAGTTTATGCACTTACTTTACATTGGTTCATTTATAATTTCTCATGTCTTCACTCAAACTCATTCCATCACTTGTATCTGCTTGTCTTCGACACTTTCACCGAGCATATCTGCACTTTCCCTTGGCCAATATTCACCTTGCCCAATTGGGAATTGCACAAGTTTGAGGCTCAAGCCGAGAGCTTGTTCTCTTAGAATGCACAATGCGTAATACAGGTTGGCCCAACTATGCATTGCATAGTTCCAGGGCTTAATCTTCCACCTTGGGCACTGATATTACGCAATGCACAGTCTCTCCCAGTCACTACCCAGACTGAATTGCACATTGCATAGTATCAAGCCTTAAGTTTCACCCTCAGTTGTTGGGACTCTGCAATGTGTAGTCCCCACATCCAATATCCCTCACCTGATCCAGAAAATTGCGCAATATTTCTCTCTTGTTTTTCGGTTTGATGACTGATCTTGATTTGATAGGTAAATTTGCAAAAACTAATATTTTCTTACCATGAGTGCCTTTCCTGTCCCACAGGTACCACAGTTGTTTAGCACTTCTCTCCAGCAGTCATTGTTACCATAGCACCTAAGAGAGCTGCTTCAAAAGATACCACTAAAAGCAGTACTGGGGAAGCAATTGAGCAAACGCCAGTTAACTTGCCAGTGTATTCAGACACTCAACTGTTTGTGGAAAAGGAGTCAGATTTAACATGGAAGATATTTAAGGATGCTTTTTCAACAAATAACTTCAAGGCATATCTAGAGGACCGACATGTATACCTTAATGTTCATCAGTCAGGATTACACAAAGTTGCATGTAGATATCCATCCTTCCCATGTGTAGATGTCATCAACTAGATTGTTTCACACATTGATGAAAATACCATGTCATTGAATAATTCCAGCTAACAAAAGATTGCTACGTTTTTGGAAAAATATTATGAGTGCATGTATCATTTTCCCGAGCGAGTCACACTCATGGACTCATACTTCTATGCCACAAACAACTATGTGAGCACAAGAGATGCTGTTAAAGGTTGGGTGAAAGAGCCATCGAAGTTTCAACCGATACCTACCCATTCATACAAGACAAAGTCTCTAAGGAGGGCCTACAAACTCTTCGTTATATTAGCTTGCACAATTTATGGTCAATAGAGTAAGGAGACCTTTTTTGAAGGGTGGGTAGTCTTATTGAACTAGGTTATGAACGAGGGGAAGTTGTTCAACTGATAATATTTTTGTCTTGATAGTTGAGAGCCCAAGTAGCATAGGCCCGAAATCCTCCCAAGGGTGGGAAAGAAAGGTTCTATATGTTTTCATACTTACTGGATGTGATATGTGCATAGAATTCATTTCCTGGCATGTACTAGACATGGAAACCACGAGACCCTGCCGTGTATGTCTATTGCAAGCTGCATTCATATTGCAGTCATCGAGGAGTTATGGAACAACTAACTGACCACTTCATCATTTCGCTATACAATCTTATCTTTCAAGAAGAACCACCTTACATTTCATGAGGAGAAATGGAGGCAATATCAAAAATTGTAGATTGGTTTTCCTCACCGGATGACACCTTACTTAGAATGTTTGACGCCCAGAAGTCGCCGCCTATTTTTCCAAGTTATGCCACTGAAGATATTGTCATGTAAGAAGTGTCATATCATCTCGCCACAGGGTTTTCATCAACCTTGCATAAGAAGAAGAAAACATCATGGCCCACTCTTACTTTGCAAGTTGGATTGTATGAGATCAAGAATATCAAAGTCGCGAACACCGAAGAAAAGGAGATAGTAAAGTTTGCATTTGGTACATGAAACTTTAATCCGTATGATCCCTGTGGCATTTGAAAATACTAACGTGTGGCACCATCAGTGTCTCAACCATAATTTTCATTGGACGAAGGAGGATACATGGAAGAATTGCTACAATGCCTCTAGACCCTGCGAGCTGACCAAAATAGTAGGTAACTCACAAGGCACTCGGCAGAGGGAAAAAAATCCAGTAGTAGTAACAATGAAAGGCATCAACCCCATGCAGGATAAGTGAAAGAGAAATATTTTTTACAGTCTAGGGGTAGAAATAAGCCGTAAGATGAAAGTGGATCCACTTGTTATGAAAATGACTTTAGCAATTGAGGTGAAGAGGAGACAGATAATTCAAAGAGAAGAACGGAAACAAAGAGAAAATCTAAGGTTGTAGGAAGAAAAACTAAGGTTGTAGGAGGAAGAACGAGAGCAAAGGAGGAAAGAAAAAGAAGAGAAGCAGAAGCAGGAAGAAGAAGAAAGGTAGTACGCCATAGTAGAAGAAAAACAACATAAGGACAATCTGAAGAGTAAGAACATAACCGACCAGCAACAAAGGAGGAGAGAGGATAGATGCAGGATCAAGAGATTTCTCAACAGATTGAATAATTGATTGAGATTGAAGACACAGAGGAGGAACCAGAGCTGAAAAATCAGGATGTCGACCTGATTCCAAGTGCACCATAGGTCACCACTTAGTCTCCACCACCTCTAGTAGTAGAGTTAGTCCCACGTGAGGAAGAGGATTTTTTTTCTCTTGATGTTGATATGGTCATGGACACGTACAATATTTTGTATGATGAACTCCAGAAGAAGATTGTATAAGCACGTAGGAAGAATTTTTTCGGATGACCTCACATCACTTGCATTCATTAGAGAGTGGGTGACAGTGGCGGACACTAGGAAGAATCCAAATGCCATTGCCAAAGAAAACTTGGCCTTTATAGATGTAGCAAGATCAAACACTCAATATTTGATGACTAAGAATAAGAAATTGGGACAAAAATTATAGGCTACCAGACAAGATATAGAACAACTTTGCGCAACAACAAAGAACACAGCTTCCGCATAGGTCTACTTGGGGGAAATGAGAGCAACGATACTTGGGGAAGTATCAACACTTGGAGAGACCATGTAGGACCTCTATAAGGAGCTCATAACCATACATAAGGTAGTTGTCCAGTTGCATGGATTGCAGCAACATATAAAATACTTTATCAAAACTATTAATAATGTACAAGATGCCTTCGTCACCAATGAATGGATAATTTGATACAAAGGGTCAATGCTTAACCTGCCAAAGAAAATGAATCCACAGGCATAACTAGAGAGAACGAGAGCTAAAATGTTGATTCAGAACAACAAGAAGCTCGCCTCATTCATTGGAAGTATTCAAGCCTCATATGTGTGGTTATATAACTGCGGATTTCTTGGTGAAAGCACATGGGGTCCCATAATTTGGCTCGTTCACCAAAGCCAAACACAAACACCAGGTCAGGCAGGAGATCGAAGAGTACTTGGAGCAACTGAGATAGATTTCCACCAAGGAGGATTTGAAGTTGAACAGATAGAACATGCATAACTGCATCGGTGGTCCTGTCCAGATTAGAACAACGTTTCTCCTGTTTGAGAGGGAAGTTAAAACTGGCTCCAAATCATCATACCCAAATGGTATGGAGGCTAGAGTCCGCTTCTAGCTAGACACCATCACGTAGTTTGGGGATGTCATCGCAGTTGTTGAGCTAGAGTTTCCCAAAAATCAAGCATCATAGTGTTTTGTCTTGTTAGGTTGTCAAGTTGTCTCTGCCCTATTTTGTCTTATATGGTTATGAGTGTAAATGTAAGATTATTTGTAATTACGCGTAAAGTGAAATTCCAAATGTCAATATTGGAATGTGAAGAATCATGAAGTAATGTAATGATTCATTTTGTAAAGAAATTGAAGATTCATGAGGGGATTCAAAGAGTTAGAAAGGGGAATTTGAAGAGTCACCCCACTTTGTTATAAATGTATCCTCATAATTCATGTAAAGGGTTTTTTGGAGCCAAGCTTTTGGCTAGGCTTAGGCTGAAGAAGAGCTTAGGAGTTTTGTGAGAGCCTTGGATTCTCCACAGCATAGAGGGAGTATACTTCTTTGGAGGAGAAGGTGTTGTTGAGTTCATGATCCACTATTGGGGCTAGTGGTTCGTCAATGGTGTATGTATGATTGGAACTTTTGCTTTTAAGAAAGCTTAGAGCCGACACGCTTTCATGCATATGTTGTGGATATATTAGGACTATTCTTGTTGTATTTGCAATGTATGTTATTTAACTTACACTTATGCTTATGAAATAATTTGTTTGCATTGTTATGGATCTTTTTGAATGTGTGTTATTGTGTTAATTTATCACGGTTAACTTGTGAACTATTTCGTGTGAAAAATTCTGAATATTACTTTATGCAGAAAATCTACTAGAAGATCAGGTTATACTTCTGCTACTTAAACAAGTTTAAGTTATTAATGTTGAAATATTTATATTAACATCGAAGTAAACACATAATAAAATTTCACCGATTCAGATCTAAAAACATAAATACATGCACACATAGACAAAGTGACACACAAGATTTTCTGGACAACTACCCCTAGAAAAACCAAATGCGGGAAAACCATTCTTCTGGCTGCTGGAGGGTTTATATTATTAAGTAGTTTCTAAATAAAGAAAATCTGGCACCCTAATGGTTAACCTGACAGAGAAAAATATAGATCTGCAGTTAACTTGTTTTTCTAAGACCAAAAGACTAACTGATCAACACCCTCAAATGAGATTTACAAGACATTCAATTTCTAGCCCTAGAAACCCCAGCGCTGCCCCTAAAGCCCTTGCGTTAGCCCTGTCAGCCTCTGCACTGGCCTGGAGAGGGCTACATAACACCAGAGTGGGTGACACAGACCCTACACTACCCTAGAAGGGTATCTGCGTAACCTTGGAGGGTCCCCTGCTGCCCAACACTGCCCTAGAAGGGCCTGCATAGTTGAAGCTGCTCTCTGCGCTGCGCAACTGCCACTGCTGCCTCCGCTTCTATGTACTACCTCTAGTTTCTGCTCTCTACCTCTTTCTGATTCTTGGCACTGGGATCAAACCATCCCCTTTTCCATTACTACCCCTCATTGTAGCTGAAACAATTCGGAAAATTTTTAGCAAACCCTGCCCTAGAATTTCAGCTTAGTCTCAATGCTCTACCTTTGTGTGTGTGTTCTCCAACTGACCCCAAGCCTTTCCTTTATAATTTCTCGTTGGGAAACCAATGACCATGATATAATCTTGAATTGATGGCTAAAATTAAAAGACAGCTTGATCCGTGTGACTTTATTCATTTCCATCACATGTTTTAATTAATTACCTTTAATATTTTAATTTTCCTAAGTTAGATTTAGGGTCCTTAATTAAAAAAATAAATTAATTAATCATCTCCCAAACTGGATTGAATTTCGCAAATCCCTTTCTGGGTCTTGGAGATATCATGTACTCTAGTCCCTCCACAAATTTTGGGAGCTAGAGCACATCCGATGCTACCCCAACACTCAAGAAAACTCAACACCCCCTCTTAGCGAGGAATGTGCTCTAGTACAACTCTACTTCACCCCAAATCTCTACATTGATCTCTGGTGTGGGTCTCTCCACTCATGCTGGACCTGCTGCCCCTCATCATTGTGCTGCTGCTGTTATTCTGTATTGTTTCACATGACGCTGCCACTGCCATTGCTACATCTGTGCTGCAACTCCCTCTCAATTTGCTGCATCGTGCTTCCAACTGTTGCACTGCATCTTTAGTTTTTGAGAGAAACAACTGAAGGTCCTGCCCAATCTTTGACAGACAAGTTAGTTGGGCTGCATCCTCATCACCAAAGCTCCATAGGCTGCTAATCTCTATTGACATATAGATACAACTACACAACTACAGCTTTGCACTGCATAAGCAGTCCTCCTCTATGCTGCTGAAGTCACATCAGCCTCTGTGCTGAAGTCCCCTACGCTTGCTGCACTGTGTTGTCCTCCTGAAGCCTATACGCTGCTGCATCTCTACTCTACGTAAGAAACTTTGATCTACACTGCTAAAGTCACATCATCCCCACGTTGTTGTTGCTACATCTGCATTGCGATGCTCCCTTAAGCCTTCAGCTCCGCCTCTACTTCATCCGTGATTCTTTGCTCCAACTGCTCCACTTGTCCCGCTACTATCTTAAGGCTCACGTAGCTCGGATGTGATCCAAGAGATGAGCTGCTCAAGGATCCTGTTCACACTCTGTAGATCCTCTACAGATCCATGTCGCCCCACTTTCATGGTTCATGAGCACTTATGGCTACGTCATCTTCTGACCCATCATCCACCACAACAACCTTGGAAGTAGAAGTTTCCTTGTCCTTCTTCTTCTATGGACAGTTGCTGGTGAAATGTGCTAGTTTTCCGCACTGGAAACGCTTGATCTTGGATAGATCACGCTTCTTCTTCCCTTGCTGCCTCTTTGATGTCAGGGAAACATTTTCTTCCTCTTCCTTCTTTAATTTACTGGATCCCTTGCTATACTGCCTCTTGGTGAATCGACGAAGTTCTTCTTAATGAAGGATTGCCCACATATTGTCCCAGTCGGGAAGGTCCATTATGCCCAAGACACTTTGGAAAAAGGTTTCCCACTCTTTTGTGACCTTATTGAGTGTAGTCCTTACCATCACATCATCCTCCACCTTTTCTCCCATGGTAGACAATTTATCTTTGATCTCTTTTAATCTGAAAAAGGAAGGGCTCTATTTCTTCTCCCTTGTTCATCATGAATGACCGCAAGTGATTCTCTAGAAGCATTCGCCTCTGGACGAACTTCCCTTCATATAGGGTTGTTAAGGCTTTCCACATCTCATGAGAAATTTTCTTTTCAGCTATGTGTGGAACTATATGATCCTTAAACCCATCCATTATGAAACGTTTGGCATGTGCTGTGGCTTCCTCATGCTTCTTCAGGAGATCCACAGCGGTCGGCGTGGCCATGAATTTTTCTGCATGGTCTCTTAGACCATATGACTCTATGATTACCAGGATTCTGGCCTTTCAGACTGCAAAGTTGGATAGGTTGTCCAACCTATCCTAATCACGTATTCCGTGAGGTGCTAGCTGCTTAGATCTACTATGTCGTAACAAATCTTCCTCTCCTCTCTTCTCTATTGAATCTCAGATCTAGGGTCCTTATCGAGAAATGCACCCTCTGCTCCCTCTGACAACTAATTCCTCTCTTGGAAATCTGTCAAATCAATAACGAAACAACTCTCTTCGATCCTCTTATCGATCTGCAGATTTAATTGGCTAGAAACCCTCCGAGAATCTGATCTCCTCCCGCTCTTTGTCACCTAGTGCTTAGGCTAAGTTCTGAATCTTCATAAATTTAACCCTACCAAATTTTTTGAAGTTCTGCAGCTCTTTTCCAGCACTTCTGAATCAACACGGCTTCATAACTATGTCACCCTAGCTAGCCTATGCGTGAGCAAACAATCCCATCGTTGTCTCTATGTTGCCTCTGCGCAATAAGTACGTGGGCCTACATGGAGACTGCGTAGGACTACATCTGTTGCTACGTTGTCCCTTCAAATTTGTCTTTCTATGGATGTTGCTACTCTCTCTACTGCTTTCTGCAGCAAGATTATTCATTCTTCTGCTGGTGATCCTACTAGATATGCAAAAATTCTACTGTTAGATCTCGTTATACTTCTCCTACTTAAACAATTTTAAGTTATTAATGTTAAAATATTCAGATTAACATTGAAGTAAAAACATAACAGACTTTCACCGATTCATATCTACAAACATAAATACATGCACACATAGACAAAGTGACACACAAGATTTTCTAAACAACTGTCCCTAGAAAAACCCAATGCATGAAACTGGTCTTCTGGCTACCGGAGGGTTTATATTATTAAGTAGTTTATGAATACAAAAAATCTGGGTGCCCTACTAGTTAACCTGATAGAGAAAAAGATAGATCTGCAGCTAACCTGTTGTTATGAGACCAAAAGACTGACTAATCCACACCCTCAAATGGGATTTACAAGACTCAGCCAATTTCTAGCCCTAGAAACCCAAATGCTACCCCTGAAGCCTCTGCGTCAGCCCTATCAGCCTCTACGCTGGCCTGGAGAGGGCTGGGTAACCCTAGAATGGGTGTCATAGACCCTATGCTTCCCTAGAAGGGTCTCTGTGTAACCCTAGAGGGTCTCTTGTTGTCCATTGCTGCCCTAGAAGGGCCTGCGTAGTTGAAGCTTCTCTCTGTGTTGCGTAGTTGCTGCGTAACTGCCGCTGCTACCTCTGCTTCTCTGCACTTCCTCTAGTTGTTGTTCTCTACCTATTGCTGATTCTTGGCATTGGGATCAGACCATCCCCTTTGATAATACTACCCCTCGATGCAACTGAAACACTTCTGAAAATTCTTAGCAAACCCTGCCCTAGAATGTCAACTTAGTCTCAATGCTCTACCTTCGTGTGTGTCTTCTCCAACTGACCCTAAGCCTTTCCTTTATACTTTCTCATTGGGAAACCAATGACCATGATCTAATCTTGAATCGATTGCTAAGATTAAAAGAAAGCTTGATCCGTGTGACTTGAGTCATTTCCATCACATGTTTTAATTAATTACCTTTAATATTTTAATTTTCCTAAGTTAGACTTAGGGTCCTTAATTAAAAATATTAATTAATTAATTATCTCCCAAACTGGATGGAATTTCCCAAATCCCTCTCTGGGCCTTGGAGATCTCATGTACTCTAGTCCCTCCACAAATTTTGGGAGCTAGAGCACATCGATGCTACCCCAACACTCAAGAAAACTCAACATTTCACATATTATCTTGTGATGTCATTATTCTTGTGTGTTCCTTTCAAGTTGTGTCCTATTAAAATATTCTAAGGGGCTCACTTACTTTTCCCTTCATATGTTGGAACCGTCATGCATCGCACTTGAATTTCCGTAGGGTCACACACTTGTTATCACCAAATACATCGTGCATCACTCTATGTGTATTCACAACCAAGGCATATCATTAACACCCCAATGCTGGTACTCATACTCCAAACAATGTGAGGTATAATTGGGACTTCATATCGAGGAGATCCCCTGATTATTGTTGGGTCTAACACAATCAACATTTCTGGCACTAGAAGGAGGTCCAGATGACAAGCTGAGCCCGTGACGTCTGTTTGAGTTTTCACACTCATCTATGGCTTTTCCCAAAATTATAACCCCGACATGTTTTTCTAAACTCGAAATATGAAAGTGCTGACGAGAATTATTGATGACTTGTCAAATATTTAATTCAATGGTGAGGGTGAAACAACCTTATTTGAGCACACTGCACACTTTCTTGAATTATGTATGAAACACAACATCCATTGTGAGGATGTTGGTTGTAGGTTGTTCATTCTCACTTTTGAAGGGTGCGTAAGGGAATGGTGTAACAATTGCTTGATGCCTCCATACACTCTTTCGAACACCTTGTCATAGAAATATTCTGCGTTTTTTATATGTATGATCATAAATCTTTGTGCAAGAAAATTTTGAAATCGCAAAAAAGCAAGTGATGAATCTCTTGAGGATTTTCACGATTGTTTATTTCATCTTTGATTTGAATTTCCTGAAGATGAAGTTTATTTCATTTTTTTGTTAGGGAGATTCCAATACCTTGTTCACATTTTGAATAATCCACACGAACTTGAATATTTCAAACCTCTCCAAACATACGTTGGTATTAGAGTTTTTAAATCTGCGACGAACAAAGTTGTTTTTCCAAGTGACCCTTTGTCCCCTTCTCATCAAATAACTCTATTTCCACAGGTTAAGGTGGGAGAGCTTGAGAATTAATCCGCTAATCTACCACCATCCTCTCCCACCCCACATGCTCATAATTCTAGTGCAGGTTTAGACTCCAAGTTTTATGGTTAAGATGAAGTGTTATCTCCTCATCCTCGATCCTTTGGTTCCTTTGGTCCTCTGGATTGTGAGTTGTTGTGTTCACATGTTTCAAGTATTTCTCTTGATGTTCATGAGGATCAAGTTTTGTATGGAATTGGTGTTGAGCATCCAACTTGCAATATAATTTATGATGATTATGTGTGGGAGTCCACATATGAACATGAATTTGTGATGAAGGATGATATTATTCCTTACGCATCTCTCCCTCATTATTTCGACATTTTCCACAATTATGTCATTCCTATTGAATCTTATGAAGTATTAATTTATGAGGATATTACTACTTTCCATCATTCTCAGAACACGTGGAATGTTGGTTTTTCATTTGAATGCAGAGAGGAAATAATTTCCTTTCTTGATTTCTTTAATCTCTCATCGCATCATTCTGAAAACATAGAGGGTGAAATTTCTTATTTTGAATCTTCCACTCTTTACAATTTGTCAGATCATGAATATGCCTCTATTTGTGATCTTGAAATTTCTAATAGTGGATGTCGTGGCCATTTCATTGATTCATTTGGTCACTATTATGATTTTCCCACTCTTGATATTTCCAAGCAACCGATCTTTGATGATCCATGTTCTGATTAAGAGGAACTTCCCCAAGACGTCGAGGCACTTCAGCTTGAGATGATGGTTATTTCGGGTTCTCGTAGTCTTGAGATTAGTTCCACTTCCGATTAGAACCATGCTGAATATTTTGAGGCTTCTCATCACTCTGACAGACACATTGAAAATCAATCTATTTTACAATTTTGAATCCTTTGTGTGTATCACACGATCCCATCGCTCAATCATTGGAGGAGTCATATATGGCGAGCATGGTTGCAAAACAAAAATTTTCTTCTTTCTTTATGTTCGCCCGTTTTCACAGTTCGAAAGTTTGTTCTTGCATGTATTGAAGTCACATTGTGTCTAAACACCAATATACATCTGCAGAATGTCTTTCGTGTGCGTTTCTCTCTTACTTTTCTACAAGCACTTTGAAACATCGAACATTTTGGTTTTTATTGACTTATATTTTCTGTTTATTGTTATGCTCGAATATATTTCTTGACATGAATTCCCTCGCTTACATAGGCCATCAAATGCACGATTGGCTACACTAAAGTATCATTTCACATGAGTTTGGCCTATGCTTTGATTAGGTTAGGAGTAGGAGTAGTTGTTGTTTTTTATTCGCTGATTTCTTTGATTTTATTTGCTTTTATTTACTTTTCACCCCGCTTCTTTGTTTGTTTGTTTTATTTTAAGTTATAGGATAGTTTCCGCATGAAACCATGTTTGGCTTCTGAAGCAAGCATGGTGAAGTCCAAGAGGAAAGTTGTACTACTATCAATGCTTAGTTATATATCTATTCCCTCTCTTTGTGTGAATCTTGCATTATTTTAGTTGATGATAATTGGATGGAAAATATGTTTCTTTTCAGAGAAAACCATAGTGAAATCACGATGTTTGAATATTTAACTAGTACCACCTACTCTAATATATATATATATATATCCTTTTCAACTAAGTCGAGTAGAGTAAGGAGGGGAGGAAAAACTTAACAAGTATGTTAGATTTGTATATAAACATCCTTCTCTAAACGAACAACCTCTTTTGCTCTCAATAAGTCGGGATCCCTCTTCTGCCCAATGAAATAAATAAGTGCTTATGCACAATTCTATGAATAAAATGAAAAATGAAAAAAAATGAAAAAAATAAAGTACAAGGTGAAATAAGAGAAAGGATTCCTGTGTAGAGAGGTGAAGCAAGCAACTTTGGCAGGGTAGTGACCAGGCTCGCTGGCAGCGAAGAAATGTTTGTGTTCCTAAAGTGACTCTGTCGAGGTACTTTCTAGGTGTGCTGCCAGTGGAGGAACACTAGAGATTAAAACTAAGACTTTGAAAATCTCTTTTACTTGTGCATATATATACTACTCATCCCCAATCAAAACAACTCAGTTTGATTTGGCTTGGTTAGTGTGCCACCGATGAAGAGAATGGTAGCACTACATATTTAACTCAAACTAAGTGAAGAAGCTGTGGTGATCAATGAACTAAACAATAATTACAGAATATTTAGACCTATTTTGCATGAGAGAAGACTCATATAGAGAGCTAGAGTTCTACCAATGTGTTTTCAAGAGTTGTAACGACTACAACCAACCTCCAAATTTATCCTATGCTTCGATTTTGGAGCCTTCCTTTTTCCCAGAGGGGCTTATCTTGTACTATCACCAAGTATTCTTGAGTTGATTGAGACTTATTCTTTTCATCTATGCTTTTGTTTTCTTGTTTTCACACTTATTTGATATTTTTAAGTCACAAACTAACCTTCTGACTTGGCCTTACAACAATTCTGGGTTTGCCTCCAGAAACTGCGCAATCCATGAGGGCAAGTCAACCTTGATGATTGGAGTTGCACAATATTGAATGTAAATTCTGCATTGAGCTCAAAATATGCGCAGTCATGGATAGAAACCTGGCACTGAGCCCAGAAATTGCACAATCCTTCCCTTGAGCTCAAAAACTATGCAATGCATTGAGCTGGAAAGTTACCCAATTCCCAAAAATTGCACAATCTTTCAAGACAACGTGCATGGAAATTTTCCCAGAAAAGAAAAAATAAATAAAGGTAAAAAGTGAAAAATCATCCCTAGAAAATAGGGATTCATTATAAGTTTCTCGAAGGAAGCACATTTAATATTTTTAGAAATTTCTGCCAAGTGTCACTTTTTCCTTGATTTTAGGCATGTGTGTCATAAACCCTAATTCTATCACATCTATTTAATTAACGCCTCTAAAGTTGATTTTCACATTTGATCTTGGAGCTATAACATTCCCAATGAGATCAAGGAACCTTCAGTGCGGTCGTCGTCTTTTTTCTGGGTGAGTTTTTCTTTTCTCGTCTTTTGCCGCTTTTCTGTCGCTTTTTCTCGTTTCGCTTCTATGAGTGTTATTTTTCTTGTTTCTCATCATGATTGCTAGTGTTTTAACTTATATTAGCTTTTAGAAGTGTTATTTCAAGTTGTCTTTTGCCTTTCACAAGTGTCGCATTGATTTTCTTGTTTTTGCACCGATGGTCACCGTTTCAGCGACTTTTCTCACATATTTGATTTTCCATTCATTTATTGGGTTTCTGCACTTATGCTACATTGATTCATTTATAATTTCTCATATATGCACTCAAACTCACTCCATCAATCAGATATTATTTTCTCACACACTTTCACTGAGCATATTTGTAGTTTCCCTTAGCCAATTTTCATCTTTCCCAGCTGGGCATTACGCAAGTCTGAGGCTAAAGCTGAGAGCTTGGCCTCTGAGACTACACAATGCACAGTACAGGTTGACTATATTGTGAATTGTGCAGTTCCATGGTTCAGTCTGCCACCTTGGCCACTCAGACTGCGTAATGCGCAGTCTCTCCCAGACACTGCCCAAGATGAACTACACATTGCACAGTCTCAAGCCTTAGGTTTCACCCTTGGTTGCTGGGATTGTGCAATGCACAGTTACCATAGCTAGTCTCCCTCACCTAATCCAGAAAATTATGCAATATTTATCTCTATTTTGTCTATTTGCTGCTTGATATTTCTTTGAAGGTAGATTTGCAAAAGCTAATATTTGCTTGCCATGAGTGCCTTTTCTATCCCAAAGGTGCCACAATTGTTGAGCACCTCTCTCCAGTAGTCATTATTACCATGCCACCCAAGAGGGCTGGTTAAAAAGATACCATTGAAAGCAATACTGGGGAAGCATTTGAGGAAATGTCAGTTAACTTGCCAGTGTATCGAGACACTCAATTGTTTGTGGAAAAGGAGTTAGATTTAACACGATAGATAGTTAAGGATGCTTTTTTAGCGAAGAACTTCAAGGAAGATCTATATGACTGAAAATTATACCTCAGTTTTCAGTAATCGGGATTACAAAGAGTTGCATGCAGATATCCAGCCTTTCCATGTGCAGATTTCATCAGTTGGATTGTTTCACACATTGATGAAAAGACCTTGACATTGAACAATTCCATCAGACATAAGTTTGCTATGTTTCTGGTGGAATATTATCAACTTATGTATCATTTTACCGAGCTAGTCATGCTCATGGACTCATAATTATATGCCACAAACAATTATGTGAGCACAAGAGATATTTTTAAAGGCTCGTTGAAAGAGCCATCGAAGTTTTGACAGACACCTACCCATTCAGACAAGAAAAAGTCTCTCAGGAGGGCCTAACGGCTCTTGTTTATCTTAACTTGCATAGTTTACAGTTAATAGAGCATGAAGACCTTTCCTAAAGGGTGGGCAGTATTATCGAACCAGGTTGTGAATGAGGGGAAGTCGTTCAACTGGTTAGATTTTTTGGCTCGACAGTTGAGATACCATGTAGCACAGTCTCGAAATCCTCTCAAGGGAGGGGAAGCAAATTTTTATATTTCTGCATACTTACTCGATGTGATTTGTGCACATAATGCATTTCTTGGCATGGAATAGACATGGAAACCACGAGACCTTGTTTTGTATGTCTATTGCAAGCTACTTTTGGATTGCAGTCATTGAGGAGTTATGGAACAACTAACTGACCACTTGATCATTCCACTATACAAGCTTATATTTCAAGAAGAAATACCTTGCATGTCACGAAGAGTGATGAAGGCTATATTATAGATTTCATATTGGTTTTCCTCACCAAATGACACCTTCCTTAGAATTTTCGGCGCGAAGAAGTCGCCACATCTTTTTCCAAGGTATGCCATTAACAAGCTTGCCATTTCATATCATCTTTCCACAGGGTTGTCATCAACCTTTCACATGAAGAAGAAATCACCATGGCCCACTCTTCCTTTACAAGTTGGATTGTATGAGATCAAGAATCTCAAAGTCACAGACACCGAAAGAAAGGAGATAGTAAAGTTTGCATTCGATACCCAAGACTTTAATATGTACTATCCTCATGGTATTTGCAAATACCAATATGCGAGAATACACCATCAATGGTTCAACGAGACTTTTCATTAGCTAGAGGGGGATCGATGGAAGAATTGCTACAATCCCTTAAGACCCCGCTAGCCGGAAAGTAAAGCAGGTACTTTACAGGCCACTCCGCATAGGGAAATAGCTCTAGAAACAATAATAGCATAAGGGAACAACCCTGTGTAGGATAAGGGAAAGATAAAGGTTGCTTACATTCCAAGGGGAGAAAGAAGTCATAAGACAAAAGTGGATCCGCTTATTATGAAAACAAATTTAGAAATTGAGGTGAAGAGAAAACATATAATGAAAAGAGCATAATGAAAGTAAAGAGAAACACTGAGTTTGCAGGAGGCAAAACAAAATATGGAGGAAGAATGAGAGAAAAAGAGGAAAGAACAAGAAGAAAAGTAGAAGTAGGAAGAAGAAGAAAGGTAGTATGCCATAGCAAAAGAAACAGTAACAGAAGGACAAGCTGAAGAGAAAGAACAAAAATGGCCAACAACAAAGGAGGAGAGAAGACAAATGCAAGATCGAGAGCTTGCTTAGCAGATTGAAGAATTGATTGAGATTGAAGACATGGAGGAGGAACCAAAGCCACAAAATTAGGATGTCGACATGATTTCGAGTGCACCAAAAGTCACCATTAAGTCTCCGCCACCTCATGTAGAAGAGTTGTCCCAAGTGAGGAAGAGGAAGTTATTCATCTTATGATTATATAGTCATGGAAAATGTACAATATTTTGTACGATGAAATTCAAAATAAGTTTATACAAGCGCATGAGAAGCATTTTCCAAATGACCCGCATCACCTGCATTCTACAGAGAGAGTGTTATAGTGGCAGACACCATGAAGAATCCAAATTCCATTGACAAAGCAAACTTGGAATTTGCAGATTCAACAAGATAAAACACTTAGTATTTGATGACCGAGAATAAGCAATTGGCACCGAAATTACAGGTTGCTAGGCAAGACATAGAACAGTTATGCACAACACACAAAACGCAGCTTCTGCACAGGTTTACTTCGAGGAAATGAGAGCAACGATGCGTGGGTAAGTATCAACACTTGGTGAGACCATGCATGACATCTATGAGGATCTCATAACCATACATAAGGAAATTTTCCACTTGCATGGCTTGCAGCAGTAGAGAAAATACTATATCAAAACTCTTAAGAACGTATAAGCTTCTATCGCCACCATGCATGAATGGACAATGTGAAACAAAAGGGCACCACTTAACCCACCAAAGAAAATGAAGCCAAAGGCAGAGTTGGAGAAATCGCGTGTTCGAATGTTGATTCAGAACAACAAGCATCCTACCTCTTTCATTGGAAGTATCCAGGCCTCATATGTACGATTATACAACAATTTGGATTTCTTGGTGAAAGCACACATGATACCATCAGTTGGCTCACTCACCAAAGCCAAACGTAGACACCAGGTCAGGCAAGAGATCAAAGAGTACTTGGAGAAACTGAGATAGATTGCCACCAAGGAGGATTTGGATTTGAACAGACAGAACATGCAAAACTACGTTGATGGTCATGTCCAGATTAGAACAATGTTGCTCCTATTTGAGAGGGAAGTTAAAAATGACTCCAAACCATTGTACGCGGATGTTATGGAGGCTAGAGTCTGCTTCCATCCAAACACCATCACATAATTTGGGGATGTGTTGGGCGCAACCCAACTTGGCCTAGATTTTGATTAAAACTCTGCATTTTGAGGAGCAGAGCACGACGTGGACCGCACAATAAAGCATGTTGGATATACTGTGCAGTGTCATAGGGGCTTCAGGTTGGGTTGAAGCCCCTCATTTTTGTAACATGTTTTAGGTTATATTTTCTTGTTTTGTGGATCCCATGGTATTTGGGCCATGGTATTTTTTCAATGTAATAATATATAAAGGGATGTAATTATATGTTAGAATCATACCGAATGGAATTCTATGGTTAAGGGAAAGTCTTTGTAATCTATATTTTGTAACGAAGGGAAGGCTCTGCAACTGAGTGCGTAAAGAACTTGAAAGAGTTTGTAGCTTAGAGCGCAGACCACCTGTAGCTGTGTGTGGAGGTCGAAGAGTTGAATGTAATCAAAGATCCATTATAATAAAGAAGATATTTTGGGATGATATTATGTGTTTTTCTATACCTATTTGCATAATATCTATTATTGCAAAGTTGTTCATAAAGTTGCATATTATGATATCACAATGTTAGTTAGTGATGTATATGATATATTTTTGAATGTGGAGAAGTAGTTTGTCAAGATATGAAGTAGAAAACATAAGAATACCACATCGCACAGTCCCTTAAGGCTTTAGAAACCTAGTTCTATAACCACCCATAGTCGGTTCGGGTGAGACTAGGGTCTGCTTGTAGGTTGTTGATGAAAGGGCCAATGATCAAGGGTTTTGTTGGTGCACAATATAGATCGAACCTAGGTCAAGCCCAAACAACCCAATAAATGGTTCCGTTGTTGGGACCAAGATCTGTTTCAGGGATATTTGGATGTGGCACCCATCAAGGAAATTCAAGATTGGATAGTCCAGAAGGAGTAAGAATTTGTAGATCAAGAGAAAAAAAAACCCTTGTTTAACATCCGAATCTTGGTTGCAAAGGTATATTTTCACAGAGAAATACAAAATTTTCTTCAGACCATTTCCTAGTGAATTGTATGAGTGGGTATCGAGGTTGACTGAAAGAATGGATTGTTTTAAGAATGACGAATCTAAAACGTGGACACCTAAGCTGAAACATGGACTCAAGAGCATGAAAAACAAGATTTCAAGGGTTTTAGACTTTTGGGTTGATAACATCTTGGGAAGTTTCATTACTGAGTTTGTAGTAGACTTAAATATGCCTTACAATGAATGTTATTCAAAGGAACACGAGGTAATTACTTAAAATATTTGAAACTCTAGATTAAGATGCTTCTGTATGAAAAGGGAGTCTTACGGATGCAATCAGACTGTTAGTTTACTTATATTTGGAGGAAGAAGTAAATTTGAGCAAGAAATTGGTGTAATGCGAAGTGGAAAAAGGTATAAAGTAGATACCAAAAAGAGATATCATGAACAAGACTCGAAGACCTTCATAGAGACTGGTTATAGTCGTCTTTTGAGTGAATCTAAAGGTGAAAACTAAGAAAAATACCCAAATAAACCCCAGTATACCCCCTTCCAGGTTGAAAGTTTGCTGGAGCCAGAGTCTAGTAGAAGCTAGGGTATTCTTAGCATTCCCCCTCCCTCTAACCCCCCTACCCCTCCTCCCCCTCCCCTTCACCATTCGCCTCTCCCTCCAAAAAGTGGTATGGTTTAATATATTAAGCTACATGTTTTCAAAGGATCCAAAACAATTTTGGTTTCTAGCTGAAGTTGTATGGAAAACGAAGCAAGTCGATGACGAAGATATAAATAAGGCCCAACTCATTATGAAACTGCGAGATAGAGCACTGACATTGTATATGAAGTAATCGACTAATCAAAATGGTACATTTTCAAACATTAAGAAAGAATTGATATAGGAGTTCAAGAAGCCGAAGTCTGAACACAATGAATTACTGAGTTAAATGAGATCAAGAAGAAAAATATTGAGGATGTGTGGGAGTTTGATAAAAATTTAAGGTGTTATTTGATCAAGTAAGCTTCATCATACATCCGCATCAACATAAATAATGGTTATGGTTCTCAAACTTTTGTGGTTGTCGTTAATTGCAGATCTGGATTATCCATAGTATCGTAAAACAATGGTCGATGTTTCGAATCCCAACGGGGATGCATCTTTAGGATGAGAAATGAATGAAGAATGAAAGAAGGTCTCAAAAGGTCAAGGTATAAATAGTGAAGGATTATGATGATGAGAGGATCTGACAATAGATTTTGTTAATCTATTTAATATAAATTTTATTTTATTCTTTAATAAATTTTTATAAAGAATAAAATAAAATTTATTTTAAATAGATTAACAAAATTTGTTGTTGGCTCCTCTCATCATCATAATCCTTCACTATTTATACCTTGACCTTTTGCGACCTTCTTTCATTCTTCATTCATTTCTTATCCTAAAGATGGATCCTTGTTGGGATTCGAAACGTCGACCATTGTTTTATGATATTGTGGATAATCCAGATTCTGCAATAAATAATGCTTTATAGCTGCGTTCCTACCGCATATTAGGTTTCCATTAACGCAAAAGAAGATATAAACTCAAGCCGAAGCTCTAGAAATTGCGATGAAGTTGGAAGCTTCGCCTATAAGAGACATTAATGCATGTATGCAACAAATTTAGAATCAACTGGAAAACCTGACCTTGCAATTACAAGATATCAAGAAAGGTAAAGAAGTTAGAGAAGAACTGTGGTGTAGAAAGTGCAAATAAGAGGTCCATTCTAAGGAACAATGCCCTATTTTTCGGGATTACATGGCTAGTGGATCACCTAATCCCTTGAATACAGTATCTAACATATGGTGCGAGATATGCACAACTAGAGGCCAACATCACCCAGAAGAGTGTTATTTGTTACAGAAATATGTGCAAACCCCAAGGAATTTATTTTGTAATTCATGTAAGTCAGTAGGGCATGATGAGAATAACTGTCGAAGCTATGATCTAATGATGGAGCACAATGCACACATGAGGAAAATGGATAGTGCGATGGTTGAGGAGGTTATCAAGGAAGAGGTCGAGGAGGTGGAGCTGGTCGAGGAAGTGGACAAGTCATTTGTTATAACTGCGGCTAGGTAGGTAATTTTGCAAGAGACTACCTGAATCCCACTACGACATGTAAATACTGCAAATCCTTTGATCAAGTACTTGAAGACTGTCTTGTACTTATGGAAAAAAATGCAAGAGAAGAGGAATCAACAACTCACATAGAACATCCAAATGATGATTGTTGAGAGGAGAACCGATGAACCTTGCGTTAATATTGTCACTAGAATCGAAGCTATGACTGGAAGTGATAAGTAGATGGAGAGAAGGAATTTGAAAACCTAGGTGCATGGGTTAGAAATACTGCGGAGAAAGTTCCTATTTTCGATGTTCAGAGAGAAAATAAAGTGTTTATGGAAGCGAAGCAAAGTTATATGGATGTGTGAGCTTCGAATTCTACTGCACAGCTAGGGACTAGTGACTGTGACATGTCAGTAGTTCCAACAAAGAACCAAGCAGCAATGCAGGATCGATCGCTAACACAGAATTCAACAGATCAAGTAAGTATTCTAAGATCTTTTTCGAAAACTTGTATGAAGTTATTAAGAGATGATAAGGCTATAGAAGGGCTTCAAGAATTGGTAGATTCATATGCATCAAAATAAACACCACAGACCGAGATGCGCGCAGTCAATAGTGTACATCGAAAAAAGAGAACTGGAAAAGATATGAGACTTAGTTCGCATATAAGAGAACGTGAAATGGATCAAGTTATTATGGATTTGGGATTTGATGCTAATGTATTGAAAAAACAGACATGGGAATTAATGGGTAAGTTGAAGCTGCAATGGTAAAATATTCAGTTAATATTGGCAAATCAACAAAAGATCTTTCCTATGGGAAGACTACCAGGTGTCACAGTAGACATTGATGGAATTCACACTATTGCTGAATTGAAGTGATAGAAATTGTTGATGAAAATAATCCATATATTTCTTTTCTTGGAATTGATTTGGAAATGGACAATATGGCCATAATCAATCTGAAGAAGAGACAAATGATATTTGAAGGAAACAATATGAGGGTGATTTTTCCTTTAGATCCATTAGAAGGAGTAAGATATACTTAACCAATCAGAGAATAATACAATGCAACTGACATAGATAACATCTATCAATTGACAGATAAGGAACAAGATTATATTAATCCTAATGCAGATGGAAAGTTGAACTGGGATCATGATAGTTCTTGCACATCAGATTCAAAAAAATAATTGGAAAATTGGCAGAATAGGTTTCATGAAGTATTTACAAAGCACTATGCAAGATTGACAAAATTAGTTCACTGTATGACATGCAAGATATGTAACTTGCCTTCTTATGATGGTTTGGGAAATGTAGATACTTTTCTTACCGCTTATGAAGAACAAGTGCCAGAAAATCAAAGATTGTCAGCTTTGGATATGGCCTTGAGAGCTACCCCTAATAGAGGGTGGGGCACACACAAGAATAATATAGGAGATTAGTAGGTATGTCGAAGACTAATGTGGATAAGGTTTGGACAAGTAGAAACAAAAATGCAAGAAGAATATGATGGTGAAACTGATAGTAGAAAGCATGTCCAAACTATGCACTACAACATGGAAGGAAATTCCATAACAGGAATGGGTACATGGATTTATTCACACATTGGAGAAAATTCCTAAGGATTGGTACCTAGAAAAAGAGCTGTGACATGGTACTATGAATTGGGTAGACTTGGTTGATGGTTTTATATTAACATTCAATTTTTAGGATGAATGTTCGGGCACAGATTTGACCCTTCAGGAAGTAAAGGAGAAGATCTTTGAGGGTGTAACCACACTCACATGGCAACAACCTAATTGGGATGCACATATAGAGTATGCACTGGAGTGTTATAACATTATTGTAAAAGAAGAAGAAGATCCTCGAACCATCGACATAGCAGAATCAGAAGGGCACCGCAAAGTAAAAGGGCCTAAGATAGAGACACTAGACATAACAAAGCCATTGAAGACCAAGAAGGTGAATATAAGATCAGAAAAAGAACCAAAGTTTGCAATAGTAGGAGATTACTGGGACGAGGAGATAGTCAATAAAGTTACAGAGCTACTCCAGGAATATCAAGAACTGTTTCCCACTAAATTTTCAAATATGAAGGGAATATTAGGAGATATAGGGGTCATGAAGATTTCCCTAAAGCCTAATGTGAAGACAAGCAGAGACCTTACAGGTTGAACCCTAAGTACAAGGAGAAAGTGAATCTAGAACTTGATATGATGATAATAGAAAGGATTATTGAACCTGTCGAAGAGTTAGAATGGGTAAGTCCTATGGTGGTGCAGTAAAATAATACTTAAGGAGAGATTAGGATCTGTGTTGACTTAAGGAATTTGAATGATTCATGTTTACCTGATCCTTTTCCTACCCCTTTCATAGATTAAGTGTTAGACAATGTAGGAGGCCAAGAAGATTACTAATTTACAGATGGTTTCTCGGGTTATGATCAGATCATAATTGCACTTGAAGATAAACATAAGACCACATTTGCTACAAGATGGGGCTCATATCAGTATACGCTGATCCCTTTTAGGTTGAAGAATGCCCCTACTATATTTTTCAGAGTGGTGGTAATAGCTTTTAAGGATTACATTCACAATTTTTTGGAGGTATGCTTTGATGATTGGACATTATTTGGACTATTGAGAAAACATGTTGGGAGCTTGAGGCTATTGGAAATACTGAGAGGGGGGTGAATTAGTATTCCTTTCAATTAGTATTATTATTAATCTTTCAGAGCATTATTTAATATTCAATTATTATCAGTGTTTTTACAATGATAGAAGTAAACAAAAGGAACACAAATGCACACAGTTTTTAAGGTGGAAACCCCCTTCGGGACAAAAACCACCTGAATGATTTTCTAATAATTATTTAATATTCAACTCCAATTGAAAATAAAGCTCCAACTTCCTAGAATCTAGAAAATAATTCTTCTCCAAATCCCACTGGATGGACGCTCCAACGCCCGAGATTCTTCACTAGTCAACTGAACGGATGCCCCAACACCCAATGAGATACAAATCACCCTAGCACCAACATACCACCCTGAATTTTTCACAAGCTTGAACATGTTGGTGACTTCATGCACTAGTCTAGCACCACCCTTCCACCGTATAGAAGAATAAAATAAGAATGGACTCCCGTACCAAGGAAAGTGGTCCACTTTACAATGATATAGAATGATGTAGAAGAAGAAGGCACACTAGACCATAACCCCAACTATGACACAACCACCTAATGATGATCCTAGACCTTTCGACATTGCCTCTTCAATTCTTGGAAGATAGACACTTGTAAAAATTTTACTATGATTCTTTTACAATGACTCAGTACAATGATACCTTTACAGTGGCTGTATGCAGTGCTGCCCACTTGAAGACTTCATGTGGTGAAATTCTTACTGTTGTTTTGCACCTTGATTGCTGCTCTTGTCATGTTACCCTTTCTCACTCTTCAGTTAATTATATCATGCATTGAGTCTTATCTTTATGAATATATAATACCTGAAAAATTCTTCAAGGAAATAACCATGACATGATAATATCAAAACTTACCTCATCCTGCAGGGCATATGTCAGTGCTAAAAAAAAACAAATTAGAATATAAAGAACCTAACGAAATTAAGATATGAACATGTGTATACAGAATATACTTACCTGGAGCTTACCTCTGTTGCATCATTTTGTTGCACCTTTCTTTGTTTTGCTGCCGTAGAAAGTTTGGTCCTTTGCTACCCTTGACAACACATGATTTAGCTTTTTATTGCCTTCTAGGAGCTCGATATTGAATCTGACGTATCTATGTTATTTCAAATCCACCATATGTGATTTTCGATCCTTTAGTAGCCCTCTAAGTCTTCTTTACAATGCCATAGGTATGACCCAATTTGGATTCTTCAAGACAAAGTTATGCCCAATCTCTCACAATGACCTAATTATGGACTAATTCAGTAGAGCGAACTTGTACGATGTGCCACGTGTCACTGTTTCCTCCTTCGGCCCTGAAATTGATCCATAGAAAACTAAATTCCATGAACTATCTGCCAATTTTTACAGAATTCCAATCCGAAGCTCAGAGAGAGATTTATGAAGATTTTCCCAAGGTCACCTATTTGAGATGAAGTTGAGGAGCTTGCAAAAACCCTAACTTCCACAGATCATATCTCTAAAAATATTGCGAACCATGATATGAAATTTTTACATGAGCTTCCTCAGGATTTCGGCTTCGCGTGATAAAATTTCAGCTTCTGAACCTTCATAGAAAAAACGTTATAACGAAATCCCTACATAAGGAGGATATGAGGATCACAATTTATATAGATGCTTAGGTTGAGAGGGTCTTCAACAACTGAACGTGGGAGGGATTTTAGGAGCTTAAAAATTATTAATTATTGACTGTTCAATGACCACAACCAATGATTAGTGTCATTCCACAACCCCATGGGGTATTAGCCCACTAACTGGGGTTACTAACTTCAACATGAATATCTCTGTAACCGTGAATAAATACCAACGGAAACATATCGATAAGTAGAAACCATAAAAATATCCTTGACTCGGAATATAGTAATTTTTTAGGTCAAAATTCCCATGCAAGATCGTGGTAGCCCCTGGTGCCACTTGGGTTGACATCAATGACACTTATAGACAACATCAAATCTCTTTGAATTTGAAGAAGTGCATATTTTGTGTACCTTTTAGTATATTGTTGGGGCATATTGTTTGTAAGCAAGGACTCATGGTGGACCCTGCTAAGATTGTTGTCATTGTGAACTTAGATCCACCTAAGACAGTTGCGCACTACATTGGGACACATAGGTTATTACAAAAAATTCATTAAGGGGTATGTGCAGATCACTGCGCCCATGGAGAAGGATGTAACTTTTCAATGGGGTGAAGAATGCCAGAAGACCCTCAACATATTAAAAGAAAAGATGGTAATTGCACCTATATTAATATTACCTGATTAGAATAAGGAATTCCATGTCCATGTAGATACCTCTTGCATAGATTTGGTAGTGGTATTGGCACAACCTGGTGAAGGAGAGATTGATCATCCTATAGATTTTGCAAGTAGAAAGTTATCTAAAGATGAGAATAATTACACCACCATAAAAAGAGAAGGTCTAGCTATGGTGTATGATCTGCATAAGTTTAGACATTATTTTCTAGGATCACATTTTAAGATGTTTACAGATAATTCTCCATTGAAGTATTTGGTCAATAAGGATGTTTTCAGAGGAAATTTTTGTAGATGTTCACGAGTATGACTTTGAAGTCGTTGTTAAACCAAGAAGGCCGAATGCAAGACTTAAACATCTGTCAAGATTGGAAACAGGGGAAGAACCAACCAACATAGAATATAATCACCCTGGTGCGCAATTATTTGCAACCAGAGTAGCAGATGACCATTTTGCAGACATTATTCAGTTTTTGACCACAAGGATGGCTCCTTCAAAATATACTACGTAGCAGAAGAAAGAATTGGTGGTTAAGGCAACTAATTTTTCATTTATAGTGGGACAATTATATAAGATGGGACCAGATGAGATACTACACAGATATTCATGAACATGAAAGATCAATGGTTCTAGAAGAAGCTCATGAAGTTGCAACTGGTGGACATTTTGCAGGAAAAGCTAATGCGCAGAATATTTTGAGAGTAGGATTGTGGTGGCCCATAGTACATAAGGATGAAAAGGAGTATTGTAGAGCATGTGATGTATGTCAAAGAATAGGGAATCCTTCTAGAAGGGAAGAGATTCCATTAATACCACAAGTTACATTGCAAGATTTTGACAAATGGGTTATTGATTTTTTTGGACCTATCAACCCACCTGGAAAAAAGACTGGTGCGAGGTACATAATTAATGCAATTTATTACCTGAGAAGATGGGACAAAGCACAACCGGTAAGGAAATGCGTCACAAAAACTACAATGAATTTTATTTTTGAATAGATATTGTCTAGATTTGTGTGCCCTAAGATCTTGATGAGTGACCAAGGCTTGCATTTTCCGAAAAAGACTACTGAAGCATTGAATGAGGAGTTCCAAGTCTATCATCAGAAAAATACTCCTTATCACCCTTAGGCCAATGGACAGTGGAAGTTTTGAATAAAATTTTGGAGAATGCACTCACTAAGGTATGCAACGTAAATAGAGATGATTGGGACCTCAGAATTCCAACTGTATTATGGGCTTATAGGACCACATGCAAGAATTTGACAGGTCATACACCCTTTAAGTTGGTGTATGGTAAAGAAGCTATGATTCCCATGGAGTATACTGTGCCCAACTTGAGGATTGCAACCTTTACAGATATGGAAGACCCTGAAAAAATGGAGGAAATAATTTCACAGTTGATTGCCTTGGAGGAAGAAAAATTTATAGTAGGATTTCATCAGCAGGTGCAAAAAACAAGAGAAGGCCTGACATGATAGATATATCAAGAAAAATAGGTTCAAGGTAGGAGACCTTGTTCTCCTTTATGACAATAAGTTTGTGAAATTTCCAAGAAAGTTCAAGATGCATTAGTTGGGCCCATACATTATCAAGCATATCATTGATGGAGGCGCAATTCAATTAACGAATTTCAATGGAGAATTGATTCAGGGAAGGGTAAATGGTAGTAGGTTGAAGTTGTATAGGGACGACCCTGCCCGTACAACTTCTCTTCGAAGAAGAAATGAGAAAATTCTTAATGCCACTTGTAGTTGAAAGTGGGCAATGAACTATAAAATAATCTATGGAAAGGGCTTCAATATGGGATGATACTCTGCAGTGAAAAACATCTCTACGATAACGATAAAATGTGGAAAGTTGCTCGAAGACACTTTGCAGATTTGGCTTCGCCATAGGAATATCCAAACGTACAAAAGATAGAAGAAGACATCCAACAGAATTAGAAGCAGTTAGAGGAAATTCGAACCACTGTGAAGATCTTGCTAGTCTCACAGAAGCTCGCCAGGATAAATAAAGGAAAGGTCCTTTAGAAGAAGATAAAAGAAATAAGGAAATAGGAGTAAGTTTTGATGGAGAGAACTCAAACCTGACAGGATGAGGCTCTCCAGCTGTCTCAGGAAGTGGATGGGAAGCTCCAAGAAATTCAACAAAAGGAAGGAGTAGTAGTGAATAAGACTACAGGACCAGTAACATAGGCACTTCTAGATGAGGTGCGTAGTGAAGAGAAGCATGCAACAGTAAAATGTCACCTACAACAACATCATACCAAAAATCATAGGCAAAGTAGCTAAGTGACTCGGGACGAGTCACATGTGAGTGTTGGGGGCCTATTGGGCACAACCCAACTTGGCCTATATTTTGATGAAAACTCCATATTTTGAGGAGCAAAGCACATAGTGGACTGCGCAATAAAGCATGTTGGATATACTGTGCGGTGTCTCGTCGAAGCCCCTCCTTTTTGTAACAATTTTCAAGTTATATTTGCTTCTTTTTTGAAGCCCATGGTATTTGAACCATGGTATTTTATTGATGTAATAATATATAAAGGGATGTAATGATATGTTAGAATCATATCGAATGAAATTCTATGGTTAAGGGAAATTCTTTGTAATATGTATGTTGTAGCGAAGGGAAGGCTTTGCAGTTGAGTGCATAGAGACCTTGGAATATTCTACAACTTAGTGCGCAAACCACCTGCACCTGTGTGTGTAGGTCGAAGAGTTGAATGTAATCAAAGATTCATCATAATAAATAAGTTGTTTTGGGATGATATTCTATGTTCTTATGTGTTTTCTGTACCTATTTGATTAATATATGTTATTGTGAAGTTGTTAATACAATATCATGTTATGACAGCGCAATGTTAATTTATGATGTATATGATATATTTATGAATCTAGAGAAGTATTTTGTGAAGTTTTGAAGTAGAAAACATAAGAATGCCAGATCATGCAGTCCCTCAAGGCTGAAAAAACCTAATTCTTCAACCACCCATAGTCACTTCGGGTGAGACTGCGATTTTCTTGCAGGTCGTTGTTGAAAGGGCCAGTGATCAAGGGTTTTGTTGTTGTTGTTTTTTTTTGGTGTGGAGTATAGATCGAACCTGGGTCAAGCCCAAATAACCCAACAAGATGTTATCGTATAGGATCGAGCTTGGGACCAATATGTGACCGAGAAGCATCAAGTGGAAGTTTTTGAGCTAGAGTTTCCCCAAACTCAAGCATCATAGTGTTTTGTATTATTAGGATGTCAATTTGTCTCTACCCTATTTGGTATTATATGGGTATGAGTGTAAAATGTAATAATATTTGTAATTATGTGTAAAGTGAAATTCCAAGTGTCAATATTGGAATGTGAAGAGTCATGATGTAATGTAATGAGTCATTTTGTAAAGAAGTTGAAGAGTCATGAGGGGAGTCAAAGAGTCACAAAGGGGAATGTCAAGAGTCACCCCCCTTTGTTATAAATATCATCAGAGCTCATGTAAAGGGATTTTGGGAGCCAAATTTTCGCTAGGCTTAGGCTTAGGAAGAACTTGGGAGTTTTGTGAGATCCTTGGATTCTAAACCTGTAGAGGGAGTATACTTATTTGGAGGAGCAGGTATTGTTGACTTCACATTCCACTATGTGGGATAGTGGTTTGTCAATGGTGTATGTATGATTGGAACTATCACTTTTGATAAAACTTAGAGTCGACATGCTTTCATGCATATGTTGTGGATATAGTTCATTCTAGTTTTTCTAGGATTGAAGTGGATAGGATCACCTCGATCTTTACCTTTGACACAAAGCCTTTGGGAGATAGTTTCAAATATCTTTGTTTCCATCTTAAGCCAGACTCATACAGGAATCATGACTAGAATTCGCTAATCTCTAAAATTGAAAATCGAATAAAATTATGGAGTTATAAATGGGTTTTGAGAGCGGAAAGATTGGTACTCATAAAATCAATGTTAATGGCTATCTCGGTATATTGGATAACTCTTACATGGGTTCCAAACGGGATCATTTATAAAATTCGGAAATTTTGTAGCAGGTTCTTGTGTGCTGGTGCTAAAGAGGATGTGGTTCTCCCTTGGGTTGTGTGGGACAAAATTGTGCATCCTAAAGCATGGGGTGGATGGGGTTTAAAGGAACTCCAATCTTTTGCTATGTCATTGGTGGAAAAATATGGGTGGCGCCAGTTAAAAATTGATAACCTTTGGATAGTTGTGGTAAAAAAAAAGCATATAAACCTAGAACCCATTGATGATTGGATGAGGAGATTAGGTAAAAATTCAACTTATACTTCTATGATATGGAAGGAAACAATTGATACTTTTTGTATAGTGGAAGATGTTTACAGATCATTCTCCATTGAAGTATTTGGTCAATAAGGCTGTTTTAGGAGGAAATATTTGCAGATGGTTATTATTATTTCATGAGTATGAATTTGAAGTCGTTGTTAAACCAAGAAGGCTAAATGCAAGACTTAAACATCTGTCAAGATTGGAAACAGGGGAAGAACCAACCAACATAGAAGATAATCACCTTGGTGCGCAATTATTTGAAACCAGAGTAGCAGATGACCATTTTGCAGACATTATTCAGTTTTTCACCATAGGGATGGCTCCTTCAAAATATACTATGTAACATAAGAAAGAATTGGTGGTTAAGGAAACTAATTTTTCATTTATAGTGGGACAATTATATAAGATGGGACCAGATGAGATATTGCACATATATGTTAGGTTGAACATAAAAGATCAATGATTCTAAAAGAAGCTCATGAAGTTGCAACTGGTGGACATTTTGCAGGAAAAACTAATGAACCGAATATTTTGAGAGTAGGATTGTGGTGGCCCATAGTACATAAGGATGAAAAAGAGTATTGTAGAGCATTTGATGTTTGTCAAAGAACAGGGAATCCTTCTAGAAGGGAAGAGATGCCATTAATACCACAAGTTACATCGCGAGATTTTGACAAATGGGCTATTGATTTTTTTGGACCTATCAACCCACCTGGAAAAAATACTGGTGCAAGGTACATAATTACTACAATTTATTACCAAAGAAGATGGGCCGAAGCACAACCAGTAAGGAAATGCGTAGCAAAAACTACAACAAATTTTATTTTTGAATAGATATTGCCTAGATTTGTGTGTCCTAAGATCTTGATGAGTGACCAAGGCTTGCATTTTTCGAATAAGACTATTGAAGCATTGAATGAGGAGTTCCAAGTTTATCATCAGAAAAGTACTCCTTATCACCCTTAGGCCAATGGACAGTGGAAGTTTTGAATAAGATTTTGGAGAATGCACTCACTAAGGCATGCAATGTAAATGGAGATGTTTGGGACCTTACAATTCCAACTGTATTATGGGCTTACAGGACCACGTGCAAGAAGTTGACAGGTCATACACCCTTTAGGTTGGAGTATGGGATTCCCATGGAGTATACTATGCCCAGCCAGCCTTTACAGATATGGAAGACCCTGAAACAATGGAGGAAATAATTTCATAGTTGATTGCCTTGGAGGAAGATAAATTTATAGTAGGATTTCATCAGCAGGTGCAAAAAACAAGAGAGAAGGCCTGACATGAAAGATATATAAAGCAAAATAGGTTCAAGGTAGGAGACCTTATTCTCCTTTATGACAATAAGTTTGTGAAATTTCCAAGAAAGTTCAATATGCATTGGTTGGGCCCATACATTATCAAGCATATCATTGATGGAGGCGTAGTTCAATTGACGAAGTTCAATGGAGAATTGATTTAGGGAAGGGTAAATGGTAGTAGGTTGAATTTGTATAGGGATGTTCTACCCGTACAACTTCTCTTCGAAGAAGAAAGGAGAAAATTCTTAGTGCCACCTGTAGTTGAAAGTGGGCACTGAACTATATAATAATTTGTAGAAAGGGCTTCGACATGGGATGATACTCTGCAGTGAAAAAAATCTCTACGATAACGATAGAATATGGAAAACTACTCGAAGACACTTTGTAGATTTGGACTTCGCCATAGGAATATCCAAATGTACAAAAGATAGAAGAAGACATCCAATAGAATCAGAAGCAGTTAGAGGAAATTCAGACCATTGCGAAGACCTTGCTAGTCTCACAGAAGCTCACTATGATAAATAAAGGAAAGGTCCTTCAGAAGAAGATAAAAGAAATAAGGAAATAGGAGCAAGTTTTGACGGAGAGAACTCAACCCTAGCAGGATGAGGCTCTCCAGCTATCTCAGGAAGTGGATGGGAAGCTCCAAGAACTTCAAAAAAAGTAAGGAGTAGTAGTTAATAAGACTGCAGGACCAGAAGCACTAAGGTATGCACTCACGTAGTGAAGAGAAGCATGCAACAAAGATACTGCAACAGTACAACGTCGCCTACAACAACATCATACCAAAAATCATAGACAAAGCATCTAAGTGACTCGGGACGAGTCACATGTGAGTGTTGGGGGCCTATTGGGCACAACCCAACTTGGCCTATATTTTGATGAAAAATCCATATTTTGAGGAGCAGAGCAGATAGTGGACTACACAGTAAAGCATGTTGGATATATTGCGCGGTGTCATAGGGGCTTCGGCATGGGTCGAAGCCCCTCCTTTTTGTAACGGGTTTCACGTTATATTTTCTTGTTTTTTGAAGCCCATGGTATTTTGTCGATGTAATAATATATAAAGGGATGTAATGATATGTTAGAATCATATCAAATGAAATTATATGGTTAAGGGAAAGTCTTTGTAATATGTATGTTGTAGTGAAGGGAAGGCTCTGTAGTTGAGTGCATAGAGACCTTGGAAGATTCTACAACTTATTGCATAGACCACCTGCACCTGTGTGTGTAGGTCGAAGAGTTGAATGCAATCGAAGTTTCATCATAATAAAGAAGTTATTTTGGGATGATATTATGTGTTCTTATGTGTTTTCTGTACCTATTTGATTAATAAATGTTATTGTGAAGTTGTTAATACAATATCATGTTATGATAGCGCAATGTTAGTTTCTGATGTATATGATATATTTATGAATGTGGCGAAGTAGTTTGTGAAGTTGTGAAGTAGTAAACATAAGAATACCACATCGTGCAGTCCCTCAAGGCTGCAAAAACCTTGTTCTGTAACCACCCATAGTCACTTTGGGTGAGACTGCGATTTGCTTGTAGGTCGTTGTTGAAAGGGCCAGTGATCAAGGGTTTTGTTGGTTTTTTTTTTTGGTGCGGAGTATAGGTCAAACCTGGGTCAAGCCAAAATAACCCAACAAGATGTTATCGTACAGGACCGAGCTTGGCACCAACATGTGACCGAGAAGCATCAAGTGGAAGTTGTTGAGCTAGAGTTTCCCAAAACTCAAGCATCATAGTGTTTTGTCTTATTAGGATGTCAATTTGTCTCTACCCTATTTGGTATTATATGGGTATGAGTGTAAAATGTAATATTATTTATAATTATGTCTAAAGTGAAATTCCAAGTGTCAATATTGGAATGTGAAGAGTCATGATTTAATGTAATGAGTCATTTTGTAAAGAAGTTGAAGAGTCATGAGGGGAGTCAAAGAGTCACAAAGGGGAATGTGAAGAGTCACCCCCCTTTGTTATAAATATCCTCAAAACTCATGTAAAGGGATTTTGGGAGCCAAATTTTGGCTAGGCTTAGGCTTAGGAAGAACTTGGGAGTTTTTGAGATCCTTGGATTCTAAACCCGTAGAGGGAGTATACTTATTTGGAGGAGCAGGTGATGTTGACTTAACGTTCCACTATGTGGGATAGTGGTTTGTCAATGGTGTATGTATGATTGGAACTTTCACTTTTGATAAAACTTAGAGTCGACATGCATTCATGCATATGTTGTGGATATAGTTCATTCTGGTTTTTCTAGGATTGAAGTGGATAGGATCACCTCGATCTTTACCTTTGACACAAAGCCTATGGGAGATAGTTTCAAATATCTTTGTTTCCATATTAAGCCAAACTCATATAGGAATCGTGTCTGGAATTCATTGATTGCTAAAATTGAAAATCGAATAAAATTATGGAGTTATAAATGGGTTTCGAGAGCAGAAAGATTGGTACTCATAAAATCAATGTTAATGGCTATCTCGGTATATTAGATAACGCTTACATGGGTTCCAAAGGGGATCATTTATAAAATTCGGAAAGTTTGCAACAGGTTCTTGTGTGCTGGTGCTAAAGAGGATATGGTTCTCCCTTGGGTTGCGTCGGACAAAATTGTGCATCCTAAAGCATGGGGATGATGGGGTTTAAAGGAACTCCAAGATTTTGCTATGTCATTGGCGGAAAAATATGGGTGGAGCCTGTAAAAATTGATAACCTTTGGACAGTTTTGGTCAAAAGAAAGTATATAAATCTAGAACCCATTGATGATTGGATGAGGAGAGTAGGTAAAAATTCAACTTCTACTTCTATGATATGGAAGGCAACAATTGATACTTTTTGTATAGTGGAAGCTAGTTTAGCTTGGAATGTTGGAAATGGTGAGAAGCTTCGAATTGGTATTGATCCTTGGGTGGGTTGCAATGGAGATTATGCACTGCCAAGGGAGATTATGGATTTCCTCAATGGAAATTTTTTTTTTATCTAAATCAAATTGGGAAAGCATAATCCTCAACCATTTGGCATCAATGTTGGAAAACAACCAAGGACCTATCTTTAGCTCCTCATTGGGTTAATGAATGCATGTGATTTATTGAAGAACTAATGTGCAAAAGTGTCAAGATCAGAGACAACTTAGAATTTATCTGGTGGGTTCACGCCCTATCTGGCTCTTACTCTTCAAAATATGGTTATAACTTTTTGATGGAGAGGAAAGAATGGGGAGTGTAGGAGTGGTGGTGTAAATTGATTTGGAAATTGAAATGCCCTGCAAAATCAAGACTTTTCTTCTGGTGCATTTTAAATAACAAATTCCCCACTTGGGACAACCTTAAGAAAAGGAAAAAACATGGGCCTGGATGGTGTATTTTATGCAAAAATGTTGAAGAATCTGTTTCACAATTATTTCTGCATTTTCCTTTTTCATCCAAGGTTTGGGCGGACACTTTGTCATTGCTTGGGATTAGATTAACTTGGAATGGGAACAATTTTTAGGAAGCTTGGCACAATTTTTGGAACTCGACATTTTATAAAATTTTAAGGAATATCCCATTGATCATTACATGGGGCCTTTGGCTGGCTCAAAACAAAGTAATTTTCTAGGATCACACAATTTCTCCTTATCCAATTGTTGTTTAATGTACATCAATCTTTGTTCTCATACCCATTTCTTCTAATCATCATCCCCAAAGGAATATAACAGAAGAACATATCAGGCCTGGCATTCCCTGGGCTTACTTCGATGGTGCTTCTGATGCACAAAAAAAATGTGGGGTGGGACTATTTTTTTTCCTTGATGAAAATAGTTTTTTCAAGGCTTAAGTGGGTATTGACACGAGATCCAATAATTATGCGGAATTAAAATCATTAAAACTTCTCATGTGTTGGGTCAAACAGTTGTGGGCTGGTTCTGTTCAAATCTCTGGTGATTTTATGAATTTTGTTAATTGGTTTAACAACTTGCAGAGATGTCAAAGTCATGTTCTGATTCCTATCTTAGATGAAATTTTACAAATAAAAAATGTCTTTTGATCATATATCTATTTTCCATATCTACAGGGAATGGAACAATGTTGTCGACCTCCTTTCTAAGGAGGGTTTACAACAGGCGTTGGGATCGTGGCAGATAGCTAAGCACTTCGATGGGACGATCCATGTGTTAGATCAACATCCATACAACTTTTAGTCGGGTCCTCCTACTCGAGTTTTTGAACATATCTCAAAGTATTTACAGTTATTTTGGTATATATATTTTTTGGACATATGTATTATCAGAATTTATGCATTTTGATGTAAATGATCTGTCTTTTTTATCACACTACAGTCCTGGTATCTATTTGGGTTGTTTTCTACTTCAGGGGAGGCCCAGGAATTTATGGTCCAGTTTGTCTGGATGGTTTTCTGTGAGCTGTTGCTGTGAGTTTTTTGCCTATTTTGTTGGCAGATATTTCACTATCTCTGAATGCTTTTGCATCTACTATGTAACTTTTTGTTTATGCTAATGAAAAGTTCGATTTTTCTTTGGAAAAAAATTAATAATCAAAATTGATTTTTAACTCATTAAATATTTTTAATATAAAAAATCGATTCACTATTGAAAATCCAAATATTCTTAAAAAAATTGAAAATTAAATACCCCCCAAGCAAATTTTAACTAAACCCAACCCAAAATAAAAATAAAAATTAGTGTTTGCACTAAAATTTAACGAGTTTTTGGGGGCACTTAATATAGATTTAAGCCTACATGAGGGGTTTATAAAAATCCATTTTTTTGATGTTTAGCTCTCATAATGCACCTCATGAGTGCTGACAATGAGCAAAGAGGCCAAGCAGAGGTGTTGTTGAACATATAAAAGGAGAAGCACCTATATTCTATGGACCTGAAGCTCGTTCATGTCCTACAGTCATATGTGCAGGTGAAAATCCGAGCCATGACCTTGATTCTCCTGAGGAAGAAGATCACATAGGATGAGACATTTTTATGGCCACGATTGACACTGACTACACAGACCGTCATCAAGGCCCACTTCCTCATTTGTGTTCAAAGGTAGGAGGCCAAATTAATCAACATATGTTTATCGCAAATGCTTTCAAGGAAGTTGTTTGTCATGTACCAGACACAACCTTCAATGGTACCGCTCTCCACTTCTGCATGTTCTCCTCTAATTTGAAATGTTCTTCTTTATGATGACTTCCAGAGTGTTTATAACAATTACATGGTTGGGATTTAATTTCTATTAAGTATATTATTATTATTATTTATTTTTATTTATTTATTTATTATTTTTTATCTTCAAATTGGTCATTAAATGTGGAGCTTATTGAATACATTAATATGATTTTTTTTTTCTAATCAAATAATGAATTCTGAAATGACAATGTATTTCTCTCTTATGGCATGTTTCCATATTTTTTAGATAGATATTTTGGGCTTAAGAAGATCATTCCGACTCCTTGACTGGATGGGAATGAACACCATGCTCATTTTTGTCATGGCATATGAGGGTATATTCCCAACATTTGTTAATGGATGGTACTAACTGTTGAATATTTGTCATAGATAAATTATGTGTAATAAATATAAGTTACAGATAGTAAATCCTAATCCCTCCTTTAGAACTATAACAGGCTAGATATTCTGTTTCAGATCTATTTTATGCAATATAAAAAACTCTCTTTTTGCCTTATGTATTTTTTCCTATTTTCTTGTATGGAATTTTGGTGGGTTGGTTACCTATTCCTGGATTTTGATGGGATCGTATTTTTTTTTTGAGTTTGTGAGGTCCAACGTTCGATCATGCACTCTGCATTTGTTATACACCCACTTTATATTATGGTTTTCATGATGATTACACATTCTGTTAAGCCCCAAGATATGAAAACTTGCTGGTATCAGTGCCAAGGAAACTCTCAAAAAATCCCTTTGAACACCTTTAGTGTAGCACCTGCAAACTCTAAAAATAAATTAATAACCTCTTCATGCCTTGTGAGAAGTTGAGGCAGACCCTAACTATAAAGTTTATCTCGTTGAGGGGTAACGCAATAGATTCAAATATTTGAAGAATGGATTCAAATTGCACATGTTTTTAAATTAATCTAAAATAAATTCTAAAGCATGACCTAGATCAAGGCATTAGTGGGCTGAATTGATTTATTGGCTGCATTTCACATTGTTAGGGCCCTATGGTGACTTAGTAGGAAACAAACTAGTTATTGCTGGAGGCAAAACTTTCTACTAACTCCTGACCAAAATAGCTTGTCATTAGACAATTTAAATAACCTGCATCTAAAATTTTTGGTTAATTGAGTCTCTGTGATGGAAACAATGTTGAACTTGGTCGATAAAACAAATTAACATATATTTTGTGTCTCTGGAAATGAATTTTGTTTCTAAATCTTAGGAATTTTTCCATATTTGGGTATAAGAGGTTACAATTGTCAAGAGACATAGATATACCGTTTTTTAGTTTTCTTTTTCATTTTTGTAACTTTCCTTTATGAAATTTTGAGGGTTTTAAATGCATAAGAAGGTTGTAATGTTTGGTTGTTTTGGCTTTAAATTTCTCCTTGTCTACACCATCGAAGATAACAGATTCAAATTATTGTACTGAAAGTTTGACTTTCTAACTCACATTTTTAAAAGTGAGATGGCATGAAAGGGCCTTCAAATTTTTTTGTGAAAAGAATATTTAGATGTTAAGATTTAACTCACATAAAGAAAAAATAAATGGAATCATATAAAACATGAGCTCTCCAAGGAAATAATAGCCTATATTTTTCAGCTTAGGTACAACCATCCACATAATTACAATCTATTGCAGAATGTATGGGAAATGATTCCATCAGATTCCAGATCAGGAACAGATTAAGAGAAATGAGTGGAAATGTGCACATAATGTATCTCTGTATTACTTTGTTAGAAGTTAAACATATTTACTTTCTTCTTGATGTTAATTTTGAACCTATCACCAATTAAATTATTATTTCCCCTGACCCCACTCAAAGAGTAAACTGGCCCAAGATGGTTGAACCATAATTTTGTTTGCTTGCATAGCAAAACCTCTAAACAATGAAATTATCATTTCCCCTGGCCCCACTCACAGAGTAATCTAGCCTAGGAGGGTTGAACCATAATATTATTTTCTTGCACAGGAAAACCAATCCACAAGGGGAAACTCTTAAGCACATTCCCTTCGAGGATTGAAACCCAAGTGTATGGCATGAGAAACCACCACCCTCACCATTGGCTCACAATCCCATTGGAAATGGTTTTGGATATTCACGGATCTGTTGGGAAACCAACATTATTCTGTTATTTTTTATTTGTTGAGAAGTTGATAATTTTTTACTATACTATCAAACATTTGCAAGGATGGTAAATGGACATTGTTTTTGACAAACATGAAAATTCCTGACAAGGAGAAATGTATCAGAAATATCAATTGCAAATCTTTGCATACTAATTTGTATACTCACATAGCTTAAAGTTCGGGGTTGAGGTTTTATTTTGAACATTCCATTTCATAGTTTTCGAATTTTTAGTAGGATTCCATATTCACTACAAAATGCAAGGTCTGTGCTAAATATATGTCCAAATAAGAGCTGATGCCTGAAAGATTTTAATAAAATTCAACCAGACCTCAATTGACTAATGGTAATGATACTCTTGTGCATGCTAGTAAATGTCAATGTATCACTGGAGTAGAGACCCCTTTAAAAACGACTCAACCAATGCAATATTTTCCATTCTTACCTACTAAGGTAAAGTTTGAAGATCCACTGTCAATGATAAATGATAAGCATGATGCATTTAATGGAAATAATAGACAATATGGGCCAGTCTTGAACCATAAAGAAACTACAAATGGACATTTTGTTCAATCAATTACCAAAAATAGGAAACTAGATGATACTTACTTTTTGGCAGCTAGTGAGTGGCTATTCGGGAGGCATCCATGTACACTCGAGGTAGAGAGACAAAGAAAACTAACTAGAGGGGAAGTAGTGGAATAAAAATTAGTTTTTCCCAAGTTTGAACAAATCCAAACGACTATGACACCCCTAACAATACCTTGGTATGTATATCTATCTGCATTCTCATTTTCACACTCTCCCACCCACACAATGTCCTTGTTTATTATGTTATTTTTCACATTATTATAACCATATTCATAAAACTAAGAGGCATACTAGCACTCTTTGATAATTGTACCCACACTTCCCTTAATTTAGTATCACAACAAGAAAATTTTCCAAAACAAAAGCAATATACATGATTTTCCTTGTTCTAAAAAATATGTTACCCTCCATATACATAAGTATTTCATAAAAGAAAAACTATTTGAATTTCAACAATTCTAGAAATTTGTAAACCAGAATTTGAACATCCTACTACTCAACACTTAGTAAACAACTTCAAACTCCAACTTTTATCTTCAAGATTTCTAGCTAGTTGATTCCTTCTTTGACCTCGAAGATCACACCTGTTTGACTCCCAGAAGTAGTCATTTTGATAAATTGTCTGCTCTTGTGTTAGGTTCTCTAAAAGCACGATGATAGGATATGTTGGAGAAGAATGTCTCCTTTTTTTTTAATCTGAGCTAGCATAAGTTGAAAGTTCATATTCCCCATTTTGTATCCCTTCATCTAGTGTATAACCACATCATAGACATCAAAAATCAACAATTTTTTCACCTCCATCTATGCTACCGGTTTCATTACGATCATTAGAGCCATCAAGTCAACATAGTTATTAGTACTGCACCGAAGCTTGCATTGAAATTAAGGAGAAGAGAATCATTTAGAAATAAGGTACCTCCAACAATATAAAGAGTATGTTGCTCTTCACTAGAACCATACAAGTCACTCCAATTTATCAATTCATGGTTTCTTTCACATCCTGGGTTTCTATATCTTTTAATGTATTTTTATGCTTCCAAATGCTGACCTAATATTATATGCACATTGAAATGGAGGAATGTATCTCTCCTGAAATATATCAACATTTCAGGCTAACGATATGCTCCAATAAATTAGAACAGGAAGAGCTCTAAAACCTTTAAGTTCTTTATTATGGGTCTAGTTCTTCAAAGCCTCTTCCATAGTTTGCACTTGTCACCCTTCCCTACAATTTGTAAGTTACTTCATCTCTTCCCATACCTTCCCTGCATATGTGGAATTTTTAATAAATGATCAATTGGTTTTCTTTCCTTCTTACATAGTGTACACCACCCTGGACCATTCTTGCTGTATTTTTGAAGTATTTTCCAAGTTAGTGCTTTTTTACAAAGAACTAATGACATATAAAACTTTGAATTTAGAGGAGCATAAGACTTCCATGGAATCTTTCACCTTCAAGCCTCCTCTCCCTAGGTTGTATCTACAAACTTTTCTTTGTACCCTAATATAGGAGTATATCCCCCCAGGGAAGGGTTCCTTGGGTACAACAAAACATCCTCCTTGCTTATTCTGATATGAATATTCTTAATTTGATCAAAAAATACCTTCCAGTGCTATATTTCCCTCTTTTTAAAACCAAAACCCTTTCCTTTCTTCTATCTTTTCTGCCCAAATGAGGCAGATATTGCATCAACTCCCTAACCTAGGGTATGAATTCCTTGACGTTGCAAAGTAGCAATCAAATCCAATGACAATATGTAGGCTTCTCCATATTGAACATGTGGATTAGCCCCTATTACGATTTTATCCCCTTTGCCAACTCCCCATATTAACCATACACCTACCAAAGTGAAAGTCAGTGCCAATGATTTCCAGACTATAGACCCATTTTGGATAGTTTTGTTTTCCTTCCTATCTCATTATTCCATGTTAAGGTGTTCACTTTTCTTTTGGTATATCACCTGCCTCCAAAGTCCCTATTTGGAAATAATCTTCCATGGAATTTTGGTAGCTAGAACTTTTCCAAATAAGTGAATGTCTTTGAAATCCAAACCTCTAGTTTCTTTTGGTTTAGAAAAGGACTAGCATTTGATAAGTGGAATTCCCTCTTTCTTCCTCTTACCCGTCCACAAAAACTTTAAAACATTTCTTTATAATTATTTCAATACCCCTTAGGGATGTAGACCATAATATGGCAATAGATTGGACTTGCTTCCAACACTTACATTGTTGGTTTTTTTTTCCCTATATTCTTTATCAACGACTTCTAGCGATTCTTGAAATGTGGATACTTAAAGCCTTCTTGAAAAGTTGAGCTCTAAAACAAGAAGACATCAAGATCATTCTAAGTTATTCCTCCTCTACCCAATTAAAACCAAGTGAATATTTATACATATTGATTTCCATCCCAGAAACTGTACAATATAGGTCAAGGGTTTCCTTTAAATTATTTAAATATTGTCTACGTGAAACTATTCAATTGTCTGATGAAATTTCACTGATAAAGACATGATTCTGCCAATCCATGTTGCATCTTTCCATTAACAATTTTTAATTTTGTAATACAATGTTGTCTTTGCTTTTATGTTATTTTGAATTTTCTTTTAGTGTTGTAATTGGAATATATGATATTAATTTATGCCTTGTAATTATAGTTGCTGAGATACTATTCTTTTTCTCTACTGTACTGTTATTTGTGGTCCTCTGGGTGATTTCTTCTTGTTTTTATTTACTAGTTGAAGGGATTGGTAATTTTAGATTTTACCATATAAATTTTTGGTTCTATGTAGATTTGATTGACATATAATAGGTTGTTTCTGTTTTTGGGAGGTCTGTGAAGTTTTTGGTACATGATATTGACTTCCTATAATCTGCAGCTCCCTAACATTCAGATAGAACCTTCATTGAAAACTGTGAGGATGGTTTCAAATTCATGTTGGATACCACCCTCCTCTAGGATAAAGAGTTTAAAAAACACAATAACATAGAAACCATCAATGATGTCACCAAAAGCTGTAGCCTCTTCAAGGTCTTCCATACCCTCATCAAGGTCAATAATATATGCACCAAAGATGTCCTATGGCAATGATGGTTTAAGAAACACAACCACACGAAAACCTTCAGTGAGAAAAACCAAATATGAAGCTTCTTGAAGGTCTTAAATCCCCTCATCAAGGTCAATTGTGTCTGGATCAAAGCCAACAACACAAAAAATTTCAGTGATAACACCAAAATCTGTAACTTCTTCAGGGTCTTCTAACCCATATTCAAATTCAATATTGTTTGCATCAAATTCCTCACCAAGGTCATCCATGCAGTCATCAAAACCATTTTTTCAATCTTCCATGCCAAAACTAAGTCAGGAGAATTCAGTTCCTCCTCCAGAACCTTCTTCTGTGAGCAAAGCTAGCATCATGTCATCTACAAATTCAGTAATGCCACAAGGAAATTCTCTCAAAGTGAAAACAAATCCTTTGCAGCCTTATTTAATACCTACTTTTTTAGGTGGAAGACCTCCAAATGTAAGGACCACAATGCTAGAAAAAACAACTTTAGCTAATAGGTGTAGACTCGGAGCCCCCAACTTTGCGCGATGTACAATTGAAGCTCCTACTGTAAGCAATATGGGAATACAGTCATGGTCACCGAGCAAAGAAAGAGAAATATTTTAGTATGACAACCCTACTGGTGATAGGTCTAGTTTGCAGAATACCAAACTACATGGTAATGGAATTCACATCGTGACAATGCCCATTTCACTTGGAAGAAAAATGGTGGAGAAAGGTATATATGGAAGGATATATCTCTCTCAAAGTATAGTAAAGCAATCAACTAGGTCTATCAAAGCCACCTTGCAACCCTAAGAGATGGTGAATTCAATGTCATCTCAAGAGAGCAGTGGCTTTTGGAACACTCTCAAAGCCAACCTTCGCTATGGCTTTGAAACACATGGTAAGTATTGACTCAACAACCTTGTCTACATAATTTGTCATGGCATGGAACTTAATGTCATTTTCTTGTTTTTCCTAAAATGAATGAAATTTTCCTTGTAATTTTGCCTGCAACATTTGATAATTCATACTGATGGAACACACTTGTTTTGCAATTGTGAGAACGTTTGTTGTGTGCATAAGCTTCAATAAAAATTGATAAAAAATGACATTTCTACTCTGTTGTTTTCAGGATTTAAGAAAAATTACACCAAGTAGCTTCCAACCTCATATGGCCATCATGTTGAACTCATCTCAGGATATTTTTCGAGCAAGAGTCACCAAAAGAAAGCAATCTAGTATACATGACTCTCCAATTACAATTAGCAGCAATGAAAATTCTGAGTATGGTGCAAGCATTGCTCCAGATCCTCAATGTGGCATGTTTGATGACAATGATTTGGGGAGTGAGAGATGTCATTAGTACAATAGAATTAAATTCCAGGGAGAAGGTAGGAGCACAAAATTGTTGAAAAGTCCATAATATGGAGAGAATAAATATGGCCAAACTCTCTTTTCTGACCAAGGAGTTGAAATTTTATTTGATCCAATATATAATGCCACAAAATCATACATTGGTAGTGAATATTATAATAAAAAAATTGGAAATGAGTATAAATGACAATTTTATTAATCAAGAAAAGAAAAGATATCATCAAGGACCATTTGATTGGCCATAGCTGCACCATCATGATATGTTTGTCATGAACTTGTGTACTGCACTAAGTTGTTTTATGGACACATTTGAAACCTCCCACTTCTAATGTAGTGCTTGAATTTTGGGTGTTTCCTTAGATAATAGAATTGCAACAAAAGTCTTATCATTCCTTTGGGTCACTACTTTTAGAGCCAAAAACACAAGTGCGATTGAGCATGTTCATGCACCTCGAAATGTGATTGAGCAGGTTCATGTACAAAATGTGCCACTAAATCACATAAGTTTGAGAGGGTTCACCCTCATTTATCATTGTTAATAGATGCTTGCAGCTCTAGAGGGGATTCAACTTGGTAACATTATCCCATAGTTGAATCAGTAGAGTCACATATTCACACCAAACATTTTTCCAAAAGACTTCTATTAAACCCCATTCCCAATACATATTTCCAATGAAAAAACCCTATTTTTACTAGGTGTCCCATATTTTTACTAGATACATTTTTTAGAACCCTAATAAATATAAATTCACCCCATATAAATGTAATACATTGAATCTATTTTTCAGAATTATAAAACCCATTTATGAATGAATGCTCTAAGATAGTGTTCAACAAGGTGAAGTACTTGTTCACAAAGATTGGATATGTTTGTTATAAAAAATAGTTTCTGAACTTCAAGGAATCCACATGAAATAAAAAATATATATAACTGATAAGGTGTTTAATATGATCGAGCTAAAATTCCACAAGATAGGAAATAATTTATGCCATTTAGTTGGTACCCAGATAACAAATGACATCTAGCATAATACTACATATTTTGCGCTTAACACCATGAAGCTAGTTAATAATGGATAGTTAGTATGCATCAATTTCAATGTTCAAGCATCATGAGGATGATGACATCATGTCCTACCATAGATTTTTGCCTATTGATTTCTATCATTCTGATGTGATGGATGTTCTGTGGCAGAATGCTTGAACATGATGAATCCTAGTTGTAATGGTGAATTTTTTATTTTTATTTTTATTTTTTTGTATAAAATGCTTCCTTTAACCATCAATAAAATATGTACATATTAGTAATGTCACACAAAATGGTGCACAGTTGGGAAACCTCAACAATTGAAATAATGGTGTGAAAATCCCTAATATCTATAAAAAAACTTCCCAAAAACATAAATCCTGTCAAATTGACACATGGGCATACATTTTAGGAGCAAAATCTCTTAAAAGCAGATTGAAATTAATGAAAAAAAAAACCAAAAGTCTTTCCATAAAGGCACAAAATCAATGTTCACACGTTTCCAAACATTTCACTAACTATCATGATGAAACCTACAATTAAAGGGTTATATTCTTTGTCATTAGGAATCGCCCACAGCCATCATTACTTGCATAAAATTTTGTGATAATGTAAATTCCACCATAATTAACATGCTAAACATCTTTGGCTGGCTTCTTGTTCTTTGAAATAATAAGGACAAGTGTCAACAACTTATCAATCTAGGGGAGTGATGGAGGGCTGCATGGTCTAGCTATGGTGATGCTCGCGTTTAGCGATCAACACAACTAGCTTTGTACCTTGGCCTTCTACTAGAACTTTGTGATTCCATAGAGAAAACAAAGAGAGTATGAGAGCCAATAGAATGTTTCCTACTCATAATGCAAAGATATCCCCTAAATATTCTTGCAATTGGAATAGATGTGGCACATCCCACTAACTTTTGCATTTGAAAAATAATTTGCATATAAATATTAAAGACAACCATAAGCAAGTTATTTGTTTTCAAAGTAAAAATCTGAGCATATTTTCCCTTGTTAAAATATAAACAAGAATTATTTCTTTTATTATACACAAGAAATAGAATTCCAACTCTAATAATCTATTGAGCTCTAGGGAAGTTGATGGCCTAAGACAATTTGTAACCTAAGAGAGAAACCTATTAGGAAATGGGTGTAGTGAGCATTACACACCCAAGTGGATAACCTCTAAGAAAAATTTTTCTCCCATTTTATTTGCTGGCATAACCTAGTGAGTGTTATTCACTGGTATGTATTTTGTAAAGGCCTCGACCTAGTTCCAATTCAACTCCATCCACTAGGTTGTAGATGATTGCAATCCTAATTTCAGGAAGAGTAAGTTGGGGATGATCACCTTGACCTGCTCGATGACATGTCTATGAATATTGTCTACCTCGAACTTTATTTTTGCCTAGGGAAAAATACACATTCCCATGTTTGAGCATAAAAAATGTCTTTGATATTGTTAATTCCTCTTTTGAAAAATTAAAGGACCAAGAACCATGTTGTCTTGACTTTTATTTCATAAAGTAGGATGAAGACACCATAAAGAGTGATCATTCAAAATAAACCAACTTCAAATCCTTGGCATTTCTAGTTCAATCTTCTAGGCAACCTTATAGGCCCTCTAAATGCTCTAAGCAGTAAAAGTCCCTTTCACATTCACATTGGTTGGGTTAACAACAAAGTCAGTAAATTTATACTCTGTGGGTATGACCTCCAGTGTTTTCCATCTGTAGCAACTTGTAGGAATGGAAGTAGTCAGGCACCAACTTCATGTAAGGGTTATGGTGGTAGAGTTACTCTTATTACAGGCTCACCAGATGAAGGGTATTCAAAGCTCAAACAAAGAAAAACAAAATCGAATCTGCATCAAATATGTCAAATGTTCACACAACTAGGACTCCAAAGTCGTGCATGTTTCCTACTTGACAGATCTTCTACAAATTTTTATGAGTAAGATCCACTGTATTTATGGATACACTTGTGGAAAAAAAATTTGTACCATGCAATTAGCCTACTTGACAAATCTCCAATTTTATTTACAAAAATGTAAAATATTTTAATAATATTTTCTGCAAATATTTATGAATAATTGTACCATGCAGTTAGCATGCTTGACAAATCTCCATTCTTTCTACAAAAATATAAAATCTTTCTTTTGAAAGTTACTAGACTCTAGTGTGGGTGGATTACAAGAAATGGGATTGGAAAAAGGATGGGGAGACAATGTAGAGAATGTATTGGATATGATTCATTTATTGTTGGAGATCCTTGAGAAACCTTATCCACCAACTTTGCAAATGTTTCTAGGAAGGATTACTATGTTTTTTAATTTTGTGATTATTTCACCTCGTGGTTATTTTAGGAAAGAAATTTTAGGAATGTCGGACACTAGAGGATAGGGAAAAAAACTTTTTATAATTGCAAAGCCCATTCCATGATATCTTCTCTTTATTGTTTGACTGTATTTTGAACTTTTACTTTGATTTTTTTGGGTATTTTAACTATAAAATTGAACATACTTTGTATCATATCCATTTAAACAACATCCAAAACTTGAAGATAATATTAGTATTATAGTTGTTTCGCGTTATAATATTTTTAGATTCAAATTTTATATATATAAAAGATAAAAACAAATGTAAATGCCTTCGTTTGATTGTTACTTGACTCTAGTGTGGGTAGGTTACACGAAATGTGATTAGAAAAAGGATGGGGATACAATGCAAAGCATGACTTGGATATGATTCATTTGTTGTTGGAGATCCTTCAGGAACCTGAGGCATCGATTTTGGAAATGTTTCTAGTAGGGATTCCTATGGTTTTTTATGTTGTGATTCTTTCACCTCATTTCTTATTTTGGGCAAGCAAATTGTTTAGGAATGGCAGACAAGACATCGATTGACATGTAAACAAATTTTTTATAATTGCAATATCCATTCCATGATATATTCTCTTTATTGTTTGATTTTATTTTGAACATTTATTTTAATTTTCTTTTTCTTTTAACATTGAAATTGAAAATACTCGGTATCATGTCCATTTAAACAACAACCAGAGCTTGAAGATGAAATTAGTATTACAAGATATTGATTGAAATCCTTTTAGTTGCTTTGTGTTAAAATATTTTCATGACTAATAGAAAATTTTACTTTCATGTTGTTTTTTCCCCCAAGGAAAAATCATAATTTTCATTATAAAGTTGAAGATTACATGTTGTAGATGCTTTGAGAATATGCAATAAAATTGTGACCGTAGTCACATCAAAAACTTATCTAACATAGGATCCCAGAGGGGGTTTCAATAATAGCCATCAAAGCATTTGTTAGATATATACATCAAAATAAATTCAGTATAAACAATAGCAGTAGAGCTCCAGAATGTTTGTCACAAAAAACAAAATGCTAGTAGTCCCCAACATGTATGTCCATGTAAGGTCGATGGTAGTAGCTGAAGTGTGCATGATCCAACTATTCTTCTATGAGCCATTGCCCCCGAGGCTGTTCCGTGGCCTCCTTGGATAACGAGTCAGAAATATGATTGCATTCCCTGTAAATATGTTGACAAGTAATGGAATAAAAGTGAGATTTTAATTGCATAAGTCCTCCAAAATACTCCGCAATGTTTGAACGTGACAAACTGAAAGCTGATTGAACCAAGTTATAATGAGTTTGGAGTCTCCAAAAATCTGAATATGGTGACATCCATGCTCTAAAGAAAATTGTAGAAGGTGTCTCAGAGTAAGGATTTCGACATAGTTATTGGTTCTAGGCCCCAAGCCCATATTGATTTTGAAAAAATGATTTTGATTGAGATACAATATGGCTCCTCCACCACATCCATTCATCTGTGCAGAACCATCAAAAAATGCCCAAAGGAGATATTTGTTGATGACTTCGAGAGTGATATACCTCAAGGGACGAGGGGGATCATCATCGAGGAGGCTATGATATAATGAAATAGTATTAGAAGAAGCAAGCTACTAGTTGGGGGCTCTCTCTTGAAAGATGTAGTTGTTCCAGAGAATCCAAATCCCCCAACATATCAGAAGAGGGATATTGCGGGCTTTGTGAGGAGAGACAGAATTCTACCAATGCTGCCAAGCAGCCAAAAAGTTTTGGCCTGTCCAAAGAGTATTCTACTGGAGAGAGGAGAGGATCATATCCCATATGGTCAAGGATGAGAAGAAATGGAGAAACATGTGATCTATGGTTTTAAAGGCTTCTCTGCACAGGGTACACCAAGAAGGGCTGTGAAAATAACGCTTGTATAAGTTGTTTGTAGTGAGGAAAATGTTTTGGAGAGCACACCACATGAATAAAATAGCACAAGGGGGAGCTTTGAGCTTCCAGAGGCAACTCCACCACCAACATAATTGATGTGGGCGATGATCCGATAATATAATTGAGTAGCCATCCTTAGGCGTATAGTGACCATGAACCACATGGGACCAAATTAATTCACCATCACCCGGGGAAATACGAATGTGTGATTCAAACAGTGTTGTGGTATATGAAATCCAAGCATGGTGCAAGGGAGCCAGGATAGCATGTTGGTCTACTGATTTATGGCCTTGAAGAAATGGAGTGGATGAATCGGGGTCAGCAATCTGAGAGATATATGTAATGCCTCGGATGGATAGATAGAGGATAAGCTTCGGGGGGAGGTGGTAAGCATTACCACATCTCGACCAAGGGTCCAATCCAATTCTAGCAAGATTCCCTGATCAAATGTACTAAGATAATCCACCCTGAATGTAGATGAGAGAGCAGAGGACCGCCTTCCATATGGTAGAGATATGCCTTTTGTTCCAAGATGAGGATTTGATCCAGTCGATGAGGTGCATAGGCCGAATGTACTTATGGGAGACCACATTGGTCCAAAGGTTCTCAGAAGTCGCAATCCTCCAGGCCAGCTTGGCAGCGATAGCCTTAGAAAATACTTCGAGATTCTTGATGCCCCAACCACCCCATTTTTTGGGCAGAGCAATACTAATTTCATGTTGTTATTTGAGCACATGTTGTTTATATACTTGACCAAGTTCATGCGTCAAAGAATGAAATGTTGTTGCAAATAAAATTACAAGTATTAGACATCACATCTCAGATTATTTGTTTTCGCAAGTTATATACAACTTGAGGATTTTAGCATGTAACTTAGTGGGCATGATTGTGCCTAAGCCTTCCCTGAAGGTTGAATACTAAGTTACTAAGGTGTTATTTTCTATGGTGACATTTTATTTTCTTTGTTTATACAGGTCATCTGTCCACATAGTGGGCATTATTGCCCAACTGAAGAAAATTTGTTCAAGTTTCTTACTTTTGTGGGGGAAAAATGGCTTTGACATTGTTGATGTTGAGGTATATGTCATATAAATCCTTTATCGTATATTTTAGTTTATATTATAGTGTTCATACTATTTCATGGCTTACACTCTACACTATATCTATTTTTGTTTTCAAAAAATGCACTCAATATTGATGATAAGAAGCAAGAATTGAAGAAAGAGGAGAAGAATAACACTAGAGCGACAAAGGAAAAAAGAGAGAGAGAGAAGAGAATCGATCTAGTGATACCCTTAGAGTCAATATCCCGCATAAGACACACATATAGAGACTGATGATCAAGTATTTAGAGTTGGTGAATTCACCTTCAATGCCTCGCAAACATAATGATAACATTTTGAAGTAATGAAACAACATTTCATGTATAAATCTTAGTCCAACCAATATTAAGTTGGAAACTCATATTTTAATACTTGACATTTCATATAATATAATTGATGTGGGTTAAATTATTTATAGTTGCACTTGATGTTGTTTAGTATTGTAATTAACATATGCAACTTTGCGTTTTTATATTAGATAAACATACACATTATATGAATTTATTTTATTTTTAATTTAGTTGCAAAATCATGGTAATTAATTTATGTTGATTAATAATGAACACATAAAATCAATCTAAAACAACTAAATTAGTAGTTTATATTGACTAATGACGAACACAAATAAAATGAATATACGACTAAATTAGTTTTTTATAATGATTATTAATGAAGTAAATGAAATGAATATAAACTACTAAATTATTCGTTTATATAATGAATATGAAACTACCAAAAAAATATAAATGACTATTGCAAATGATAAATTTGTGATTACAAATGACGACTAATTTTTGCATATATACGACTTTCAGTAGCTAATTTACAGTATCTTATAACACGACCAAATTTAGTCATATTTCTTTAGCCATTAATTGGTTTCAAACGATGACTAAAATTTGTATATATATGACTATTGGTAGCTAATTTACGGTATCTTATAACACGACCAACATTTTGGTCATTAATTGGTTTTCTCGTGTGATCATATAGTAATTTATTTTGTTGTATATTTGGCTATTAATTATGGCAATTAATGGCTAAATCAATGACTAAATTAATGACCAAATTAATTACTAAATATACTAATATATGGTGAAATTGAGACAAAAAATTAATGACTAAGCTGAAAATGGCTAAAAGTTTGTTGCGTTATAAGATACTGTAAATTTGCTAGTACTAGTCACCAACTGAAAAATGGTCGTTTATATGCAAATTTCAGTCATTTTTTTAGTAACTAATTAGTAATTTTGTGCTATTGGTGGGATGATAACACTTGACTTCGCCTAAGGGGAAGGATGAGAACACAACTGGAAGAACCACTGAGAAATTGGTGGTAAAGTGCACTCATTTTCCTACAAGAGTAACACAGTTGAAAAACCTCCTTATCTGTACATATATGTCTCAAAAAGCTGAACTGAGACTCTTTGTGCTTTGCATTAACCCCTACATTTATTAGTAGCCATTGTGGTCTAACAATGAGGAGATATTGAGAACACATGATAAATGGGTTATATTAATAACATGTGTGTGAATTCCTGAGCACCCATTCATGGGACTAGATTTGAAGATGGAGCTAATGGGAGACCACGGGTAGCAGAATCACCACACTGAGTACTCTTCCTTGAGGATAAGAAAACACCCAGTGTTGGTAACCACACTAACTAATTAATTTGGATTTGTGTTGAAAGCAATGCCTTGGGGGCTGAGAAGACATCCAGATGTACTAAGCCTAAAAGACAAGGAGGACAAGAGGTATAATTTAAATTATTGCAATTTATTTCCGATGAATATCATGAGATATTGTATGCCATGATATAAGAAAGAATGGTAATTTCCCGATTTGGGAGAACGAAGTTGGCTGAAAATAAAAGCAACAAAAACTTGAAGATATCAGAGTGGGAAACAATGCTAGATATTGGAGGCAAGTAGCACTCCAAGAAAAGGCAAAACTATCAAGTTGGATTAGGTGTAGCAAAATCTCCAAAAACTACAAAAGAGCCACTGAAATTGGTTGATATAATATAGTTTTATGCTTATTTAGTTGTTGGGAAAGAAAGTGTGGATGTGAAATGTAATTGTAATTGAGCTACATTATAAATCTCATAGTGATTTATGCTTGGTTTAAAGCATGTTTCTCTTTGTGTTCAAATATAGAACATGGAGGATGGTGTTCCTCAGTGGGGGTTGAAATTATGATATCCCCTATCTAATTCCCTCTTGATAGCATTGTAACATGTATGTAAATAAAAATATACAAATTGCGAGATATGTGACACACATTCTAGGGTTTGGGGAGGGAGATTGGTTGAGGATGGTTTTTTTAAATGCTAGTCAAGGAGGTCGAATTGTGTGTCTTAATAGGCTGTCTATGTTTTGAATTTAGTTAGTGGACAAAGGACGATCCCATGTGCCTCTTAGGGAAACTAAAAAAAAAACAAGTATCGACTGTGTAGGAAGGTTGGCAGAGCACACTAAGGAGTGGCATAGGGATTTATCACAAAAACATCCCCACAACCACATGAAAACATAACCATCATGAATGAGATCGAGGAAGGAGAAACGAGGTGTGTATGGCCACACAACCAAGAAATAATTTCCACAACACTAGTGCGAGGTTACAGGAAAAGACCTCTTGGTACACAAGAATGACATTAGGAAGAATATGTGAGAGAGAACACACAAGGGGATGGATGGATTGACGAATTCATGGATTTTTTCTTCCATCTAGAAAGGGAAATAGTCAGTAAGGGGAAAAGAAAGGAAATTTTCATATCTAAGAGGATGGAAATAAGAAAATATATTTGATAGTGAGATTTACGGGGTAACAGATCAACTAAAGAAACCCAACAGGGCTTGTTGTCGGTTTGGTTTCATCTCCTACCACTATTGACTACACATGAGATACTTCCAATAACATTTACAACTTAAATTTCCAATTTGTATAATTTTATCCATTTAGATTTATGCACTCATTTAAATATGAATCAACTAATGGATTTTCCATTTATAAAAAATACCATATATCCCCAATTCACCAATCAACAAAACTTATAAAAGTCCTTTCCACCTTTTTAAAATAGCCACATATCAACAAAAATAATTTTTTAGTCAACCATATATCATCATAAATGAGGTCTCCTTTACAAATATTCCTTATAACAAACTTTATATCACAAGGATATTTCTTATAATAAGATTTATACCACATATTGCTTTCAAGAGAAAACAAAAATAAGGAGAATTATTAAAAAAGTGTGGTATACTCCCAAAGTGATTTAATTTATCAATATTTTGTAAAAGAAAGGTGAAAAAAATCTTTAATCTCCAAACTAAACTGTGAATAATGAACTATTCAACGCATAACTCTGTGGCAAACAACTCACAAACCTAGTTTATCAACATGCAAAGGCTCTAGCTCACAACGACTATAGCCAAAACTTAAATAAATAATTATGGATGTGACTCTATTCTCACACACCAAAAATACTTCAACTCCTTTATGCAGAACCCACACCTTCTGATCAACTTAAAACAACTCTAAACACAACTCCAAGATATTCCACATTTGATGGAATTCCCAAGCTCAATGCATAATCTTTCTTTTACTCTTTACATAGGCTCTGTGCACAGGCTCTGATACCAACTTAAATAAATAGCGAGAACAAAAATATGATTTTTCCATAGAAAAAATCAAACTTTTTATATATAGTAAAAATGTTACATCGCATATTCCACAACATTCCTTTTATTTTCTACCCCCATTGCGGGAAAACATGTTAGTCTGTCCAATATAAAACAAAAATAAATTGGTCGTAACAACATAGCTATGTGTAACAATAAGCATCTAAAGTGAACCAGTCTTCCAATTTTTACAAAAAGACATGTGTAGTGTGGGCCACCTGTTCGGAGAAAACGCCCCATAGTAAACAAAAAGTATATTGCTATGACTCGGGCCTCACTTATTGGAAAACAACCCCACGAGCCTCATAAAAGTATAATTTATTATAACCAACCACATTACAATGTGGTTAATATACAATATGTCCAAAAATATCTCCAAGATATAAATCATTTGCAGACATTAAGTTAAAAAACCAGAGAAAAAGTAAAGTGCAGACATTAAGTTAAAAAACCATGGAACCCTCTGTCAGTACAGCCTGAAGTCTGACACACTGAACCCATTCACATCCTTCTCCACTATGTGCCATGAGTCCAGAGCTTTTTGTAGGTCGTCTTTAAAAAGACGACCAACGACCCCATTTCGTTCCCTATAAATATGGCATATAGAAATAAGTACAAAATGCATTTTTAATTCCTTTATATCTTCTAGAATTGGAAGTAACAAAAGGTTTTGACATCTTTGTGCGTTGTTAAACCAATTTATGAAATTCATGGGGTCCCCGAAAATTTGTACTAAAAAATGCCTAGTTGGATGAGCCAAAAGATAAGGAGTTTTAGAGTTTGAAGTTCAACAAAGTTGTTTGTGCCTTCTCCAATTCCCACAGAAGCAACAATTTAGACATTTTGGTTTTTATGGATTATCATTCCTGCACCAGATGTCCTATTATTATCAGTTGCCCCATCAAAATATGCCCAAGGGATATCGTGGTTTATCATTTCAATCCTAATGATTCTTGGTGTTTTGCATGGATCTGATTTAGGGAGTAATGAAAGAATTGCCACACATTTCGCAGCCACAATTGAAGGGGAGGTTTTGGAATCCAAAAATATTCCTTTATTTATAGCTAGCCAAATACCCCATGTAATTAGGAGTGGTATGCTTCCTGAAATCATGTTCTTTGATTGTCTCCCACCAAACATGCCATGCCTCGCTGCAATTTTCACCTTGACAATGAGCCCTAAATTTACACAGTGACAGGGTGTGTTCCCAGAATTTTTTGGTAAAACAACAGGAAAGGAAAAGGTGTTCTATGGACTCCTCTGCATCCTTAGACAAACAGCACCAACCTAGGCCATTTAGTAACCTTCCTTGGAGTAAATCCCAGGTCGGAACCTTTTTATTTATAATACACCAGAAGAATAGTTTTTTATTTTTGCATGCCCCTCCAATTTCCACAATTTTTTAAACCACCATTCTTGAGTGCCCCTTTCTGTACTTTTAATTATGAACCCGTAGCCTTCTTTTGGTGTATATATGCCTAGTTTTGCATGTACCGAGCAAATAGAATCTAGAAAGTCTTTTGGTCGCACTCTTGAGCGGGCTAGTTCCTCAATGTATCCTTGCCACTCCTGTCTCCACTGTTGGTCAATCATCAGATCCTCCACTGATTTCCATGCTTGTGTCTAGATAGATGCATCTTTAGGCTTTCCAATTATTCTCAGAAACCCCTTTTTGTTCTAGAGCCTCCACCAGGCCATCAATGAGTGTAACATGTTCGTTGCACCCAACCCATGGGTCCAAACCAATCCTACAGATTTCACCATTCCCTACCCTCCATGCCAATCCTTTTTCCACTAGACCCAATTCCATCACAGTAGCTTTCCAAATTGTATATGACTTGGAAAAACCTTTGTATGACAATCTGATCCCTTCGTCCACAGAAAGTGGATCTATATATATATTTTTTAACCACTGCCATCCACAGGTTGTCCTTTGTCAGAATCCTCCATCAAAATTTTGCTGCCAATGACATGGAAAAAATGTGCAAGTTCTTTATGCCCCAACCCCCCCCATTTATTTGGCTTGGCTATTTTTTCCCAAGCCACCTAGGGGAGCACCCTCTTATCCTCCTTGCCTGACCAAAGGAACCTACCAGAGGTACTCCTTATTTTGTTTATAATTCATTTTGGGACCCATGAGAGTGCAATACAGTACACCTGGATTGCCATCATCACTGATTTGATGAGTACTAATCTAGCCACCCTAGAAAGCCATTTGTAACTCCATAGGCTTATGTGTTTCTCAATTTTTGAAACTAACCACTGCCAATCCTGCTTCGTGTATGTGACAGGTTTCAAGTATAACCCCAAGTATTTGATGTTGTTTCCCAACCTAATTTGGGTGAAAGGGAGAACAATCGAAACCCAAGCAAGGTCGTTATCTGAAATACCCTCATATGTAAAGGATGATTTCATAATGTTGCTAGCCATACCAGTTGCCTTCATAAAAAAATCCAGTATATTTTTCAACCTTAGAACTTCCATGCAACTCCCATTGCTAAACAATATTATATCATCAACGAATAACAAGTGGGAAATATACAAGTTTGTTTCCACCTCAATTCCTTTTAGTTCACCTCTTCTCCTTGCACAGTGTATCAAATGAATTAATCCCTCAAAAGCTAGCAAGAACAACAAATGTGATAGTGGACACCCTTATCTGAGGCCCCTCTGATTATGAAATAAAGGAGATGCAACCCCATTGATAAGAACAACACAAGACACATTTGTAATACAACCCATGATCCAGTTAATAAATTTGATTATAAACACAATATGGGTTAGCATAAGTCTTAGGTATAACCAGTTGATTTATTCATAGGCCTTTGATAAATAAATCTTCACTATCATACATTTTTTCCTTAACAACTTAATACTATGCAAAGTTTCTTGAGCTACCCTGATACCCTCATGGATCTGCTTGCCATCCAAAAAACCAAATTGTTCTTTAGATATATTACAAGATAAAATGGGTTTTAATATGCTTGCAATGGCTTTAGCAATCACTTGATAAATAAAGTTGCACAACGATATGGGTCTAAAGTCATCAAAAGATGAGGGAGAATCTGTCTTGACAATAAGAGCAAGGAAGGTTGAATTGAGAGGATCATAAATACATCTCTTATTTCAAGATTCCTCCACTGCATTTGTAATATCCTCCCCTATTATATCAAAATAGTGTTAAAAGAATTCCACTTTCCACCCATCTGAGCCTGGGCTCTTGTATTTTTTCATTGCTTTTTAGATCACTTCAACCTATTTTTTCTTCACAGGCGACTGCATACCAAGGGAAGAGTTGTGCCACCTTAATCACCTCCCCAATCGTTGCTATCACTTCCCCAATCGTTTCTACCTCCTAATTCCCATATAGGTTTCTGAAATGATTTTTCCCCATTGAGGAAAGTTACTGGAAGTTTTTGGCAACCCCGCCTTCATGTTTATCGAGCTCCAAAATGGTATTAGAGTTTCTTCTCCCCTTCGCATAATTTTGAAAAAAAATAGTATTCTCATCACCAGATGTGAGCCAAATAGCTCGACTCTTCAGTCTCCATTGTTCTTCCCTATCTAATAGAATTTTCCTTCTCCTCGTCTCTAGATTCTTTATCCTTCCTCTCGACCCCTCGCCCATATAACCCTCTTCCCCCTGGTTGTTCATCTGATCTAATGCCTCGTCAATAGCCCTAAGCTCCATGGTACCCTTTATAGCCTTCTATTTTTCCCATTGAATGGTGGCCTTCTTAATATTTTTCATGTTTTTTACAAATTCTTGAGCAAAACAAGAGTTCTCTTCCCCATCCATCGGACACCACGTGTCAGCTACCAACTTATGATAGTCCTCCTCTTTAAGCCATCCTGCATTGAATTTGAATGAGGATCCTTGCTTTTTATTTGGTCCAACCAGTTCCATAAGGATTGGGGAGTGATCTCATTCTCCCCCTGAGCCTACCCATTGCCTGAAACTAGAGATTTGGCTAGCCAAGTCATCATTTAGGAGGAAACAGTCCAGTCCCTTAACCACCCGGGCCTCCCCAACTCTTTTATTTCTCCATGCTTGGGTAATCTTAATGAGATTTGAGTCAATCATATTTCCTTCTCTTATCTTTTTTAGATAGAAATCATCTAGAGGATAAGCCCTAGCCTGAGGAACCCAGGTCTTCGACATCCCCATTTTAGATCACCCCCACAACTACGTTCGGTTTGTTAATATTAGTATTTGCATCCTACCACTAGTGATCAAAAAATATCTTTTCATATCATATTAGGGTTCCATTCTGAAAATTTTGTCATTCCATTAGGTCATCACGCAAAAATTTGGTCACTGATTAGGGTATTTATATCATTACTACTCATTTCACCTCCATGGTCAATGGACATCATCATGGTCAGGTCATTCATTGTTGAAAGAGTCCCATAGTCATCATGGTCATCATTCAACTCATTCTTCCATGTTGTGTCATCATTAGGTTATAGGGTCAAAATCATGAAAATTGGTCATTTCACCATCAAATTCATCCTTTGAAGTAGTAATAGTAAAAGGTTTTCAAAAAATGTTTTAAAGTCACATTTTTATCTTAGTTATGACAGATTATATGCAACTAAGTTCTAAGGCTCCAGTTCAAATCAAAATGTGAAAGTACATGGTGGGTCCACTACACCACCAAAGGAGAAAATTGATTTTCAAAGACTAAAAATCAAGTTCATTTTCTCATTCCACATTCAAGAGACATATCTCTACCAAGAAAACTCACTCCCACTCTCACAAAGGCCATTTCATGCCATCAAAAGACAAGTTTTCCTCTTGTGCCGTGCTTTTTCCAAAGGGAGTTGTGTTTTCCCAAGGGTACCGAAATCATCATTGCAGAAGTTTGCTTCAAAAATTTCAGGTTCCAAATAATCATTTCCAGTTAAGTGGCTTTGTGTTTACCATATTTGTCTCTCAATTGTGCTTGGAAAGCTCATTTCCCTCTCCTAGGGTTTTGAGGGCATTTTTCTTGGTTTCGTGACTTCCATGGTTAAATCATCAACAAAACTTGTATCCTGATGCTCTTACACCTTCCCTAATCCTTAATATACCTTACTAAACACTTCCCATCACTCATATCTCTCAAAAACACCAAATTTCCACAAACCCTAGCCTATTGCTACAATTTGACATTTTCTAGACTAGGCCTGTGTTTTTCCCTTTTGGACCCCTTCCCCTCACTAAATCCTTGAAATTCCACTTTCCCCTATTTCCTAACATACCTCCCTACCTCCAAAAAATTTCCTAACAATTTATAAGCCCCCTATCCCCTTTATTTCTCTTCATTCTTATAAATTTCCCTAATCCCCTATTTTGCCTACACTAAACCCTAATTTCCTCTCCCATTGAGCTAGGGTTTTCTATGGAATCAGAGACATATGAGCAGAGGAGGCATAAGGGAGGTCATATCAACAATTATGAGGCCATTCCAGCTCATAAAAATAATCTCTTCATCATTTTTCAAGAAGCCATTCCAAGGGGCAAATCATTTGCTACACATAGGGCCAGTTTTGACTCAAAGTATGTTTCTGAAAAAATGGAGATGAATTTCACAAAAAAAAAAAAAAATTTTGTTAATAATAGACCAAGGACGAAAAAACTCCTTCGATTTTTACACAGGTGTTATGGTTTGGGAGGAATGCTAAAAATATAGTTTCCATAGGAGAGTTGCTGCACTTCTGGAGTTGTCTTGGGAAAATCAACCTTCCTCCCTGGCGTAATGTCAAAATGAATTTATTGATGAGTCAAATGATAACTAGACAAAAATATATTTCCAATGAGCTATCATGATCTCAATTTGGAGTTCAAGAAGGCCTCCAAAAGTGGACTGTAAGAGCACGCTGCACTTTTTGCACCCCCATTCTGCAATTTTTGACCAGTCTGGGGAGAATTGATTTTTGAGGGGCTCTACTTGATCAATTTTAGTGTTTGATAGGTCCATGTTCTAGTAGACAGAAATATCTTTCCACTGATATATCATGAGCTCAATTTGGAGTCCGGGAAGTCATCCAAAAGTGAGCTAGAAACAACTATTTCCAAACATCTCTATTTCCATCAGTTTTTTTTTCCCTTGGTCTCAGGTTGTAAGGGACAATATCAATGGAGAGGTTATGGGTTGTTGTAATGATGATATCCATGGCCATTGAGAGGTTAATAGCACACAAATATTCATTTGATCTCAACCTGGAGGGACCAGGCGTCTTCATAGAAGTTAACAAATGATCAAAAGAGTTTAAAATAGGAGATGAGGGGCACGGAGCAGTACCCTCTAAATTTGAAGCAGGATCAATAAAGACTGGTACTATCTTCTCCTAGCTGTAATCCATCTCATTTCTCTGCTCCATTGGTCTGATTTGGTTCTTTGTGTCTTCTATTTGTGCCGAACCCTCTACCTGTTGAGGTGCCTCCATACCACCATCTTCCTTCTTATCTCCCAGCTCTTCTTGTGTCTCCTTATCTCTCTGATGCCAAGAGCGCTATTTTTTCCCACCCTTATGGTGTTTATTTTTGTTAAAACCCAGTGGTAAATCTCAATCCAAATGCTCATGTTTGTGGCATTTATGACAACAAAAGGGTGGGTGTTCATAGTTGATAAATTGCACATATGAATGCCCTTCCACATTTAGAACGGTTTTAGTGATCAACCCCTCACTTGGAGCAAGTTTCACTAGAATTCGAGAAATTTTCCTTGCCCTCATCTCCAGAAATGACATGTCAGCATCTAGGTATGTGCCCAAGCTATTCCCAATCACCCAAAAAACATCAACTTTCAAAAAATGGGGAGGGAGGGCAAGTAGTCACACACACACACCAGGATTTCATCTATTATTTCCTTATTAGAGTCGAAAAAAGGTGTCCGTATTTTGAAAAGGATCGTGGAAATGCCAAATCCCCATTGTATTTCCATGACCCATTCTAGGGTAGTGACATTCTTGAATTTGAGCATAAATTAGCCTTTCGATAGTGTTATGAATTCCACCTCCTTATCCAGAGCTGAGTCCCAATTTTTCTCAATCCATTCCGTTATCTATTCTGCCGAATAGTATTTCCCGCATGCCCTTCACATGAGAATAGAATCAGACACTGCCATCACACTGTCAAAGTGAAAATCGACGCCAAATACCAGGTTAGGGCATTAAGCACTTTCCTTAATCACTTTCCCCCTTTTATTTTCACCCCAGCCTATCCACCAGACTTCATAGAATTAATTGTGGTGTTTTCCCACTAGTACATTTGGGGGAAATTCTGACGCTTGGTTCCGACGCTTTTGACCAAATGTCAGAAATTTCCCCAAATTTTTTCAATCCCGCCCGAAACCGTCACTATACCGACGTTTAGAGAAAAGTGTCGCAATTGCGACGTTTGGAGGAAGACGTCGCAATTGTGACACTATGCCCCAAAGCGTCGCTATTGCGACGGCTGCCTCCAAACATCGCAAGTGCGACACAATGTATAAGTGTCGCAATTGCGACGTTTGGAGGTAGCCGTCTGAATAGCGACGCTTTTTCCACCGTCGGTATAACGACACTTATATGCGCGCTACATAAAAATAATTTTATTAAAAACTACGACACTTATATGCACGCTACATAAAAATGATTTTATTAAAAACTACATTAACGTTTGATATCAGGCGCGCATTCGCCCTTAGCTCTTGCAGAACAGCATTCGCCCTCAGCTCTTGCCGAACAACATTTTCCCTCAGCATTCGCCCTTAGCTCTTGCCGAACAACATTCGCCCTGCATTCACCCTCAGCGTTCACCCTCAGCTCTTGCAGAACAGCATTCGCCCTTAGCTCTTGCAGAACAACATTCGCCCTCAACTCTTGCAAAATGGTAAGTTCTTATTGCAGGCCCTTCCTCCTATAGTTGGGTTGACTCTATTTGGGTTTTTTTGGTCAATTCCATTGGATTGTGTTAGGATACAGGGTTCTCTCTAGATGTCTTCCAATGTTCTTTCGGATGAGTTTCAAAGAGGATGTGTAAGATGTGTTTGTGCTTGCATGAATTTGACTCCACCAGTTTCATGAAGTTTAAGCTATGGATTTTAGTCCGAAAAACTCATCCATCTCAACACCCAGTAACGAATTGCCCTTGGTCTTATCTATATTGAAGGTGAAGTGCAAATTGGTAGAGAATGGGAGATCGAAAGTCATCAACTTTATCACAAGGGTAGTACTCCAGATCAAAAGTGATGAGCTTTAGTTCTCCAGATTTGGGGATTTTCTGATATTTGGGGATTTTCTGATGACATACCAAAGGTCACATACATACAACCATATCAAGGTCAATGTTGAGATCATTCTCATATAGATATAGGTCACTGATATATAGGATTAATATCATCATCACTATCCATGGAAACCGAATGGTTACAAAATTTGTGATTGTGGTTGGCTCATTTATAATTATTACCCATTTACAGTAGAGCACAGAAACACTAAATATGGCCCGAGCAGAGCCTTTACAACAGGCAATGGAATTGCAGCTACTTCATCGATAACCAATAGCTCCACTTGAGAAAACTTTTCATAATCTTGGGGCTGGATATACTGCAGAGCAAACAATTGTAGTTATCATTCATGCTCCAATATATTAATATACTTTTTACATTGAACTGAAGAAAGGGAAACAAGCAAATGATAGCCATCATACAATGCTTTGACATAAGAGTTTTGAGTGACATACTTGAAAAAAAGAACTCATCCACTGATATTTATAATCATTTGAGTTATTCAAGTTAAACACAATGTCAAGAATCAAGATTCAATACCCTCTATTATCTTCATAACCCAATACAAGATTTAAATTTTTCCCAAAGAAACGCTTATTAAATTGGCAGCCATTATTTCTCCCTGCTTCAAAAACCCTACATTTAAGTGAAAACAAGCATTGCATTTCAACTACAAAAATCTATTAGTGTTCAAATGTACATGTGTGCATCACTTGTGTATGGTATTCCTTTTCCACTTTCACATTATCCAAGAATGTGTGCAGTATAGTTCATATTTTTTGTGATTTAGATTATCTTGAAAAAGGAAAGGGAAATTATTTCCCATGGAAAAAGAAGGTTTTCCCTTTTTACTACTGGAAATGGTACAACAAAGTTCCATTTCTACCCGAAACTCCTATGAAACAGGAACCAAATAAAGGCCATGTCCTCAATGGACATCATTTGGCTTTGAAAATGGCCATTGCACCGTGTTGTTTCTTATATTACATCACGATAGTTTCTTAGGTCATTTCTTGTTTCTTGAGATGAAAAACAACCAAAGAAATTATGAAGATCCTTTCAATAAATAAATGACCATTTCTCAATCATATCTCAACTATTTTTTTTTTAATTCAGTGGTTGCTTACTTTGAGAGAAATTTGACACTTTTATAAGGAATATAACATAAAAACAAAAAATGGGAAGGAATTGATGAGGTAGATGACCTTTAGTTGTTGTCAATTAAGAATTGATAATACACGATGCATGTTCTATACTACAAACTAGATTCCTTCCTAGAGTTAGGACACAGAGTATTGAATCAAAGTTGTAGTTTCTAACTTCTTGTATTGGTTCATCAATCTTGAAATTTAGACATTTCATGTCTTCATTGCTTCATGTTTGAATAATTTGCATTATATCGTACAATAGGAAATTAGGAATTATGATTATTATTACTTTATGGATCTTTTAAGTTACTTTTAAGTTTGCATGGTTTAGTGTGAAATTATTCTTGTGTGCCCCTAGGCCCAGGTGAAGGAATGCCAAGGACTAAGAACCATAGTTTTTAAATGGTATTGTTTCTTATACCCAAAAACCCCTCAACATCACTTCTTATTAGTTCTTTACAATAGTGTTGTAAACAATTTGAGAATTGATATAGCAAAATCTCGCACTTCTCAAGATAAAGTCCTAAAGCTAAAGTGTGATACCATGTGTAATTCAATAGCCCCATTGTCACCTCACCAGCCTCTTTTCACTTCGGGCTAGCTCTCCTCCAACTCAAGGGGGGTTCTCCCTAGTAGATGTTAGGGATCTAATGGCCCAACCAAACCAAGTCAAGAGCCCCCTAACTCTCTATGTTTAATACTATCAATCAAAATATTGAACAATAGGGTCAGACATGCATCTTGAAGATAAAATTGCCAGGGTATTTTTGGGTAATTTCAAAGGGAAAGTCCCCAAACACATATAATCAAGGAATTATAACGTGATTTCAAACATTAAATATCAAAAAAATCATTTAAAGGATATTGAAAGGAAAAAGGTGATGGAAGATAGAAAGTGCCTTACTTAAATGCTCTAAGGATTTTTCAATAGTTACTCCAAAAGCTTCACTTCAAGGTCCTTCAAGATCGTCTCCAACAATGCTATACCATCAGCTTCAACAATGTTGCTCCAAAAATGTCCTCAAGGTCTTCACAACAAGTTTACTAGAAGTTGCTCCAACAATATATTCAATAAGGTCTTCATTGTCAACTCGTCTCTTGTTTGGGTGCCTTAATGTGCAATGACATGTTTCCAGGACTGAATTCAATGCAAGGAATATTTGAAACTCTAACTCTGTCTTCCGGTGTCTTATTAGAAATTATTTCAATTTTCATTTTGTGTTTTCAAGTTAGATATTGTTTTCAAGTTTTTACATTTATAATTTTATTGCAATGTGGCAGACTGATCAGAGCAGTGCAGGAACAACCCCGAGACGGGATGATCGCTGAAAGAGGCCAACGGAAGAACATGTAAAGTGCCAGCATTGCTCTATCTTCAGGTATTTTAGTTATTTACATAATTGAAATAATATTAATTTTGTTCAAATATGCAGACACCTAGCCATGGTACGCCTGATGATTCCCTCTTTGAGGAAGAGCTTTCTTCATCCCTATCTCCAACGCTCTTGTTGCGAAAAAAGGTACGAGATGCAAGGTCGGAATTTAATACTTTGATAGACGCGCCTCAAACACCTGAAATAGAAGAGAGGATAAAACAACTTATGACCCAGCTAGAAACATATCAGGTAATAATAAAAGGTCAAAAGGATATATTTTTTGTTCTGCATGAGATGAATTGTGATAGTTTGATTTTTAATTTTTACATTGACTAATCTAACAAAAATTTCTTTTGTATGTAGCGTTTTCTGGCACTTGTTGAACCCGGTTTTGGTGGTAGTGGGACATAAGGGAAAGAGATTGCCCAGAAAACCTCTCGTACACCTTCTACTCCTTTAGGTGCCAGCCAAGAAACACACCCTGCCCAAGCAGACACCCAGCCAACCGCTGAATGTGTTGGCAGTGATGAGGCTGATATGGCCAACTACATTATTGTGTTTCCTGGAGCTACACGTGTCAGCTCCACAGGGACCATTAATGGTACGTTGTTGGTGAACGATGAAGGTGTCCCTATAAAGCACGTACAACTCCCAGGTAAATTTTAATATTTTAACTATTTCATGTATTCTATCTAAAACATATTTATCATGATTTTTATTTTTAAATTAATGATAATATCTTTTTTTTCTGTGTAGGAAACAATGAGTTCTACAGGTTTTTGGAGAGCCATGCGTTGGTAATTTTTGGCCCAACCATATGCACAAGTTGGAATTCCTAGAATTCCAACCTAAAAAAAGAACTTCTAGATTATCTAGAAGCCCTTTTTGGAGTCGGCACATTTGACAGAACAGTGATTTCTCGGGTAGCCAGAAAATATTTGAAATATACCAGGGACACCTATAGGACGCAATTTCAATTTAACCCTAGATACGAGCGTCCTCTCACAGTTCCAGAGAGTGAGTGGAGAGCACTCATCCATGATGGAAAAGAGAAAAGGGCAAAGAAAGAAGGAAAAATGCCAACTGGACCCGCAAGGTAAATTACAACTTTAATTCAATAGCTTTAATTTTCTCTATGTCTAAAATAAAGTGTGCTACGTCATATCTGACTTCAATATTTTGATGCTAGGTTGCCTGACACCTCAAAGGCAACCAAAGCTAGGATTGAAAAAAAGGGCCATCACAAGCTAGGCCAGGGCGGCTACTTGAAATTAGCCGCAAGAATTGTAATTAAGTAGCTAAACATCTTATAATTAATTGTATCGCCTTTCAACGTTTTTGTAATCCTATCAAATATGATTAAAAATACACAATCATATGTAATGTAGGGTGATGACTTCGGAACAGAAACTACAGAGGAAGATAAAAATATCGCTTTCCATTTCGGCTATCAAGCCGTAGTTGAATGTCGCAGAAGCTTGGGGCAGGTCCCAAGATCTAGAATGCCTGATAAGGTAAAACATTAACCTTTCAATATTTTTGTTTTCGTCCATAAATTTAATGTCTAACAACTTTGTTTAAATCAGGGGAGCAACACTACCGACGAGGCAAATAACCCGGTTTTAGAGCCAGATGTAGATGATCCTCACGTGCAACTTGATCATTGTAGTGGGGACCAGGCCGACAATGCTACTATCAGTGAGGGCCGTGACGGTAATTAATTTCCACTTATAATTTTTTCTAATTATACCTTGATGGTTGTCCTTATAATGTTTTTTGTTTAAATGACAGAGAATGTTTCCCTTGAGGATCTTACCACCAGAGAGGAAGACAAGGCAATAGTCCCAACGACGACAACTGGTGCACCAGGTAAATAATCTCATTGCAATTTTTTTTATTAATATTACCGAACTAGTTCAATGATATTTAAAAACTGACAATTAAAATTTAATATTATCTGTTTTTGTAGGCGATGCCCCATCACAGGATGAGACCGGACATCATGACTACGCAACTAGGTCAGCAGTGCGGGTCGAAAGGCACGAAACAGGAGCAGAGCACGATGATATTGATGATGTAATTAGGATCTTTAGAAATAGGAAGAAGAAAAAGAAAATTTGATAATGTAAAATATTGTATTATTATAAGACAAATGTTACCATACTTGGAACGTTTTTTGCGTTATATAAAACTCATTTATCATACTATTTTTATGTCAAGCATTAATTGCAATGTTTCCTTGCGTACTTTTTGTTGAATTGTTTTTTAATTAGTTATTGAATATTTTTTTTTATGCTCATGAAAGTAAAAAATGAAATATAGATTGGGTATTGGGGAATTGAGAGTGATGTGAGGGGGGGAGGAGGGGCCATAAGAGCTTCCACCTTCATGTGGTTGGCCATCTTTAGTAGAGAATAATTTATTGGAGCGATTTAATCTTGGAGCAAACTTCCCTCGATCCAGCGTAGCAACAAAAAAGTCACTGTTGACTTACTTGCTACTCTTTTAGATCGTGGGAGGCTTGTTCCAAGTTCATGCGACTCCAATAAATTGTTCTTGAAACGAAGAGGAGCTTATTCAGGTTCGTAATGTCACATTTTGTAAGTTCCTTTACAGTTCATAATTCAATATTAAGCTTGTTCATGATTATTATCTAGGTTTTTTGTATGTGTTTTTCATCTATTTGATTGTAAGAAACTCTGCATGTTTCCTGTTGTTCACTATGATTTCTCCCATTACCACTCCCAGGATGAATCCGAATTTATTGTTACATAGGTTACTTTATTGTTACTATGATTTCTCCATTTACGATTTCATAGGTTACGTCATGTAAAGTTGTCAATCTCAGGTTGGTGATGAGCTTTAGTTCTCTAGATTTGGTGCTTTTCTGATATTTTCTCCCTCATGTCATTCCTGCATCACCTCGTTGTTTGAGCATGCCAATTCTTCCCAACTATCTTCATATGTATGCAATTTTGGAATTTGATTTAAAAAACTAGTACCCAACTTTGAGTTCAACTGGTGTTCGTGTAAGGTTGTCTGGGCTTTGGGAAATATTGCTGGAGACTCTGCAACATTTAGGGATCTTGCCCTCAGTCATGGAGCTCTGAGGCAGGTGCTTGCCCAGTTGAATGATACTGCCATAATTTCAATGATAAGAAATGTTACATGGGCTCTGTCAAATTTTTTCCGTGACGTAAACCCCAACCACTATTCGAACAGGTAAGCAGAATACATTTTCTGCCTCTTCTTCTTAGTTCGCAGATACTATGTATTTTTTTATAGATCTTGGTGCTTCATAGATTTGGACATAATATGGACCTAGGCGCTTGTTCATTACAATGACTCTGTCATCAGGTTTTAGAAAATGCTCAGAAATTTGGGTTTCACAAGGGGATTACCCTTGCTTGCAATTATCAATTATCAATCACATTCAAAAAAAGTATTTCGTAGCATTGCTGAGCTCTTTGTAGGTGAATTTCCGAGGCAATTTCACAATATCTGAACTAAATTTTTCTGTCCTTTTCAATACTCTGTGCTTGTAACAGAACCATAAAAACAATCTAGTGGCCAATGCAACAACAACAACACCTCCTGTTGCAATGCCTACAATTCACCCTCTCTACACGCATGAATGACTATGGCACCCTCTTTTGTGAACAGGTACTGGAGCTGAAGGTACTGGTTTCGATTAGGATCGTGGAATTCAACATCCAAAATAGTATCAAATTCCACTGCAATAGTATTCCCTGGCGAGGGCAACAGTTCATTGAGACCTATTGGACTCATCACCCCCAAATAGCCTCCAGGGCTACCCAAAGTGTGATCATATTTGTTGCTGAGCATATTTTTATTTTTTCAGTGAGAGTTTAGGGTTTCTCTAACATAGCTTCATAAATCTGATTCAGTGCCTGCTTGAATATCGTCACATAATACTCATGGTTTGGATTGATGAGCATGCTCTGAATGGTTGGTTGATTCATAAGAACCACCCATATAGTCATCTTGAGATATTTCGGAAGTTTTCTCGGGTTTCCTTTTTCACCGTTTCTAGTGGGTGGGATGGTGTGGGGTGATCCATCAATACTGGTGCTCTTGTAGTAGGGAATTTTTTTTTGGGGATATAAAGGAGCATTTGATGTAGATATCCCATTGGATCCATTCATAGATGGGCACGAGAGGTCAAGAATTTAAATTAAAAATATGCAACCTCTAGCATGGCAACCTGAAGGCCGCGAGAGACACTGGTTAAAGATTGTTTTGTGCTGGCCTTAATATATTCATGATTTCTTTCTATTATCTTAATGAAAATATATAGTCCGGTCTCATTAAAATGAGGATTGTGGTTGTATTTCTCTTTGGTTGTTTCTCTCTTAATGCTCCAGAAGTTGCCAAAAGTTGCGTTAGTTGTTTAGTTTGCCTGTTACAACTCAAAAGTGGTTTTTAGCAATGGGAGTCATGCTTTTTAAGGTTCATACTAATATGAAGATCTTGTAATTCTATATTCAGGATAAGAGAAGATGGCCTATGCTTTGGGCAGTATGACAACAATTGCCACATTTACCTCATTGGGTAACAATGGAAAGGGGAAGAAGTTGGGTGCAATGTTTGATAATTATGGCAGACAATTGTCTTCTCTTTCAATTTTTTCACCCATTTCCTTTAATCGCTCAAGCAGAAGAGGGACTCTGAGATTACGCGACAGAGAGAAGGTAGTTAATACAAGATCTATGGAAAATGAGTTGTACTTCAACAAGGATGGCTCAGTTACAAAAAAATTGCAGGCCAGAGAAAAAATTATGTTTAAAGGAAGGTCACCTACATGTGAAACTTCACTGCGGTGGATCTTTCCTTGTCCAATTATATTCAATTTTAATGTTTTATTTTAATTTTTCATGGAGGGTTTTTTTGGCATATGGTCTGGCATTCAATTGCACACTTATTGAAAGCATTGTCAATTTGTCTTGCAGGCGGTGTGAACAAACTTGTTGATCTTGTTGGAGTCACCCTTGGGGTGAAGGGCAAAATGTTGTCTTGGAGAGCAAGCATGGTTCTCCGAAAATAGTTAATGATGGTGTGACAGTAGCTAAGGAGGTAATTTGTAGATGTGTGCTCTGGTTTTCTTTTTAACTTTGTATTAGTTCCCCCTCTTAAATGTCTTAGATTTGGTAGGCATAATTTGAAAACTCAAAGGTGAAAGGAAACATATTTGTTACCAAGTGGTCTACTTGGCCTATGGACTAGCCACATTAGAGTAATGCATAAAGCTTTTCACAACAATAAAAGGAAAGGGTTATGGCTGAGTCAAATTTTATTGTTATTGACGGTGTAATGAAATGTATCTCAATGCTATGGTTTTGGCCTTTTTATTGGTTGAATTAGAGGACCCAATTGAAAATATTGGGGCCAAGTTGGTAAGGCAAGCTGCGGCAAAGACAAATGATTTAGCTGGGGATGGAACCACAACATCTGTTATTCTTGCACATGTTGGAATATTGAAAAATTCCAGAACAATGAATGGAGAATAAATCTCCCTTCCTCTAACACAGAGAAAATAAAAATTTCTTTGACAGGAGACAGAGTTTCAATACTTTGAAAACAAACTTCTATTCCCTTCAATAACTCCAAAAAAAACTATTACACTTCTTCCTCACTGAGAGGGATTACAAAATTATGACTGCTACAAAACGCAGTGCATAAAACCAACTCACTGTCTGTTCAAAACAAACATACTCTGTCTCTAAAACACTCTGCTGTGTTTTTCACTTTCGCACTGCTGTGCATACACACTTAAAAAGTTACACTCAGTCTTTCACTTTTTACACACTGCTGTGTAATAAAAAATTTACTTACTGTCTATAAAAAAAACTACCAAGTTTTTTTGTCCTTTTTATTTTTATATGCCATAACATATAAAACATATTATAATAAACCCTCTTTTAAAAAAAATAAAACTAGTACTTGCTCATTTGAAATGAGCCGACGGCACACCGAAGGCGTGGCTCGTCGAACCCCCACGCCGCGAAGGAGCAAACGACTTGACAGCAGCACGGCCCAGTTGTGGATTGGACATCGGGAGGTAGGTTGCCCGCCAAGTGTCAAATTTTGACAGGGCAGAAGGGCGATAGGTGGATCACAGAGATTGGCTGGGAGCACTGTTCATCCCAGCAAAGCTCATAGTAGGAAAACCTTCGGTGTAATTAAAATTAAATTCTATGGCCCACCTTTCATTTCGCATATGATATATATATAACACATGTTTAAAACATATGTATATATTAAAGCATACATAAAATTAAACTATCAAAACATTAAAGAACCCTTTCCGCCAGACTTCAAAAGTCTGAATAGATTGAATTTCAAACCAAATTCGCATTCCAAAATGGGACGCTGACGTCTGCCTAATTTGTAACGCGAATTCTCAATCCAATGTACCTTATAAAAAATTTGGGTCTGGTTTTCAGGTTTTCAGATTCCCTTCAATTTCATGCGATCCCATATTAATGCTCCACGTGTCCTCCTTTTGAATTTACAAAACTGGGATGTAAATTTCTGTTTGTTTAATTTCTGGTTGGTGAATTGCGTTAATGTTGGTTGTTGTGTTTAAATACAATCCTGTACAGAAATATGGTTGCGGCCATCTACAAAAAAAACTTGCAGGAATTTTAAATGCTGAATTAAATTTCTGGATGGCATGCAAGCAACCTCCAAAAAAAAATGTTGTTGCTGCATCCGTCCTTCTGCTGCAGCAGTTGAAGTTAAAATTCAACAGCACAAGGTTTAATAAGTGAGGGTGTAAAGGTAACTTTTTGTCGATGGTACTGGATTAAGATCATCTATTCATTTTTGTAGGGTCTTATGGTGTTTGGTTTTTTAGCTTTGGGTTGGGTTTATTGAGTCTAAGATAGTTTTTGAGTGAAAAAATTGCTATCAGGTATTAAAAAATTTTGGTTCTTTTGTCAAAATTTATGAGCTTGTTAGGAAATACAAAACCGACAATGGTTGTATCTTAAATTTGTGGAAAATAATTTGAAATGAAACCTTTTTGTTTAGGTTGTTGCAGCAGGTGCAAACCCCGTTCAAATTACTAGGGGCATTGACAAGACAATAAAGGCCTTTGTTTCGGAACTCAAAATTTTGTCAAAGGAGGTAAACGCTTGCCTTTTGAGTAGGCTGGTTTTCCTTTTTGCTGATGGTTTGGTGTATCTAATTGAATTAGTTGCCTAAGGTATTTTGGTTGCAAACTCCTTTTCATTTTTCATACAGTATTGGCCTTGTGGAATACATTTGATTGTGTGGTCTTGTTAGATCTACAACATTTGTAGTTGTTTAGTCTTATGGCCGAGGTGCACTTTATTATGGAAATAGTTGATGCAATATTGTCATTTAATCCTTACTGCAGGGTAACATGTTGAGAAGTTTCTTGTGAAACATTTGGTATTCAAAATGACACTTGATCCTATACAAGATCATGCACTTGACTTCAAAATTCATATTCAAAGTGTGCCAGACAATTCTTGCAAAATTTCAAATATTTATGTTGTTTTAAACCATTATCTTTTTCATGTATTGGATGCTGAAAATGTGAAAAAGACTTTGGTATGAAACCAACTGTTGAATAATTTCCAGCACAACAACCACTTCCAAGACATGATTTAGAAGTAGAACAAATGTGCTTATGAAGCATAGAAAGATATCCTTGATGCATTGTCAATGTTTGGCTAGGGTTATTTCTGGAGAAAATAACTCCTTATTCCTAGAATAGTGATCTTCAATACAAGTAAATGCCAGAGAAGAGAGATCATCATGTGACATAAACCTTTTAACAAAAGTGAACAGGGAATGATTATTAATTATGGCATACTAAGTTGTCAGTGATTTTGACTATTTGTCTTTAACATGTAAAAATGTTAAATTCCAAACTTACATCATCATGGTTTGGCATCACGAGCTTGACTAATTGTCCACCATGCTCATAATTTCATTGTTGTATTCATATCTATAAACAATGTTTCAAATAATAATAATAAAGTTCTATAAGAAAAATCTAGACCTCCATGTTGCTGCTCCTTGTGAGACAAAGTCAAAATTGCATTACACAATCTGACACATAAGAATCTCCTATATCCCGGTGGTATGTATCCAAATTCTTATAATAGTGTCTTCAAGACCTATGTTGACATTGCGAATGAGATATTTAAGCAATGAAAGATGGAGCCTTCTTCATTGTTGTATATGTAACAGTCTTTTATTAATATAAAGAATGATGGTTTTGCCTTTCTGAAAATGAAATGTAAAAATAATTTATTGTGGTCAATTGAAAAGTTTTTTTTTTAAAGCTTTTCATTATGGAAGGGCGACATAGGTATATGCCCTTCTAATTGAAATTCGGACCTACCCTTCAAATTTTATCACTGTGTGGGACCTTAACAAACAATAAAACTATTTCGCCGCTCGTTATATAAAACATATAACAAAACCTTTGTCAAAACTTCAAACGAACCCTTTAGCCATGGGTATTTCATCATGAGTTGATCATTTTACCATGTACCTTCTTCTTGAGGAATATTCTTCCACTTGATTAGGTACTTCATAATGGTTATATGTCAAAGAGATACAGAATGTTTATCTATAACTTTTTGTGTTTCAAGAATCAACTTTCATTCTTCATCTAATTTTGGAAGTTCTATTTACATTGGCATATTTTTTTCCCAAAACCTTTTTTAGGCAAGATACATGAAAAACCTTATGAATGCAAGAAGAAGGAAAATATAACTTCTATACCACTTGTGCAATCCTATGAATAATTATTTAGGGCCATAACATTTTTGAGCTAATTCTTTATTCTTCTTTTTCTTGAATGAAGATTGTTTATAATGATATAATCTAAAAAATACCCAATTACCCTCCTCAAATTATCTTTCACTTCAATGTTGTTCCCCTTGTTGTTTTATCATGTTTCATGTCATTTGAAGGTTTTCCATAATAATTTTCAAATTTTCTTTAGTATTTTCCATATGTGACTCTGTTTCCTATACTTTGGACTTATCTTGAAAAAAGTATGAGATACTAGGAGTTGGATATCCATAAAGGGCCTTAAATGGGGAAATTTTAGTAGATATGTGATAGGTAGTATCATATTACCATTCTTCCTTGACGAACCCACTTCATCCATTAAGATTGCTTTTCTAAAGAGTAACATTGTAGATAAACTTAAAAACATTTGTTAACTATTTTTGTTTGACCATTTGATTGTGTCTGATATGTAGAACTCATGGCAGCTAGTGTTTCTCCACTCATATTAAATAATTATTTCCAAAAGTTTCTTGTTACTATTACTTTAGGAAAACCATGAAGACTATGAATTTCGTTCACGGACACTTCTGCCACTTGGCTTGTTGTTTATGTACTTTGAGCTCTACAAAATTTGTCTATATAAATGACCACAAAAATGTAGTACTTACCTTTATATTTCAGTAACCCTGTAATAAAGTCTATTGATATATCTTCTAGTCTTTAAATATGTATGTGAAATGTTTGAAGTAACCCTAGAGATTTTACTATCTCTCTTTTATTTATTATGCAAACCTGACCTTCTCTTACAAAATTTTGAATGTCTTTCTTCATTCCTTCCAAAAATATATTTTTTGATCCTTTGAGATGTTTTAAGGAACCCTGCGTCCTACCATCAGAGAGACATGGGATTCCCTTAATATTTGTTTTTTCAAATATGCTTGTGTGCATAAAAATATTCTACATTTGCACCAAAGTATATCTCTCTTTCACTCCCAATGCTCCATAGAGTTCATCCCATCCTTTATAAATTTTAGTTTTTGTTTAGTACTATTGTCATTTTTCCATTATGGCAAGCTTCTTCTAGCCACCTAGGAATAGAAAATGTATTTGGATATAAATTTGAGGCCTCTTCTATTCTAGAAAGAGCATCATGTACTAAATTTTCCTTACCCTTTTTGCAGATTATCTCAAAATTAAAACTTTGCATTTTTTCTCCTCATTTTTGTTAATCTTCTAATGAAAATCATAGCTTCAAAAAATACTTTATGCTATCATGGTATATCTTGACTTTAAAGTACCTCCTAATGATATACTATCCCCATTTTTTATTGCATGTAATATTGCTTCCATTTATATTTCATACGTATATTTCACCAAATATTTTCTTTGAATTCCTTGCTTTTAAAAGCCAATGATATCCCTTATTGTGTTAATGTTACGTAAATTCCTTGTCCTAGTGCCTCACACTCTACTATGAATGTTTTACCAAAAGTAGGTGCAACCGATGTTGGTGTAGAAGACATGGCATCCATTAAAAGAGGGAATGCTAAAGTAGCCTCATCATTCCATATAAATGATATTTTCTTCAAGAGATATGTGAGTGGACTTGAAATGCATGCATAATTCTTAACAAATTATCAATAATATCATGTAAGTCTAAAAAATCTTCTAAGAACCTTGATTTTCTTAGGAATAGGTCATTTTGTAATGGCTTGCATCTTTTGAGGCTCCAACTTCACTCCTTCCTTTAAAACAATATGAACCAAATACTCAAATTCTTATTTCCCAAAAGCACATTTGGATATTTTTACATAAAAATGATTTTTCTCAATAATTTATATAACTTTTCCACATGTTTAGTGTGGTATTCCCATGATTTATTATAAATATGTGTATTATCAAAGAAAACCAACACAAATTTTATAAGATATGATCAAACAAAATTGTTCTTAAGTCGAGCCCGCTAGACTTCAAACAACGATAAACCATAATTCAAACCAAATTCGTGTTCCAAAATAGCCTGCTGACGTCGGCCAATTTTGTGACGCGAAAACCAAATGAATTTCGCCCTAATATTTTTCGGGTCTGAAGTTGGGCTCGCGTACGGAGGGAGAGTTATGACGCGAATTTCTTATCAAATTCGCCCTAATCCTTTTCGGGTCTGGATTTCCACTGCGTGAGCGACCCAAACAAGGATCCGCTCCAATCAATTTCTGCCATGTGTCCTCAATCAAAAGTTGCCCTGTTCCCGGATGCGGGTGCATTCGATGGCATTTAAGGCGATGGGATATGGATGTGGTGATTTCATATCAATCGCATTAAGTTTTAACGCTGTTCAATTAGCCGATATTTAAGTTCCAAAGTTTTCACATCTAATCGCATTAAGTTTTAACATTGTTCAAGATCGAACCTCCACTCCTGTTAGCGATTCCACATGCTCCAATATGATCCAGCCTTCGGCTCTCATTAATGAGAGATTAATTATGACGGGCGTTCTTCGATTGCATTGCAGTCGGGTCGATAAAATGGCGTTTCGCTATGGTTTTTCAGACGAGCCAGTTGCAGGGTTACACTGCCTGCTCACTATGACAAGAAGGAGAAGTGGCTAGCTAAAATGTTACTTAGACCTTGGTGCATATCTGCATTTCTCTCGGTCTGGTCTGTGTCTGTCTTCCTCGGTTTCGTGGAATCCTGCTTCTCTGTCTTGTCTTGTGCCCACCGTTGATACTGCACCCATGCCTTGCCTGCGTCAAAGGATGCGTTGCCGCAAGGGGAGCACTAGAGTTCAACCCCTGCGCGCTCCCTCCAGCCCCTCAACCGAGTCGTCTTCCCAGTCCAGTGATTATTACACAGGTCGCTATCCAAACACTAGAAGTGGGCGGGGTTGGGTTCTAGGATCTGGCCACCGTATGGGCTCCCCTGCTCCTCATTTCCCCACCACTTCACCTTCTCCCACGACACACACTGCGCTTTTTTCCTTTAATTTCTCTCTGAACCGCCCATGAATCATAGCTTCAATCACCGTGGTTTTCTGTGAGGAGGCCCAATTGGAGGAACAATGCACCCATCCGGTGGGTCTGAGCTCAGAAAAATCCGGCCAGCATTCGGGCCTTCAGGAGGAGAGCGGTGGCGCGAATGTGGAGATAGCACCTGGCGATCCTGGACCTTCCAAAGGATGGTGTCGAATCGTCGAGGAACCACCGGAGGAGTAGTTTGGTTAATTTGGTTTTCTTGCTTCGCAGGCCCACTTAATTGGGCATGTTTTAGATTATATTACTATGCCGGACCTCTGTAATATTTTTGAATTCTGTAAACGTTCAAGACTGGTTTCCCCGTATGAGGGCAGTCTTCTTTTTTGATTTTTTGATGACAAATTTGCCATAAGTCTGGGCAATGTTTTTGACTAAAGTCATGCTGTAATTTTATTCCCACTGTTAATAGATTATACTTAGAAAAAAAAAATGTTGCCCTGTTTCTATTTTAAACCTGTTTTTTGAAATACAGAGCCATGTTTATATGATTGTTTATAGTCGAAGCGCTGCGGGGTGGTTTATTATATTTAATATTTCACGGTCGAATTATGTTCATAACAATTGGAAAAAAAAATGTTGCTCTGTTTCTATTTTAAACCTATTTTTTGAAATACAGAGCCATGTTTATATGATTGTTTATAGTCGAAGCGCTGTGGGGTGGTTTATTATATTAATATTTCATGGTCGAATTATGTTCATAACAATTGGAAAAAAAAATGTTGCCCTGTTTCTATTTTAAACCTGTTTTTTGAAATTTAGAGCCATGTTTATATGGTCTACGTATTATACTCTTTCTCTGTATATCTACAACAACCTTTTTGCTATGAACAGGGTGGATGCTGTAGCGGGCTACTAATGGAAACAAGTGAGCCTGAACCTTACATCTCGGATGAAACAAATGGTTACCAATTTTGGAATCAAGCGAGCCTGGGTTTCTGCAGATGGTTTTTATTTCTGGGAACAAGCGAGCCGGAACATACAATTGAACCTGGGTTTATACATATTTTTTCTCTATCATGGATGATTTTTGTGTGAGGTGTATATCAACAGTACATGTCTCTGCACATTTCCTGTATCCGCTTTATGATACTATTTTATGTGTTGACAGGTTATCACTCTGCCTTCAAAACTAGCGATGCTGGTTTATTGATATGGTCTGATGGTATTTTTATATTTTGGACATATCACACTCCTCACATTATTAGCGTTTTTCTCTGTTCAAGGATTTTGGGTACTTTAATTTGTATTTGGAACAATGGACGTCGGTACTCTATCTGTTGCTTTACTATTCTACATACTGCTATTTCACTTTCTTATAGATGCCTTGGGAATATTTGGATGCTTTCTCAGATTGTCGATAATCTCCATGTGGACCGTTACTGGGTTTTATATCAAGTCCCTGTATGTGACATGGGGTATTTTTCTTTCACTGTCTGGGGTGGGACTTCCACTTTTCTGGATGGATATTTGGGTTCCAATCTTCAGATGTGAAAATGTAATGACTTCATGGACTGTTTTACTTCATATAATATATTCAAAACAACGTTTTTTCTCTTGTGAAAAAAAATGATTGTTTATCACTCTGCCTTCAAAACTAGCGATGCTGGTCTATGTTGCTGGTTTATTGATATGGTCTGATGGTATTTTTATATTTTGGACATATCACAATCCTCACATGATTAGCGTTTTTCTCTGTTCAAGGATTTTGGGTACTTTAATTTGTATTTGGAACAATGGACGTTGGTACTCTATATGTTGCTTTACTATTCTACATACTGCTATTTCACTTTCTTATAGATGCCTCGGGCATATTTGGATTGATTCGGATCTTGGGTGGGGAGGCCCCCAAGATCTAAAAAGTTGAAATAGATCTGACAAGATTTGCAAAATTAGAATGCCAGAAAAAAAGAGAACACACTGCAAAATAAAACCACAAAGAAATTTGTTTTATTAAAATAGAGAATCATTATAGAAGCTACATTGTGGTGGACAATCTGTCCTTTTAAAAACTGAGGCTTGTTATTTATAGCCCTTTTTGAGTTACAATACCATGTGTAGATACCATAGGCCAATACCATGGGTAGATACCACTTACAATACCATGGGTAAATCCCATGTGGATGAATACCATGGGTGGATATATACCATGGGTCACTTACAATACCATGGGCGAATAAATATCATGGGTGGATGAATACCATGGGTCGATGCCATTTACAATACCATGAGTAAATTCCATGCGTGGATGGATAACATGGGTAGATGAATACCATGGGTTGATACCATTTTCCATTCGGATCATTCCTCCCTCCTTAAGAAGCAATGGTCCCCATTGCGTGAAGTTCCCTCTTGAAAAGCCTTTGTTGAATATGAAGAGCCATTGAAGAGAAGGGTTTTGTGTAGTTAACCCATAACCATGATGAACGAAGAGCCGAGGATAGAGATACCCTGTAATGCTTGTGACCAACTGTGATATTGACAGTGTGCGGCCTAGCAAATGGACTTCGATGAAGTGTGGGTTTGTGAATGAACCAAAACCATGACAAATGAAGATCCAAGGATAGAGATACCCTGTAATTCTTGTGACCAACTGTGTTACTAACAGTGTGTGGCCTGGCAAATGGACTTCAATGAAAATGATTTTGTGTGGTTGACCCATAACCGTGATGCTGATTGTTGATGAAATAGCAGGTGCCTACATAGCTTGGGGTGGGAGGGAACGTCTCCAAATAACCCAAGCCGAACGCTGCTATGCTGAAACTGATGAATGTGAAGTAGCTGCCTACTAAAGCGCGGTGGGAGGGCACGTCTCCAAAGGGAACCTGCTTCGAATGCTGCTCTAGATTTAAAATGAGCATAAATCAGTCAATATAACTCAGAATATTTATTATAACCTATTTTTGGAAATGGAATGATCATTATGAATCTTCATATGTGTTTGAAACCACTATCTGGAAACTCTAGACTCTTAGATTCATGTTGGAACTGTCTCGCCGTCACAAAATTTCTGAAAAAATAGCTGATTTTAAATCAACGATAACTCTCACATCCGGACTCCGATTCGACCGATTTTTTTTTTTGAACTTGGGTGATTTTTCAAGAGGAGCTTAGATATATATCCATTTCTCTGAAATTTTGCACTAAAAATGGCAAAAAATGACAGGAGAGCCACCGTCCATGAATTGTCATCAAAAAAATTGCTTCAACATTGCTGATTTTGAATCAGCGATATCTCCCTCATCCGATACCATTGATACCACTGATCCAGATCTTGGGGGGGAGGCCCCCAGGATCTAAAAATTTGAAATAGATCTGACAAGATTTGAAAAATTATAATGCTAGAAAAAAAAGAGAACACACTGCAAAATAAAACCACAAAGAAACTTGTTTGATTAAAATAGAGAATAATTGTAGAAGCTACATTGTGGTGGACAACCTATCCTTTTACAAAGTGAGGCTTGTTATTTATAGCCCTTTTTTGAGATAGAATACCATAGGTGGATACCATGGGCCAATACCATGGGTAGATACCACTTACAATACCATGGGTAAATCCCATGTGTGGATGAATACCATGGGTGGATACATACCAGGGGTCACTTACAATACCATGGGCGAATAAATATCATGGGTGGATGAATACCATGGGTCGATGCCATTTACAATACCATAGGTAAATTCCATGGGTGGATGAATAACATGGGTAGATGAATGTCTATGGGTTGGATACCATTTTTCCATTTGGATCATGGATGCTTTCTCGCATTGTCAATAATCTCCATGGGACCGTTAGTGGACCGTTATCGGGTTTTATATCATGTCCTTGTGGCGACATGGGGTATTTTTCTATCATTGTCCGGGTGGGACTTCCACTTTTCTCGATGGATATTTGGGTTCCAATCTTCAGATGTGAAATGTAATGACTTCATGGATTGTTTTACTTCATATAATATATTCAAAACAATCTTTTCTCTCGATGAAAAAATGATTGTTTATAGTCGAAGCACTGTGGGGTGGTTTATTATATTAATATTTCACGGCCAAATTATGTTCATAACAATTGAAAAAAAAATGTTGCCTTGTTTCTATTTTAAACCTGTTTTTTGAAATACAGTGTCATGTTTATATGATTGCTTATAGTCGAAGTGCTGCAGGGTGGTTTATTATATTAATATTTCACGGTCGAATTATGTTCATAACAATTGGAATGCCCACAATTCATAACAAATATTGGAGATTTACTGTCCTGTTTTAAAGTTTCACCTTCTTTTCTTTTCTTTTTTTCTTTTTTTCTTTTTTTTTTTTAATTGAACTCATTGCTGTATACCGACGCTTTGTAAGCTGCCGAATTGCGATAAATTTTTAAAATGCTCAAGAGCTTTACAACATAAAAATGTCGAATGTGAGCGACATTCAAACGCTTTAACCACATTTCGCTGAATTGGCGCTTACAAACGCCTCAAGAGCTGACGCTCAAAACGCCAACTGTTACTCTCTCGCCGGAATTGCTAATAGCCATGAAAATGCTCTAAACAGTCCTTCTCCCAAAAAGTCGTGATGATTTCACTGCGCTATGCTACGCTTACAAACATCGAAAGTGCGACATTGAAAATGTCAGACCACATTTCGTCGGCATTGCGACAATTTAAAAACGTCGGAAGAGTGACGTTCAAAACGTCGGACCACATTTTGTTGGAATTGCAACAGTTTACAAACGTCGGAAGAGCGACGCTTGTTTGGAAGCGATGGAAAAAGTGTCAGTAGTGCGACACTTTGTCAGTGCGTCGGAATTGCGACGTGATGGCGAACCACGTTTTTTCCGTCCTCGAACTATCGCTCTTGCGACGACTATGTGTCGGAATAGCGACGAAGTGGCCGTCGGAAATTGGGCCAAATTTTCTAGTGTCCCCACCAATAGATACCTTCTCTTGTTTGTTTTTGCCTAACTTCTTTGCCACCTCCTGCAACCCACCCTTATCCCATACTACCCTTGGGCTTACACCCAAAACCTCTTATTGTTTTTCGGCCCCATGGTCTCCCCATTTCACCGAAGTACCTTCAAAAAAAATGTCCCCTGCTCTTTCCTCAGCCTCTACAAATGGCCTAGTGTGTCATCCTATTAGCTCCTTGAAGGTGAAACTTCCAAAAACACCTAAGAGCCCCAACCTAAGCCCTTCAAAAAAACATTTTATCTCTCACAAAACCCCACGGTCAAAAATGTACCAACCCCAGTGCTCAAGATTAGGTTCCCAAGGCCTTCCAACCATGACACAACCCTAGACTTCCCTACAGTCTCAGAACAACCCCCATCTCCTAACCTAGGGTTATACCCCACTTTCCTTTTATTTCCTGCCCCAAAAAAGATATCCTCCAGTCCCCTAGAATGAAAAATAGGTAAAACCAAGCTTTTAGAACATATTTGACTTACCTATGGGATAAACAAGCGGCTAATATTTTATGCCTTCATCACAGGCACGCCTTGAGGACCTTCTGATATATTTTTTTAAGGACCCTGAGCAACTTACTCTTTCAGGTCAACCCCTTTCAAGGAGACAAACCCCTCCACTAGACTCAACCTCAACTTTTCCTCCCCATCCCTGCCACACCTCGGTGGGAGGGTGACCTTTTCCAGGTTCTGCTTCATATGCTCCATCCCCCATACTGACATAATATCCTCCAGAGCCGGTTCCAAATCCCCATTTCCTTCTCCTTTCCCATCCTATTTACCTGTTGTCCTCAAAAAGCAATTATAGGTTAATTAATTATGTCGAAGCATCTAAAATATTTTGTTGTTTTAAAAGGAGTTTTTTGGGTGACTAATTTATTGAGCAAATTATAGACAGATGTTTAAACTTTGATAATATTAAGTATTAAGAAAATGGTTGTTCTTTACTTCCAGACAATGATTTATTTTTTCATATGTGAGAGGAAGAAAATGTAAGAAACTATGATCAACTAAACATTCAAATAGAATCCTTATTTATCATAAGTAAGAAAGGTTGACAAACAATGTTTACAGCTTAACAAAAAATATATAACCTTATGAAGATTACAGACAATTAATTGATATGGAGGGACTTATATAGTCAGATAGTCTAATAAATCAATCTCTAAAATAGATTATAACTTCAGAGGATTTAAGATAGACTGAAACTCAATTTTCTCTTACCTACTTATCTCCATAAAACTTAAATATATGCGGAAAACATAATGAAATGTATACTGGAAAGACTTACAAGGAGACAAACTGTTTGAAACAAATCCATAATCCTTTTATGAACCATTAATGATATTAGCTGATACAATTCTGCTTTACAAGTGCTCATCCAAGGTTGCAACCCTTAATACCTCGAATGGAGAGTTATTTATACTAAATTCAATCTATTAGAAGCATTTAAACATATTACAAAAATAGTATCAAAATATAGGAATATAAAAACTGCTGAGTTGAGCTGTCACTGTCTTCAAGGAAGTGTTTGATGATGAGGCCCTAAAATGTGTTGCTTTGCTGGCATGTTGTTGGAGAGGAAATTTACTCGATAGTTTCACATAAGTGATCCCATATTTCTTGACTTGGTATATCTAGATTAATCAATCTTCTAAAAAATTCATCCACTTTATTATATCTTTCATAACTAGGCTTATTAATAAAAAAATGTTTGATTTCATGTCTGATTATTAAATCAAACTCTAAAGCCTCTAGAAAACCATTTCTTGTCATATGACCTTTAATTCTTGAAAATTTGGATTTATCAATTGTAATTGTGTAAATATTTTTGCAATACTCCTCAAAATTGATTAACCTATCATTTGGCGCTACTAATCCTAGAAATCCTCTTTGATTTAGCAGATTAAACTTGATATGAAATCTCTAAACAACAATGTCCAAAGTTTGACACTTGGTTTCCAACTAATTCAACAAATTATTCTTTTACAGAACCTTCTTAATTTATAAAATGGTTTATGTTCTATCTATGATATCAATCTGTTCTAATTTAGTTATGCTCTTTGTATTCAACACCTTAATCATATCTAAAGCTTCAATTGGTTTTTGTTTAAGTGCCGCTTTTTTCCGGATCAATGATTGTTTTTCACTTTGTGATTAGTTCTTCCTTTTCAAAGATAATCAGTATGGAGGGCCATACTTCAGTCATAGATGGAATTATTTATGTCCAAATGTTTTCCTTGGATTGGGCCAAGGTGTTTTCCATCAATAAATCACTCTCTAACTTCTAAAATTTATGTGTTAACATGTGGGATTTCTACAATTATTCCATGTAGAGAGTGTCATTATTTATTTAATTTGCTTCTAAATTCCTAAATTTCTCCAGGAGATTTTCATTCTCCTGCTTTTGTAGAGACAAATCCTGCATAAGTTAGTATGTGTCATCTGCTGTTAATGTAGACTCTACTATTGTTGATGAATAACTTGGTGTTGATCCTGCAACTGCAATAGGTACAGTTGAAATTGGAATCATAGCCAACTCAGTAGATTGTTCCTTCTCCTTAAGTAGGCCTTCAATCTGTTCCTCCATCTTCTTGATTTTAATGTTATGCTCAATGATAATTTTGAGCAATTCCTCTCTATTATGTTCACTTTCCTCTATCTCCTTGGTTTGGGGATCTTTTGTAGAAGGCAAATTGAGTTGCTTTTGAAGTGCTGCAATGTTCGCATTCTTCTTCTTAAGGATTTCTTCTACATATTTGGCATCCTTAGGAGCATACCCAATATTAAGCACTATATCTTCTAATAATTTTAGCTTATTATCTTTGGCCAAAGAGGAAATTTTATTAATCTTCAATTATGATTATACATTTGAAAGATTTGTTCTTAATTTGGACAATGCCATGGCAGTGTTAGTCATAGTAGAGAAAAACATTTTTCCTGACTGTCTCTGCATGTCCATTTGATCAATGGGATGAATCTGATTGGCATCAGAATAGAACATGGTCTTCTTGTAATCGGAAGGAGATTTGGGAAAAGGGACTTGGACCTGTAGGAAATCCATCTGCATCCTTCCCTTTTCACTGTCAAATTCTGTCAACATCCTATGTTGTGAAGTAGATGTATGTTTCCAAAACTGAATATAGACATTGGCCTTTAGGGCTTCATTCTTTTTCTTAATCTCTAAGAATTTAGAGAAAAAAATTTTGTCACCATGTTCACTTGTTCCTGCTGACTGAATAATCTCCATGGTTTCCTGTGAAGCTGGAGAGGATGATGGAGTATTAGGAACATTTCCTTCTGATGCTGTAGAAACTTCTGCATCACCCAAATCAATGATCTCTGGCTCTTTTTGACTTTGCTCAGTTGAGATATTGAAATCTGTCTTCTGTTGGATGATGTATTCCTTGGAAATGCTTGCAGAAGATGATGGTTCTTCTCTAGGCCTCTTCTCATGCTTTCTTTGAGAAATGGGAGTTTGCAGAGTGGAGGTGGAAATAATTTGTTCCTCTACTTATTGAAGTGTGTTTTCTGCCCATTGATCCTGGTTCATGAATTTCTCAATCTTTGGCCTAGGAGTGTGATTGTAAGGTGTTGTCTTCAACTCCACCCTTAATTTTGAGATGATACTGAAAGGTTCATATGACCAAGTGAAACTTGGCTGAAATTTCATCCTCTTGAGGATTTCATCTGCTTCAACTCTTGTTGTCATGGTGTTGCATATGAAAGAGCCCACCTTAGTCTTGATCTTAAACTGATATTTTCTTTTACCTGAAACAAAATGCAACTCATCCATGTTAACCATTTTCCTAATATATTCCAAAGAGAAAAGTCTCATTGGAACATATTTTGGTATCTTGTAAGGTGCCAATTCACAGCCATATACTATGATCTTTGTATAATTCTGGTAAAGATACCAATCACATGTTTTAACTTGATCACTTAAATGAAGTATCCTTTTGATTTCTAAGCCAATTCTAGGGTCATTCTGACTACTAAAAAGTTGGGCAACTGGATGAATGAAGGATTCAATGAAATCTGCAAATGAAAATTCAGTTGAAATGGACCTAACCAAATGATTCCAATGTATGGCTGATTGGTTAACACCTTGATCATCTTGTTTATGCAATGTAATTAGTAATAGATCTCCCTGCTGAAAAAGAAACATATGAACCAATAAAAAAGTGTACTTGAACATGCCTTGAGTAGTTAAATTCATCATATGTTCATGCATATTATTAGCCAGGAACCGACTGTAATTATACATGAATGTTGGCTCACTGTCTTTGGAAAAAATGGAAAAGTGACCCATAATATATTCATCTACTGTTCTATCATTTTGGTATCCTAACAAATAGAAAATTAAAGATATAATATGCCTATTTTCTTCTGGGAACATAGTGGATGGATAAGGAGGATTATTTTTCGGAAGTTCAACATTATCTGGAGAAAGGTTTCAAAAATTTGAGCTCTCTGAGGAAAGGTCAGTTTGTGGTATAATTCCATGAGGGTAGCTTGAGAAAAATGACTAAGGGAATCACTCCGTGGTATTAGCAACATCTGGTTTATGGTCTCAAGTGTGATAGAAATCATAATGTCTCCATTCTAAGCAACTACAGTTCTTTTAAGAGGATCATATCTAGCTTGACACCAGGTGACTAAATCAGGGAACTCATGGGTTTGAGGAAAGGTGAACAGAGGCAATAAGGTCTCCTAGAACTTGACTTCATCTTGTTTATATAAATAATTTAGTTTTAACCAAAGATGTAATTCATAGAGCTCGAATTCACATCATGTGTTTGTAATCTTAAATAATTGATCAGCTAATGGGATATGGTCAAGATCTATGGTTGCGAACACATTTGGAGATTCTTCAGTCATTGGTTTTCGGCCCTTTCCTTTTGGTGCGATTTCTTTCAATCAGAGAGAAATAAACGAGGCTTATGTGATAAACTGATATCAAAAGAAGGTGGTCTCTACAAGTAATGGATAGGCCTTTGAATAAATTTATTGATAAGGTCGATAGATAACAAAGTGGAAAATGAACTGTCTTGTTGAAAACCTGCAATTTTGACAGAATGACAAAGTAAATGAAATAATGGCGCAAGGAAGGAAAATGTTTATTTATAACATGTTTGGGGTTATCATTTTGCTGGATAACTGTTGGAGAACAAGCCGTGGAGGTTTTATGGATAACGGTAATGGAGCGAATGACAGTGATAATAATTGATAACGGTAAGGTTACAGGTGGCAAAAGTTATTGGTAGTCAGGAATTGAATGTTGGCGGGAGGTGATGTGAATGTTGGCGGGAAATGGAACGAATGTTGGGAGGATAAGCATATTTCAAAGGGGGTAGGCGATGGTATGTGGTATAGAGTAGGGGGGTGCGAAATGATAAGGAGGAGACACGTTGCAAGGGGCCCACTGAAAGTGAAACTTTTCAAACCCCCCCCCCCCACCCGCCCCCCTTGTCATTAACAAGAAACAGAGAAAGGGGGTGTGAAATTCCTTCCCCACCATTGATCTGGGTGGGGAAAAGATCAACCGTTGAGATTTGATCTGAAGATAACGCAAATGACAAAAGGATTTGTCACATTGAGAAAAATATAACATGCAATTTATTACACAAATAATTAACCAATTAATGTCTAATTAATCATAATAAAACATAATTTAATCCTAATGCTTTATGGCGCATTTATTCTAGGTGCAATTTATTTTCCTAAGTCTACTATACATAAATTGAAATGTCTTGATCATGTTTAAACAATATGATCAAAGCCAAATTATTTTTTGGGTTGTGGCATTCTAACAAGCTGAACACAACTCTGCTTGTCCATTTCCCTATGGATAGTAAGGAGTAGAATGATGCAACATAATTTTATATTTTTGAAAAAAATCAATCATTTTCACACTGCTAAACGTTGTTGCATTATCTGTTACTATCTACTAAGGACATCCAAACATGGACATAATATTTTCTTCAATAAACTTGATGACTACAGTGTCTGTGGCATTTCTAACTAGAATGGCCTCTACCCATTTGGTAAAGTAATATGTTGCAATTAATATCCATCTATGCTGGTTTCTTAATGCTGTTTGAATTTCCCCTATGAAATCCAATCCCCACTTTAAGAAAGGTGATGAAACTAGTACTGGAACCAAAGGAAGTGCTGCTAATTTTTTCTTTCCAGAAAACATTTGACATTGAGTACAACTCCTAACTTTTTCTCCTACTTGTGCAAACATGGTGGGCCAATAGAATCCTACTCTTAGTATTTTATATGTTGTAGCTCTCCAAGCATAATGTCCTCCACATATACCTGCATTAAATGTTCAATAGTCCCTTCTGTTTCACTTTCTATTAAGCAAAGAAAAAGGATATTGAGTGGATCCTTCCAGTATAAATTTGCATTGATGATACCGTTCTTTATGGCCTTTAACTTTAGTTTCTTACATTTATTCTTTGAAAATTGAGAAGGACATTCAAAGATTATAAGAAAATGTAAATTATCATAGTACCATTCTGACAACAAGAATTTCTCATCAATATAAACAAGAACTGATTGAATTGAAGATGAAGGTTCGTGTGTATTCTTCCCTTCTGAGTCTTAGGTAGGTTCTTGTGTATTCTCCCCTTCTACATTTAGAGAAGGTTCTTGAGGATTCTCCCCTTATGAAATTTCAAAAATAGAATTTATTGCCAAAAATTTACAATTGGATTCAGCTAAAATTTTAGCCAAACCTTGACCTTTTACCAATTTTGTAGTTTTCATACTAAGATCAAATTCAAGTATTTGGGTAATCCATCTTCCTCTTCTCCCATCCGTGTCAGCTTGAGTTAAGACAATTTTCATAGCATTGTTGGGAACATAAGCAATAATGGTTGAGTGAAGGACATAAATTCTGAAAGCCTTTAAAGCTTGGACTAAGGAATGAGCCTGTTTTTCAATTATGTCATACTTAAGTTCTTCGTCTCTCATGAATTTACTGAAAAATGAAATAGGTTGGTCATCTCCATCTTCATTCTTTTGCAAAAGGACAAAAACTAAAGTGGTTTCAGAGGCAAAGGAAAATATGCTACATGGCTCTGAATAATTAGGGTTAACTAAAGTTGGGGCTTCAGAAATGGCCTTTTTAACCTGGTCAAAAGCATATCTTGCTGGTACTATCCATTTTATTTCATGGTTTTTCTTCAACATATCAGTGATATCCTTAACTATTTCAGCATAGTTAGGAATGAATCTCCTCATGAAGTTAATATTTCCAAGAAAAGATTGGATCTCCTTTTTGTTCCTTGGTAATGAAACTGCTTGGATAGCTGAAACTCTTTTGGGATCAATTACCACTCCTTCCTTAGAAATGATGTGACAGTGTTAGTCATAATATACAAAAGTTTTTCTCCTGAATGGATGTGCATGTCCATTTGATAAATGGGATGAATTGAATTGGAATTAAAAGATAATATGGTCTTCTTGTAATCGAAAGGGGATTTTGGAAAAGGGACTTGGGTATGTAGGAAATCCATCTGCATCCTTCCCTTTTCACTGTCAAATGTTTTCAATAGCCTATGCTGTGAAGTGTATGTTTTTTTCCAAAATTTATTGTAGACATTTTCCTTTAGGGCTTCATTATTCTTCTTAATCTCTAAGAATTTAGAGAAAATATTTTTCTCACCCTGTTCACTTATTATTGTTGACTGAATAATATACATGGGTTATTGTGAAGCTGAAGAGGAGGATGGAGTGTTAGGAACATTTCCTTCTGATGATGTAGAAACTTCTACATCACCCAAATCAATTATCACTGGCTCTTTTTGACTTTGCTCAGTTGAGATAGTGAAATCCGTCTTCTGCTTCTTTTGCTGGATGATGAATTCCTTGGAAATGCTTGCAAAGTATGATGGTTCTTCTCTAGGCCTCTTCTCATGCTTGCTTTTAGAAATGGGAGTTTGTAGAGTGGAGGTGGAAAGAATTTGTTCCTCTGCTTCTTGAAGTGTGTTTTCTGCCCATTAATCCTGGTTCATGATTTTCTCAATCTCTAGCCTAGGAGTGTGAATTTCAAAAAAAAAAATTATCCCCAAAAAATTTGCAATTGGATTCAGTGAAAATTTTAGCCAAACCTTGACCTTTTACCAATTTTATAGTTTTCATACTAAGATCAAATTCAAGTATTTGGGTAATCCATCTTCCTCTTATCCCATCAGTGTCAGGTTGAGTTAAGATAGTTTTCATAGCACTGTTGGGAACATAAGAAATAATGGTTGAGCGAAGGACAAAAATTCTAAAAGATTTTAAAGATTGGACTAAGGAATAATCTTGTTTTTCAATGATGTCATACTTAAGTTCTACGTCTCCCATGACTTTACTGAAAAAGGAAATAGGTTGGTCATCTCCATCTTCATTATTTAGAAAAAGGACAATATATAAAGTGGCTTTAGAGGCAAAGGAAAATATGCTAAAGGGCTCAGAATAATTAGGGATAGCTAAAGTTGGGGCTTCAGAAATGGCCTTTTTAATTTGGTCAAAAGCATATCTAGCTGGTACTGTCCATTTTACTTGATGGTTTTTCTTCAACATATCAATGGGATGAATCTAATTGGCATCAAAAGAGAATATGGTCTTCTTGTAATCGGAAGGGGCTTTTGGAAAAGGGACTTGGGCCTGTAGGAAAGGCATCTGCATCCTTCCCTTTTCCCTTCAAATGTTGTTAAGCAGATGTCTGTTTCCAAAATTGACTGTAGACATTGGCCTTTAGGGCTTCATTCTTCTGCTTAATATCTAATAATTTAGAGAAAATATTTTACTCACCCTGTTCACTTGTTCCTGCTAACTGAATAATCGCCATGGGTTCTTGTGAAGCTGAAGAGGAGGATGGAGTGTTAGGAACATTTACTTCTGATGCTATAGAAACTTCTACATCACCCAAATCAATGATCTCTGGCTCTTTTTGACTTTGCTCAATTGAGATTGTGAAATATGTCTTCTACTTCTGCTACTGGATGATGAAGTCCTTGGAAATGCTTGTAGAAGATGATGGTTATTCTCTAGGCCTCTTCTCATGCTTGCTTTGAGAAATGGGATTTTGTAGAGTGGAGGTGTAAATAATTTGTTTCTTGAAGTGTGTTTTCTACCCATTGATCCTGGTTCATGAATTTCTCAATCTCTGGTCTAGGAGTGTGATTGTAAGGTGTTGTATTCAACTCCACCCTCAAGTTTGAGATGATACTGAAAGGATCATATGACCAAGTGAAACTTGGCTGAAAGTTCATCCTCTTGAGGATTTCATCTGCTTCAACTCCTGTTGTCCTGGTGTTGCATATGAAAGATCCCACCTTAGTCTTGATCTTAAACTGAGATTTTCTTTTACCTCAAACAAAATGTAGCTCATCCATGTTAATCATTTTCCTAATATATTCCAAATATAAAAGTCTCATTGGAACATATTTGGGCAGCTTGTAAGGTGCCAATTCACAACCATATACTCTTATCTTTGTATAATTTTGGTAAAGATACAAGTCACATGTTTTAACTTGAGTGGGCCTAATGGTTAAGAGCATGTGTTTCCTCCTAAGAGGTCACAGGTTCAAACCCAGAGGGGGGTAGAGTATGTATGCCTTCCTATAATTAGTAGTCAAATCGTTGCGCGGAGGTTGGTCCCTTTTCCCACAAACAAGGGGGTATCATACACCAATTTGGTGTCTGGCTTGGCCGTGACCTTAAAATTGGATAATAATAATAACTTGATCACTTAAATGAAGTATCCTTTTGATTTCTGAGCCAATTCTAGGGTCATTCTAATTGCTTAAAAGTTGAGAAACTGGATGAATGAAGGAGTCAATGAAATCCGCAAATGAAAATTTAGTTGAAATGGACCTAACCAATTGAGTCCAATGTATGAATGATTGGTTAACACCTTGATCATCTTGTTTGTGCAATGTAATTGGTAAGAGATCTCCCTGCTGAAAAAGAAACATATGAACCAGTATAGAAGTGTGCTTGAACATGCCTTGAGTAGTTAAATTCATCATATTTTCATGCATATTATCAACCAGGAATTGACTGTAATTATACATGAATGTTGGTTGTATGTCTTTGGAAAAAATGAAAAAGTAACCCAGAATAGATTCATCTACTCTTCTGTCATTTTGGTAGCCTAGAAAATACGAAATTAAACATATAATATGCCTGGTTGCTTCTAGGAACATAGTGGATGGATAAGGAGGATTGTTTTTCGGAAGTTCAGCATCATCTGGAAGAAAGGTTTCAAAATTTTGAGCTCTATGAGGAAAGGTCAGTTTGTGGTATAATTCCATGAGGGAAACTTTGGAAAAATGACTAAGGGAATCACTCTGTGGGATTAGCAACATCTGGTTTATGATCTCAAGTGTGATAGAAATCAAAATGTCTGCATTCTAAGCTAATACAGTTCTTTTAAGGGGATCATATCTATCTTTAAACTAGGTGACTAAATCAGGGAACTCATGGGTTTGAGGAAAGGTGAACAGGGGCAATAAGGTCTCCCAGAGCTTGACTTCATCTTGTTTATCTAAACACTTCTGTTTTAACCAGATATGTAATTCGTAGATCTCGAATTCATATTTTGTGTTTGTAATCTTAAACAATTGGTCAGCTAATGGGATATGGTCAAGATCTATGGTTACAGACACATTTGGAGATTCTTCAGTCACTGGTTTTTCGACCTTTCATTTTGGTGCCATTTCTTTCAATAAGAGGGAAAGAAACCAGACTTCTGTGCTAAAATGATATTGGAAGAAGGTGGTCTCTGCAAGTAAGTGATAGGAGTCTGAATAACTTTATCGATAATGTCGATAGATAGTAGAGTGGAAATTGAACTTTGTCTTGTTGAAAACCTGCAATTTTGACATAACGACAAAGTGAATGAAAGAATGGGGCAAGGAAGGCAAATGTTTTTTTATAACATGTTTGGGGTTACTGTTATGCTAGATAATTGTTGGAGAACAAGTCGTGGAGGTTTAATGGATAACGAAAAAGGATAAAATGATAGTAATAATAGCATATAACGGTAAGGGAGCGGGTGTAACGAAATGGTGAAATGTAACAGAAGAAGTTACAGGTGGCGAAACGTAATTCACTAGAAAATTTGGCGGAATTTCTGACGGCCAATTCGTCGCTATTCCGACACATATTCATCACAAGAACGAAAATTCGAGGACAGGAAAAACGTGGTTTGCCATCCCGTCGCAATTCCGACGCACTTAAAAAGTGTCGCACTACCGACACTTTTTCCGTCGCTTCCAAACAGGTGTCGCTCTTCTGACGTTTCCCAAGCGGTCACGCTTCTGACGTTTGTAAACTGTCACACTTCCGACGAAATGTGGTCCGACGTTTTGAACGTCACTCTTCTGACATTTGTAAACTGTCGCAATTCCAACGAAATGTGGTCCGACGTTTTTAGCGTCGCTCTTCCGACGTTTGTAAACTGTCGCAATTCCGACGCAATGTGGTCCGACGTTTTGGACGTCGCTCTTCCGACGTTTGTAAACTGTCGTAATTCTAACAAAATGTGGTTCGACATTTTGAACGTCGCTCTTCCGACGTTTTTAAACTGTCGCAATTCTGATGAAATGTGGTCCGACGTTTTGAACGTCGCTCGTCTGACGTTTTTATACTGTCGCTCTTCCGACGTTTTTAAGTTGTCGCAATTCCGACGCTTACAAGGCATCAGTATACCGACGACGAGTTCAATTTATTTAAAAAAAATAAAAATAAAAATAAAAATAAATTAAAAATATAAATAAATAAATAAAAATAAAAATAAAAAATGAAACTTTAAAACAGGACAGTAAATCTCCAATATTTGTTATGAATTGTGGGCATTCCAATGACCGTGAAATATTAATATAATAAACCACCTTGCAGCGCTTCGACTATAAACAATCTTTTTTTTTCACAAGAGAAAAAACGTTGTTTTGAATATATTATATGAAGTAAAACAGTCCATGAAGTCATTACATTTTCACATCTGAAGATTGGAACCCAAATATCCATCCAGAAAAGTGGAAGTCCCACCCCAGACAGTGATAGAAAAATACCCCATGTCACATACAGGGACTTGATATAAAACCCAGTAACGGTCCACATGGAGATTATCGACAATCTGAGAAAGCATCCAAATATGCGCGAGGCATCTATAAGAAAGTGAAATAGCAGTATGTAGAATAGTAAAGCAACAGATAGAGTACTGACGTCCATTTTTCCAAATACAAATTAAAGTACCCAAAATCCTTGAACAGAGAAAAATGCTAATCATGTGAGGAGTGTGATATGTCCAAAATATAAAAAGACCATCAGACCATATCAATAAACCAGCAACATAGACCAGCATCGCTAGTTTTGAAGGCAGAGTGATAAACATTAATCATTTTTTTTTCACAAGAGAAAAAACGTTGTTTTGAATATATTATATGAAGTAAAACAGTCCATGAAGTCATTACATTTTCACATTTGAATATTGGAACCCAAATATCCATCCAGAAAAGTGGAAGTCCCACCCCACACAATGATAGAAAAATACCCCATGTCACATACAGGGACTTGATATAAAACCCAGTAACGGTCCACATGGAGATTATCGACAATCTGAGAAAGCATCCAAATATGCCCGAGGCATCTATAAGAAAGTGAAATAGCAGTATGTAGAATAGTAAAGCAACAGATAGAGTACCGACGTCCATTGTTCCAAATGCAAATTAAAGTACCCAAAATCCTTGAACAGAGAAAAACGCTAATCATGTGAGTGTGATATGTCCAAAATATAAAAAGACCATCAGACCATATCAATAAACCAGCAACATAGACCAGCATCGCTAGTTTTGAAGGCAGAGTCATAAACATTAATCATTTTTTTTTTCACAAGAGAAAAAACGTTGTTTTGAATATATTATATGAAGTAAAACAGTCCATGAAGTTATTACATTTTCACATTTGAAGATTGGAACCCAAATATCCATCCAGAAAAGTGGAAGTCCCACCCCAGACAGTGATAGAAAAATACCCCATGTCACATACAGGGACTTGATATAAAACCCAGTAACGGTCCACATGGAGATTATCGACAATCTGAGAAAGCATCCAAATATGCCAGAGGCATCTATAAGAAAGTGAAATAGCAGTATGTAGAATAGTAAAGCAACAGATAGAGTACCGACGTCCATTGTTCCAAATACAAATTAAAGTACCCAAAATCCTTGAACAGAGAAAAACGCTAATCATGTGAGGTGTGATATGTCAAAAATATAAAAATACCATCAAACCATATCAATAAACCACCATCGCTAGTTTTGAAGGCAGAGTGATAACCTGTCAACACATAAAATAGTATCATAAAGTGGATACAAGAAATGTGCATAAACATGTATTGTTGATATACACCTCACACAAAAAACATCCATGATAGAGCAAAAATATGTATAAACCCAGGGTTGATTGCATGTTCTGGCTCGCTTGTTCCTGGAAATAAAAACCATCTACAGAAACCCAGGCTCGCTTGTAAGATCAGGCTCGCTTGATTCCAAAATTGGTAACCATCTATTGCATCCGAGATGTAAGGTTCAGGCTCACTTGTTTCCATTAGTAGCCCGCTACAACATCCACCCTGTTCATAGAAAAAAGGTTCCTGTAGATATACAGAGAAAGAGTATAATACGTAGACCATATAAACATGGCTCTGTATTTCAAAAAACAGGTTTAAAATAGAAACAGGGCAACATTTTTTTTTCTAAGTAAAGTTAATCTATTAACAGTGGGAATAAAATTACATCGAAGTCAAAATCATTGCCCAGACTCATGGCAAATTTGTCATCAAAAAATCAAAAAATTAAGAAGACAGCCCTCATATGGGGAAACCAGTCTTGAACGTTTAATTTACAGAATTCAAAAATATTACAAAGGTCCAGCACAGTAAAATAATCTAAAAGCAGCCCAATTAAGTGGGCCGCGAAGTAAGAAAAACAAATTAACCAAACTACTCCTCCGGCTCCTCGACGATTCGGCACCATCCTTCGGAAGGTCCAGGATCGCTAGGTGCTACCTCCACATTCATGCCACGGCTCCCCTCATGAAGGCCCGAATGTTGGCCGGCTTTTTCCGAGCTCAGACCCGCCGGACGGGTGCATTATTCCTCAGTTTGGGCCTCCTCGCGGAAAACCACAGTGACTGAAGCTGTGATTCGTGGGCGGTTGAGAGAGCAATTAAAGGAAAATTGCGCAGTGCGCGTCGTGGGAGAAGGTGAACTAGCGGTGGGGAAACGAGGAGCAGGGGAATCCATACGGTGGCCAGATCCTACAACCCGACCCCGCCCACTCCTAGTATTTGGATAGCGACCTGCGTAATAATCACTGGACTGGCCGAAAGACAACTTGGTTGAGGGGCTGGAGGGAGCGTGCAGGGGTTGAAATCTAGTGCCCCACCTACGGCAACGCATCCTTTGACGCACGCGAGGCATGGGTGCAGTCTCACTAGCAGTGGGCACAAGAGGAGACGGAGAAGCAGAATTCCAAGAAACAGAGGAAGACAGACAAGGACCAGACCGAGAGAAATGTAGATATGCAGCAAGGTCTACGCAGCAGTTCAGCTGGCCACTTCTCCTTCTCGTCACAGTGAGCAGGCAGTGTAACCCAGCAACCGGCTCGTCTGAAAAACCATAGCGAAATGCCATTTTATCGACCCGACTGCAATGCAATCGAAGGACGCCCGTCATAATTAATCTCTGATCATTAATGAGAGCTGAAGGCCGGATCATATTGGAGCATGCGGAATCGCTAACAGGAGTGGAGGTCCGATCTTGAACAGTGTTAAAACTTAATGCGATTTGATGTGAAAACCTTGGAACTTAATTGAACAACGTTAAATCTTAATGCGATTGATATGAAATCGCCACATCCATGTCCCATCACCTTAAACGCCATCGAATGCACCCGCATCCGGGAACAGGGCAACATTTGATTGAGGACACATGGTAGAAATTGATTGGAGCGGATCTTTGTTTGGGCCGCTCACGCAGTGGAAATCTGGACCCGAAAAAGATTAGGGTGGAATTCAATTGGTTTTCGCGTCACAAAATTAGTCGACGTCAGCAGGCTATTTTGGAATGCGAATTTGGTTTGAATTATGGTTTATCACTGTTTGAAGTCCGGCGGGCTCGACTTAAGAACAATTTTGTTTGATCCCATCTTATAAAATTTGTGTTGGTTTTCTTTGATAATACACATATTTATAATAAATCATGGGAATACCACTCTAGTAAACATGTGGAAAAGTTATATAAATTATTGAGAACAATCATTTTTATGTAAAAATATCCAAATGTGCTTTTGGGAAATAAGAATTCAAGTATTTGGTTCATATTTTTTTAAAGGAAGGAGTGAAGTTGGAGCCTCAAAAGATGCAAGCTATTACAAAATGACCTATTCCTAAGAAAATCAAGGTTCTTAGAAGATATTTTAGACTTACATGATATTATTGATCATTTTCTAAGAATTATGCATGTATTTCAAGTCCACTCACATATCTCTTGAAGAAAATATCATTTATATGGAATGATGAGGCTAATTTGGCATTCTCTCTTTTAATGGATGCCATGTCTTCTACACCAACATCGGTTGCACCTACTTTTGTTAAAACATTCATAGTAGAGTGTGAGGCACTAGGACAAGGAATTTACGTAACATTAACACAATAAGGGATATCATTGGCTTTTAAAAGCAAGGAATTCAAAGAAAATATTTGATGAAATCTACGTATGAAAAATAAATGGAAGCAATATTACATGCAATAAAAAATGGGGATAGTATATCATTGGGAGGTACTTTAAAGTCAAGATATACCATGATAGCATAAATTATTTTTTGAAGCTATGATTTTCATTATAAGATTAACAAAAATGAGGAGAAAAAATGCAAAGTTTTAATTTTGAGATAATCTGCAAAAAGGGTAAGGAAAATTTAGTACATGATGCTCTTTCTAAAATAGAAGAGGCCTCAAATTTATATCCAATTACATTTTCTATTCCTAGGTGGCTAGAAAAGCTTTCCATAATGGAAAAATGACAATAGTACTAAACAAAAACTAAAATTTATAAAGGATGGGATGAACTCTATGGAGCATTGGGAGTGAAAGAGAGATATACTTTGGTGCAAATGTAGAATATTTTTATGCATGCAAGCATATTTGAATAAAAAATATTAAGGGAGTCCCATGTCTCTCTGATGGTAGGACGCAGGGTTCCTTAAAACATCTCAAAGGATCAAAAAATATATTTTTGGAAGGAATGAAGAAAGATATTCAAAATTTTGTAAGAGAAGGTTAGGTTTGCATAATAAATAAAAGAGAGATAGTAAAATCTCTAGAGTTACTTCAACCATTCCACATACATATTCAAAGACTAGAAGATATATCAATAGACTTTAATACAGGGTTACTGAAATATAAAGGCAAGTATTACATTTTTGTGGTCATTTATATAGACAAATTTTGTAGATTTTTTTTGTAGAGCTCAAAGTACATAAACAACAAGCCAAGTGGCAGAAGTGTCCGTGAAAGAAATTCATAGTCTTCATGGTTTTCCTAAAGTAATAGTAACAAGAAAATTTTGGAAATAATTATTTAATATGAGTGGAGAAACACTAGGTGCCATGAGTTCTACATATCAAACACAATCAAATGGTCAAACAAAAATAGTTAACAAATGTTTTTAAGGTTATCTACAATGTTACTCTTTAGAAAAGCAATCTTAATGGATTAAGTGGGTTCGTCAAGGAAGAATGGTAATATGATACTACCTATCACACATCTACTAAAATTTCCCCATTTAAGGCCCTTTATGGATATCTAACTCCTAGTATCTCATACTTTTTGCGAGATAAGTCCAAAGTATAGGAAACAGAGTCACATATGGAAAATACTAAAGAAACTTTGAAAATTATTATGGAAAACATTGAAATGACATGAAACACGATAAAACAACAAGGGGAACAACATTGAAGTGAAAGATAATTTGAGGAGGGTAATTGGGTATTTTTTAGATTATAGCATTATAAGCAATCTTCATTCAAGAAAAAGAAGAATAAAGAATTAGCTCAAAAATGTTAGGGCCCTAAATAATTATTCATAGGATTGCACAAGTGGTATAGAAGTTATATTTTCCTTCTTCTCACATTCATAACGTTTTTCATGTATCTTGCCTAAAAAAGGTTTTAGGAAAAAATATGCCAATGTAAATAGAACTTCCAAAATTAGATGAAGAATGAAAGTTGATTCTTGAACCACAAAAAGTTATAAATAAACATTCTATATCTCTTTGACATATAACCATTATGAATTACCTAATCAAGTGGAAGAATATTCCTGTAGAAGAAGGTACATGGTAAAATGATCAATTCGTGATGAAATACCCATGGCTAAAGGGTTCGTTTGAAGTTTTGACAAAGGTTTTGTTATATGTTTTATATAACGCGCGATGGAATAGTTTTATTGTTTGTTAAGGTCCCACACAGTGATAAAATTTGAAGGGCAGGTCCGAATTTCAATTAGAAGGGCATATATCTATGTCGCCCTTCCATAATGAAAAGCTTTAAAAAAAATAAAATTCAATTGACCACAATAAATTATTTTTACATTTCATTTTCAGAAAGACAAAACCATCAATCTTTATATTAATAAAAGATTGTTACATATACAACAATGAAGAAGGCTCCATCTTTCATTGCTTAAATATCTCATTAGCAATGTCAACATAAGTCTTGAAGACACTATTATAAGAATTTGGATACATACCACCGGGATATAGGAGATTCTTATGTGTCAGATTGTGTAATGCAATTTTGACTTTGTCTCACAAGGAGCAGCAACATGGAGGTCTGGATTTTTCTTATAGAAATTTATTATTATTATTTGAAACGTTGTTTATAGATATGAAAACAACAATGAAATTATGAGCATGGTGGACAATTAGTCAAGCTCATGATGCCAAACCATGATGATGTAAGTTTGGAATTTAACATTTTTACATGTTAAAGACAAATAGTCAAAATCACCGACAACTTAGTATGCCATAATTAATAATCATTCCCTGTTCACTTTTGTTAATAGGTTTATGTCACACGATGATCTCTCTTCTCTGGCATTTACTTGTATTGAAGATCACTATTCTAGGAATAAGGAGTTATTTTCTCAAAAAATAACCCTAGCCAAACATTGACAATGCATCAAGGATATCTTTCTATGCTTCATAAGCACATTTGTTCTACTTCTAAATCATGTCTTGGAAGTGGTTGTGCTGGAAATTATTCACCAGTTGGTTTCATACCAAAGTCTTTTTCACATTTTCAGCATCCAATACATGAAAAAGATAATGGTTTAAAACAACATAAATATTTGAAATTTTACAAGAATTGTCTGGCACACTTTGAATATGAATTTTGAAGTCAAGTGCATGATGCTGTATAGGATCAAGTGTCATTTTGAATACCAAATGTTCCACAAGAAACTTCTCAACATGCTACCCTGCAGTAAGGATTAAATGACAATATTGCATCAACTATTTCCATAATAAAAGTGCACCTCGGCCATAAGACTAAACAACTACAAATGTTGTAGATCTAACAAGACCAGACAATCAAATGTATTCCACAAGGCCAATACTGTATGAAAAATGAAAATGAGTTTGCAACCAAAAATACCTTAGGCAACTAATTCAATTAGATACACCAAACCATCAGCAAAAAGGAAAACCAACCTACTCAAAAGGCAAGCGTTTACCTCCTTTGACAAAATTTTGAGTTACGAAACAAGGGCCTTTATTGTCTTGTCAATGCCCCTAGTAATTTGAATGGGGTTTGCACCTGCTGCAACAACCTAAACAAAAAGGTTTCATTTCAAATTATTTTCCACAAATTTATGATACAACCATTGTCAGTTTTGTATTTCCTAACAAGCTCATAAATTTTGACAAAAGAATCAAAATTTTTTAATACTTGATAGCAATTTTTTCACTCAAAAACTACCTTAGACTCAATAAGCCCAACCCAAAACTAAAAAACCAAACACCATAAGACCCTACAAAAATTAATAGATGATCTTAATCCAGTACTATCAACAAAAATTTACCTTTACACCCTCACTTATTAAACCCTGTGTTGTTGAATTTTAACTTCAACATCTGCAGCAAAAGGACGGATGCAGCAGCAATATTTTTTTTTGGAGGTTGCTTGCACGCCATCCAGAAATTTAATTCAGCATTTAAAATTCCTGCAAGTTTTTTTTGTAGACGGCCGCAGCCATATTTCTATACAGGATTGTATTTAAACACAATAACCAGCATTAAGATTGTATTTAAACACAACAACCAGCATTAACGCAATTCACCAACCAGAAATTAAACAAACAGAAATTTACCCGACAGTTTTTTAAATTCAAAAGGAGGACACGTGGAGCATTAATATTGGATCGCATGAAATTGAAGGGAATCTGAAAACCTGAAAACCGGACCCGAATTTTTTATAGGGCACATTGGATTGAGAATTCGAGTTAAAATTAGGCAGACGTCAGCATCCCATTTTGGAACGCGGATTTGGTTTGAAATTCAATCTATTTAGACTTTTGAAGTCCGACGGAAAGGGTTCTTTAATGTTTTGATAGTTTAATATATACATATGTTATATATATATCATATGCGAAATGAAAGGTGGGCCATAGAATTTAGTTTTAATTTTATTTTTTTTAAAAGAGGGTTTATTATAATATGTTTTATATGTTATGGCATATAAAAATAAAAAGGACAAAAAAGCTTGGTAGTTTTTTTTATAGACAGTACGTAAATTTTTTATTACACAACAGTGTGTAAAAAGTGAAAGACTGAGTGTAACTTTTTAAGTGTGTATGTATAGCAGTGTGAAAGTGAAAAAAACAGCAGAGTGTTTTAGAGACAGAGTATGTTTGTTTTGAACAGACAGTGAGTTGGTTTTATGCACTGCGTTTTGTAGCAGTCATAATTTTGTAATCCCTCTCAGTGAGAAAGAAGTGTAATAGTTTTTTTTTGAGTTATTGAAGGGAACAAAAGTTTGTTTTCAAAGTATTGAAACTCTGTCTCCTGTCAAAGAAATTTTTATTTTCTCTATGTTAGAGGAAGGGAGATTTATTCTCCATTCATTGTTCTGGAATTTTTCAATATTCCAACATGTGCAAGAACAATAGATGTTGTGGTTCCATCCCCAGCTAAATCATTTGTCTTTGCCGCAGCTTGCCTTACCAACTTGGCCCCAATATTTTCAACTGGGTCCTCTAATTCAACCAATAAAAAGGCCAACACCATAGCATTGAGATACATTTCATTACACTGTCAATAACAATAAAATTTGACTCAGCCATAACCCTTTCCTTTTATTGTTGTGAAAAGCTTTATGCATTACTCTAATGTGGCTAGTCCATAGGCCAAGTAGACCACTGGGTAACAAATATGTTTCCTTTCACGTTTGAGTTTTCAAATTATGCCTACCAAATCTAAGACATTTAAGAGGGGGAACTAATACAACGTTAAAAAGAAAACCAGAGCACACATCTACAAATTACCTCCTTAGCTACTGTCACACCATCATTAACTATTTTTCGGAGAACCATGCTTGCTCTCCAAGACAACATTTTTCCCTTCGCCCCAAGGGTGACTCCAACAAGATCAGCAAGTTTGTTCACACCGCCTGCAAGACAAATTGACAATGCTTTCGGTAAGTGTGCAATTGAATGCCATACCATATGCCAAAACAACCCTCCATGAAAAATTAAAATAACACATTAAAATCGAATATAAGTGGACAAGGAAATATCCACCGTAGTGAAGTTTCACGTGCGAGTGACCTTCCTTTAAACATAATTTTTTCTCTGACCTGCAATTTTTTTGTCACTGAGCCATCCTTGTTGAAGTACAACTCCTTTTCCATAGCTCTTGTATTAACTACCTTCTCTCTATCGCATAATCTCAGAGTCCCTCTTCTGCTTGAGCGATTAAAGGAAATGGGTGAAAAAACTGAAAGAGAAGACAATTGTTTGCCATAATTATCAAACATTGCACCCAACTTCTTCCCCTTTCCATTGTTACCCAATGAGGTAGATGTGGCAATTGTTGTCATACTACCCAAAGCAGAGGCCATCTTCTCTTATGCTGAATATAGAATTACAAGATCTTCATATTAGTATGAACCTTAAAAACATGACTCCCATTGCTAAAAACCACTTTTAAGTTGTAACAGGCAAACTAAACAACTATCACAACTTTTGGCAACTTCTGGAGCATTAAGAGAGAAACAACCAAAGAGAAATACAACCACAATCCTCATTTTAATGAGACCGAACTATATAATTTCATTAAGATAATAGAAAGAAATCATGAATATATTAAGGTCAGCACAAAACAATCTTTAACCAGTGTCTCTCGCGGCCTTCAGGTTGCCATGCTAGAGGTTGCATATTTTTAATTTAAATTCTTGACCTCTCGTGCCCATCTATGAATGCATCCAATGGGATATCTACATCAAATGCTCCTTTATATCCCCTGTTAGAGTCGGTCTGTTCATCCCTCCGTCAGAGATCAAATTCTCTTTTGTTGCATTGCATTTTTAGGTGTCTCATTCAGTTCAGTGATTTGCATTCTATTAGGAGCATCCATCTTCTGACGAAAGGGTCTTGTCACTCATCTTCCTCATGTCATGTACCTGCTGGTCCGTGTCTGTTCATCAAAATCAATTTTAAAGTCATTTATAGTCCTGTTTTGGTCTCGTAGTAAGCAAAGAGTCATTTCAGTCATTAGGTCTAGGGTTTCACAAATTTGATCTTCAAAGTGTCCAATAATGCCAGCAGGTACAAAGGGAGGTTCAAAATAATGTTTTCATTTCAAAAATTTCATCGTTATAATGTAAGATCTTGACTTTTCTTCAAAACTATGTTTTGAAGAAAAATCGTCATTTCGTCTTTTGTAATAAATGCAATGTATATTTTCAAAGTTTTTTAGTTGTGAAGATGTTTAGGCGCAGCCCTGGTCGCCTTTGCCAAATTCTGTGCCAGTCATTCCTGCAAAAATTTGACAAAAGTTTCGTCATTCAAGTCAAAAAAGTCAAAGTGGAAACAAAAACAGAGTTTGTATTAAAAATGTGAAAGTGCCAAAGTTCTGCAACATTACAAAAGTGGGTTGGTCAAAATGAAAAATAAAAATGCATTGATATATAAGATATTTTCCACATTCAAATTTCATTTGCATGCCAAAGATAAGAGAGAAGCCGAGTTGAAGTGTGGAAGGGCGAAAACCGTGAGTTAGAGGCTATACTGTGTATTGGAGTTGCTGCGCGGCGCGTTGGGAGAAGGCGCGACGCATATAGCAGTCGCGATGCATAGAGCCGCTCCTTCCTTTGCAAAATATAACGTGCGCGGCGCACTCACCAGGCGCGGCGCACAAAGCTGTCAAGCAAAAAATCTCATCACTGCTTCCAAAAATCAAAACGACTCAATCTCTTTTGCTCCGAGTAAGTTCGACTGACCTTGCCATTGCTATTAGCTTGTTTTTAGTGTTGTTTGGAGGGAAGGATATAAGAGTTTGATTGGTGAAATTATATACCCTATCACTTGGTGGAAAACTGCTCCTAGGGTTTGAGTTTGTTTGTTAAAATTTGATTTTGGTGCCAATTAGTTCAAATCCCATTCCTCATCTGTGATTCTTTTCCCCCTCATTGTCATATCAGCATTGTCAATCCCCTATTCCCCTATATCCCAAAACCACTCATATCACTTATTCCCATTTATCCCTATCCCTCAAATCCTTTTATTCCCTATCATTTTCCCCTTCCCATATCATTTGCAAAAAGTTCCTAAATCCCAAAGTCCCCAAACATAATCAAGTGACTGTCCTTGTATTTTAAATCTCACTTGATTACAGTCCATTTTCCCACTGTCTTATTTACCACAGTCCTTTCCTACTTGGCATATTTTGGCAAATGGAGACAAAGACACCAAGTTCTCATTTCTCATTTTCAACAAACCAAACATACACTTGATATATACCTTGCAACACCATGGAGACAGACACAGATTCATCATATGAACAAGACAGTGATTCTACCACATAGCTACATGCACCGAGAAGGCTTCGTAAAGGAGGCAAACATGTGAGAGAAGAGCCCACCTCATTGACTCAGTTGCAGGCCTGCCCACTTGCCATGGTATGTTTCCGAGAGCATTCATGCTATCAGTATTGCGAGAGGATTGCTCAGATTCAGCATCATCAGGAGTTGGCTCGTTTTTTTGTTTTACATTTGCATGATGGTCAGGTAACTATTGCTGGTGTAAATTTCACCTTGACACCAGAAACCGTTTCTCAGGCAACAGGAATACCGAATGTAGGTTAAGAGTGGAACAAGAGACAACAGGTGGATAGAGTGCATTACGAGCCATACATCAGGCCTAGCTATGTGAGGCATCTCAGCAGGGTATTCCCATTCCGGTTTCTGAAAGAATCCTATGCGCCTTTGATGAGACTCATTATCAGATACTTCAGTTGTGAGGGCAGGTTTTCATGCCTCTATGCCTACCACATCAGATTATTGATGCATTTAACGAGAGTGAGGATGATGAACATACCTTATTTCATGTGCCGAAACATAGAGAGGATGACTACACTTGTGCAGAAGAAGACTCCCGAGCAGCAGTACAACAGCATTTATCATTATGCGCTCATCAAGAGCATAGTGGTACATCAGCTTGGATTGCAGGGCATTGCATGGGAATATTTCATTTCTCGTGACTTCTTCACAGCCCCTCAGCCTCCTCTGGATATTGTTCATGATGCAGGTGAGCCTTCACATCAGTTTGAAGGTCCCGAGACAGAGCCTATCAGTGTGCCAGTGGTTGTTACTTATCAGAGAGGCACAAGATCATTATTTGCAGCAGCCCGACGAGTATTATCTCCACCTGGGGTGGAAGGGGTCTCGTTGCCGTCGTCATCAGCAGCACAGGTACAGGTACAGGACAGAGGAAAGAGGCTTATGCAGGAGGAGGGCCCTTTAGGAGGCCAGGATACTGATTTCATGTTGATTGATGTGGATTTGAGCTCTCCAAGCTCAAAACTGAGAGAGATCATTCAGGAGCAGAAAACTGAGATCAGCACATTGACCGACAAGTTTCAGAGAGCTCAATGGATCATAGACTATCTGGAGCAGTGGAACAAAGATTTAGAGGATCAACAGACGATCATGGAGTTACAAAACATCTGTGAGAACCAGCAAGCTGCCCGAAGAAGCCCATCCGAGATGACACCTATTGAGCGGGAGATTGAGGCCGATAGAGAGAATTGGCTTGAGAGAGTCAACATTCATCTTGAGAAGCTATTGGAGAAGGCAAACAAAGAGAATAATATGCTCAGGCACATGAAGAATCACTATTGGGCGCGCACACATGTTTTCAAAGCGAAGATCTAGACACTGAAAGCGAGGCTAACGAGGGCACTGAAGCGTCGTAAAAGACATGATAGGCTCCAAATCTTGGTCGAAGCTTCTTTTCCTGAGCATAGTACTTGATGAGGGACCTTCAGCCCAAATTTCAATGAATTTGGGAAAAAATTTGTCAATTTTGAATTTTTTGCTCACAAAACATATTTTCCTGCCCGACGAGTAGCGCCACCTTGCGCGCGCTTATAATTGGCAGCTCTTCAGGGGGAAAACTTTGAATTTATGGATTTTTTATGAAAATTTATGCATGCTCATGGATTAAATAAGGATTTAATCAAGTTTTGGGTTGCCTAAAGGGTCAAAAACACCCTAAAAATGGTCTTTCTGCCACTTTTTGCACACACAGGAAGCAGTGTTGGGAGATTGAACTTTTGGAGAGGCAAATGGCAACCAAATCCAAAAATTCCACTTGGGTTGGAAATTAGACAGGCAAGGCTTTCCAACGAGCTATCATGCGTTCAATTTGGACTTAGGGAAGAGCCTCAAAATCAGCTCCAAACTTGTGCTATGCATAGGGATTTTGGGTGCAGCGCATAGAGAAATTTGGCCTATTTTTCACTTAGCAGCTAAGAATTTCGCCTAGTTTTGGCTAGTTTCACTTTTTCATGTAACTATTAATGTAACTTGATGTAATTTCATGACCATGATGTAATTTTGGCACATTTTTACTCATTATAGAAGATTCACTCACCAAAAGGTGAAATGTGAGTGAATGGATCAGTTTCCTAGCATATAGAGGCAAGTTGTTTCATTGCCTATTTTTCAGTTCCTAGTTTAGATATGGTTGAAACAGCTCCTGGAATGATGAGCTTGACCCCTAGAGGCATGGGAATGAGTTAGGCTTGTCTATATGATGTATTTTCTCAGTCATTTTCAGGGTTGGACACTTGGGATTGCTTGGCACTTCATTGTACATTTCATCTCTGCAATTTTGGCAAAGGAATAGACCAGGGTTTGCAGCACTCTTTGGGATCCTTGTGGCTCTGTGTTTTGATGGTGTTTTTCTCTATGTACTTGTAAGTTCATTGATGCTTATGTGTATCATTTTCCCTTCTCTTTTCTTCTTAGATTAAACAAATTAGTGTTAAAGGTGGAATTCATTGGATTGCTCTGCTCTGCCTTTAGTTTTGTTTAATTTTCCATGTTTTCATCTGTTTGAGGAGCACTCTTGATACCCTCTTGCCCTCCTTAGCTCCTCACCAGTCTGATCCATCCATTCATTTGATCTAAAGCATCAAAACTATTTCCTTCCTTGCCCCAATCAGAACTCTGCAAAAACTAGGCCTTATCCCCGCACCCAAAACTGCCTTTCCCTTTGATCCAACAAAAACCCCAAAAAACACAATCAAACTCTTTCACTTATATACCTAGCCTAAAATTAGCTTTTATTTCAATCATCTCAAGCCCCATTGATTACTTTTCACTGAGATTGACCCGGAGAGAGCCCTCTCTTGTTCTGGTAGGGCTAGCTACCAGACTGAGCGTGGTTTGATGTTACCCTGAACTCTACCTTCCTTCAGCCTGAGGTAGATTTAGGTAATAACATAGTGGCCACTCAACTGGGGAGAAAATGGTTTGCTTGTTAGTGTTATTTGTTTTATAAGCTACAGACGGAGCCTGAAGTTATGCTAGGTAGCCTTCGAAACGCTCTTGCTTTGCATTAGCGAAAGTAGATAAACGCTGCTTCAGTCAATCTCCGGTCTAGTTTGTAAACGTAACATCTGACTTGCAAATTTCCCCAGTACATGTATCAAGTTAGATATGATGCTAATGGTGGACAGCAGTCAGACACGTATGAAGGCTGAAACATTCGCCTGGCGAATCCAACTCAATCCAGAGATTCTAGTGCTCACTGATCCATTCATGCACTAACATAAAATGGTAGGGTATGTGGCAGACCCTGCTCTTTGTGAAGTTTTAAAAGAAGTTAGAGATCAGTTAGTGGATATTGAAATTGATGAAGTATTTTTCATTGTCGCGCTTCAATTTTTGAGATCTCCGAAGTTTCCTCGTAAAGCTAAAACTCGTTTCTTTGAGTTAGTTGTTGAAAAAATTGAGAAGGAGATTCAGTATTTGAATGATCAGATCCAATCATATGAATTCCGAGATCCCAAAAAGTTCTTGGAAACTCTCCCTCCTTCAAAACAAGAAACAATAGAGCAGCCCGTAGATGTTTGCATTGACAGTTTGCAGCTGGAAGCATGTATTGTGGAGTTGGGGTAGCAAACAGAGTCTGGTTTCTGCGATCCTATTGCAAGTACATGGAATTTTTTTTTAGTTTGAATGAAAAACCAAATTGTCTTTTTCATAACCAGACTCGATATGCACATGTATGGCTATCAGCATTTACATTTGGGTCCTGGTCATAGTTACTTGATTGGTTGATCTGGCATTACAGCGTTACTTGATCTATTGGCTTTGCAGCAAAGTAGGGTAAAATTTGTAAATAAATAAGCTGCCAAAGGCAACATTTCAGTTTCCAGTATTTTTTTAAAGTTTCATTCCAAGTGTATGCTATGATCTTTTCTTCAGTTTGGGGCCCGGAGTGAAGGCTATAATCCTGAAGATGGATTTCAGCTTTGGTTTGAGTTTTTCGAGTCATTTTTTCAGTCATTTCAGTTTCAAAATTGAGTCAGTTTGAGTTAAATTTTCAGTCAATAAATCAGTCAAGAGTCTTCTGTTGATTTTTCGAAGTTATGGAATCCATAGCCCAATGGATGAAGGCACTGTCTGCTCTCCCAAAGATCTGCAGTCCTTAGCACCTCCAAGGAGCTACCTCCCCATTGGAGCCAATGTTAGAGTCGGTCTGTTCATCCCTCTGTCAGAGATCAAATTCTCTTTTGTTGCATTGCATTTTTAGGTGTCTCATTCAGTTCAGTCATTTGCATTCTATTAGGAGCATCCATATTCTGACGGAAGGGTCTTGTCACTCATCTTCCTCATGTCATGTACCTGCTGGTCCTTGTCTGTTCATCAAAATCCATTTTAAAGTCATTTATAGTCCTGTTTTGGTCTCTTAGTCAACAAAGAGTCATTTCAGTCATTAGGTCTAGGGTTTCGCAAATTTGGTCTTCAAAGTGTCCAATAATGCCAGCAGGTACAGAGGGAGGTTCAAAATAATGTTTTCATTTCAAAAATTTCATCGTTATAATGTAAGATCTTGACTTTTCTTCAAAACTCTGTTTTGAAGAAAAATCGTCATTTCGTCTTTTGTAATAAATGCCATGTATATTTTCAAAGTTTTTCAGTTGTGAAGATTTTTAGGCACAGCCCTGGTCGCATTTTCCAAATTCCGTGCCAGTCATCCTTGCAAAAAATTGACAAAAGTTTCGTCATTCAAGTCAAAAAAGTCAAAGTGGAAACAAAAACAGAGTTTGTATTAAAAATGTGAAAGTGCCAAAGTTTTGCAACATTACAAAAGTGGGTTGGTCAAAATGAAAAAACAAAATGCATTGATATATAAGATATTTTCCACATTCAAATTTCATTTGCACGCCAAAGATAAGAGAGAAGCCGAGTTGAAGTGTGGAAGAGCGAAAACCGTGAGTTAGAGGCTGGACTGTGTATTGGAGTTGTTGTGCGGCGCGTTGGGAGAAGGCGCGACGCATATAGCAGTCACGGCGCATAGAGCCACTCCTTCCTTTGCAAAATATAACGTGCGCGACGCACTCACCAGGCGCGGCGCACTGGGTTGTGTGCACAGCACACAGAGCTGTCAAGCAAAAAATCTCATCACTGCTTCCAAAAATCAAAACGACTCAATCTCTTTTGCTCCGAGTAAGTTCGACTGACCTTTCCATTGCTATTAGCTTGTTTTTGGTGTTGTTTGGAGGGAAGGATATAAGAGTTTGATTGGTAAAATTATATACCCTATCATTTGGTGGAAAACTGCTCCTAGGGTTTGAGTTTGTTTGTTAAAGTTTGATTTTGGTGCCAATTAGTTCAAATCCCATTCCTCATCTGTGATTATTTTCCCCCTCATTGTCATATCAGCATTGTCAATCCCCTATTCCCCTATATCCCAAAACCACTCATATCACTTATTCCCATTTATCCCTATCCCTCAAATCCTTTTATTCCCTATCATTTTCCCCTTCCCATATCATTTGCAAAAAGTTCCTAAATCCCAAAGTCCCCAAACATAATCAAGTGACTGTCCTTGTATTTTAAATCTCACTTGATTACAGTCCATTTTCCCACTGTCTTATTTACCACAGTCCCTTCCTACTTGGCATATTTTGGCAAATGGAGACAAAGACACCAAGTTCTCATTTCTCATTTTCAACAAACCAAACATACACTTGATATATACCTTGCAACACCATGGAGACAGACACAGATTCATCATATGAACAAGACATTGATTCTACCACAGAGCTACATGCACTGAGAAGGCCTCGTAAAGGAGGCAAACATGTGAGAGAAGAGCCCACCTCATTGACTCAGTTGCAGGCCTGCCCACTTGCCATGGTATGTTTCCGAGAGCAGTCATGCTATCAGTATTGCGAGAGGATTGCTCAGATTCAGCATCATCAGGAGTTGGTTCGTTTGTTTGTTTTACATTTGCATGATGGTCAGGTAACTATTGCTAGTGTAAATTTCACCTTGACACCAGAAACCGTTTCTCAGGCAACAGGAATACCAAATGTAGGTGAAGAGTGGAACAAGAGACAGCAGGTGGATAGAGTGCATTACGAGCCATACATCAGGCCTAGCTATGTGAGGCAGCTCAACAGGGTATTCCCATTCTGGTTTCTGAAAGAATCCTATGCGCCTTTGATGAGACTCATTATCAGATACTTCAGTTGTGAGGGCAAGTTTTCACGCCTCTATGCCTACCACATCAAATTATTGATGCATTTCACGAGAGTGAGGATGATGAACATACCTTATTTCATGTACTGAAACATAGAGAGGATGACTACACTTGTGTAGAAGAAGACTCTCGAGCAGCAGTACAACAGCATTTATCATTATGCGCTCATCAAGATCATTGTGGTACATCAGCTTGGATTGCAGGGTGTTGCATGTAAATATTTCATTTCTCGTGACTTCTTCACATCCCCTCAGCCTCCTCTGGAGATTGTTCATGATGCAGGTGAGCCTTCACATCAGTTTGAAGGTCCCGAGACAGAGCCTATCAGTGTGCCAGTGGTTGTTACTTATCAGAGAGACATGAGATCATTATTTGCAGCAGCCCGACGAGTACTATCTCCACCCGGGGTGGAAGGGGTCTTGTTGCCGTCGTCATCAGTAACACAGGTACAGGTACAGGACATAGGAAAGAGGCCTATGCAGGAGGAGGGCCCTTCAGGAGGCCAGGATACTGATTTCATGTTGATTGATGTGGATTTGAGCTCTCCAAGCTCAAAACTGAGAGAGATCATTCAGGAGCAGAAAACTGAGATCAGCACATTGACCGACAAGTTGCAGAGAGCTCAATGGATCATAAACTATCTGGAGCAGCGGAACAAAGAGTTAGAGGATCATCAGACGATCATGGAGTTACAAAACATCTGTGAGAACCAGCAAGCTGCCCGAAGAAGCCCATCCGAGATGACACCTATTGAGCGGGAGATTGAGGCCGATAGAGAGACTTGGCTTGAGAGAGTCAACATTCATCTTGAGAAGATGTTGGAGAAGGCAAACAAAGAGAATAATATGCTCAGGCACATGAAGAATCACTATTGGGCGTGCACACATGTTTGCAAAGCGAAGATCTAGATCCTGAAAGCGAGGTTAAGGAGGGCACTGAAGCGTCGTAAAAGACATGATAGGCTCCAAATCTTGGCCGAAGCTTCTTTGGCTGAGCATAGTACTTGATGAGGGATCTTCAGCCCAAATTTCAAGGAATTTGGGAAAAATTTTGTCAATTTTGAATTTTTTGCTCACAAAACATATTTTCTTGCCCGACACGTAGCGCCACCTTGCGCGCGCTTATAATTGGCAGCTCTTCAGGGGAAAAACTTTGCATTTCTAGAATTTTATGAAAAGTTATGCATGCTCATGGATTACCTAAGGATTTCATCAAGTTCTGGGTTGCCTAAAGGGTCAAAAACACCCTAAAAATGGCCTTTCTGCCACTTTTTGCACACACAAGAAGCAGTGTTGGGATATTGAACGTTTGGAGGGGAAAATGGCAACCAAATCCACAAATTCCTTTTGCGTTGGAAAGTAGATAGGCAGGGCTTTCCAACGAGCTATCATGCGCTCAATTTGGACTTCGGGAAGAGCCTCAAAATCAGCTCCAAACTTGTGCTATGCATAGAGATTTTGGGTGCGGCACATAGAGAAATTTGGCCTATTTTTCACTCAGCAGCTCAGAATTTCGCCTAGTTTTGGCCAGTTTCACTTTTTCATGTAACTATTGATGTACCTTGATGTAATTTCATGACCATGATGTAATTTTGGCACATTTTTACTCATTCTAGAATATTCACTCACCAAAAGGTGAAATGTGAGTGAATGGATCAATTTCCTAGCATATAGAGGCAAATTGTTTCATTGCCTATTTTTCAGTTCCTAGTTTAGATATGGTTGAAACAACTCCTAGAATGATGATCTCGACCCCTAGAGGCATGGGAATGAGTTAGGCTTGTCTATATGATGTATTTTCTCAGTCATTTTTAGGGTTGAACACTTGGGATTGCTTGGCACTTCATTGTACATTTCATCTCTGCAATTTTGGCAAAGGAATAGACCAGGGTTTGCAGCACTCTTTGGGATCCTTGTGGCTCTATGTTTTGATGGTGTTTTTCTCTATGTACTTGTAAGTTCATTGATGCTTATGTGTATCATTTTCCCTTCGCTTTTCTTCTTAGATTAAATAAATCAGTGTTAAAGGTGGAATTCATTGGATTGCTCTGCTCTGCCTTTAGTTTTGTTTAATTTTCCATGTTTTCATATTTTTGAGGAGCACTCTTGAGACCCTCTTTCCCTCCTTAGCTCCTCACCAGTCTGATCCATCCATTCATTCGATCTAAAGCATCAAAACTATTGCCTTCCTTGCCCCAATCAGAACTCTGCAAAAACTAGGCCTTATCCCCGCACCCAAAACTGCCTTTCCCTTTGATCCAACAAAAACCCCAAAAAACACAGTCAAACTCTTTCACTTATATACTAGCCTAAAATTAGCTTTTATTTCAGTCATCTCAAGCCCCATTGATTACTTTTCGATGAGATTGACCCGGAGAGAGCCCTCTCTTGTTCTGGTAGGGCTAGCTACTAGACTGAGCGTGGTTTGATGTTACCCTGAACTCTGCCTTCCTTCAGCCTGAGGTAGATTTAGTCAATAACATCCCCAAAAAAAAATTCCCTACTACAAGAGCACCAGTATTGATGGATCACCCCACACCATCCCACCCACTAGAAACGGTGAAAAAAGAAACCTGAGAAAACTTATGAAATATCTCAAGATGACTATATGGGTGGTTCTTATGAATCAACCAACCATTCAGAACATGTTCATCAATCCAAACCATGAGTATTATGTGACGATATTCAAGCAGGCACTGAATCGGATTTCTGAAGCTATGTTAGAGAAACCCTAAACTCTGACTGAAAATAGGTGAAATGTGGCACCACTCAGAGATTGACATGTGCCAATTGGTACAAGTGGTAGAAAATTGGCATGCTCAAACAACGAGGTGATGTAGGAATGACATGAGGGAGAAAATATCAGAAAAGCCCCAAATCTGGAGAACTTAAGCTCATCACCAACCTGAGATTGACAACTTTACATGATGTAACCTATGAAATCGTAAATGGAGAAATCATAGTAACAATAAAGTAACCTATGTAACAATAAAGTCGAATTCATCATGGGAGTGGTAACGGGAGAAATCATAGTGAACAACAGGAAACATGCAGAGTTGCTTACAATCAAATAGATGAAAAAACACATACAAAAAACCTAGATAATAATCATGAACAAGCTTAATATTGAATTATGAACTGTAAAGGAACTTACAAAATGTGACATTACAAACCTGGTCAAGCACACAAGCAAAAATATCCTAGACATGACCCTGGTTGACAATTTGTATTGCTCATGATGCCAGAGGATTTGTACCTGCACTGCCAAGTCAATCAAAATCCATCATTATCTATACAATAAATACAAGTAATTGATGTAGTATTTTTTACTCTAAGATGCATTCTTATGATAATGTTAGAACATATGTTGAAAATGTCAAAACATACCTCAATAAGCTCCTCTTCGTTTCAAGAACAATTTATTGAGTCGCATGAACTTGGAACAAGCCTCCCACGATCTGAAAGAGTAGCAACTAAGTCAACAGTGACTTTTTTGTTGCTACGCTGGATCAAGGGAGGTTTGCTCCAAGATTAAATCGCTCCAATAAATTATTCTCTACTAAACAGGGCCAACCACGTGAAGGTGGAAGCTCTTATGGCCCCTCCCCCGCCCCCCCCTCACATCACTCTCAATTCCCCAATACCCAATCTATATTTCATTTTTTACTTTCATGAGCATAAAAAAAAATATTCAATAACTAATTAAAAACAATTCAACAAAAGTACGCAAGGAAACATTGCAATTAATGCTTGACATAAAAATAGTATGATAAATGAGTTTTTTATATAACGCAAAAAACGTTCCAAGTATGGTAACGTTTGTCTTATAATAATATAATATTTTACATTATCAAATTTTCTTTTTCTTCTTCCTATTTCTAAAGCTCCTAATTACATCATCAATATCATCGTGCTCTGCTCCTGTTTCGTGCCTTTCGACCCGCACTGTTGACCTAGTTGCGTAGTCATGATGTTTGGTCTCATCCAGTGACATGGCATCGCCTACAAAAACAGATAATATTAAATTTTAATTGTCAGTTTTTAAATATCATTGAACTAGTTCGGTAATATTAATAAAAAAAATTGCAATGAGATTATTTACCTGGTGCACCAGTTGTCGCCGCTGACCTAGTTGCGTAGTCACGATGTCTGGTCTCATCCAGTGACCGGGCATCGCCTACAAAAACAGATAATATTAAATTTTAATTGTCAGTTTTTAAATATCATTGAACTAGTTCGGTAATATTAATAAAAAAAATTGCAATGAGATTATTTACCTGGTGCACCAGTTGTCACCGCTGACCTAGTTGCGTAGTCACGATATCTGGTCTCATCCAGTGACGGGGCATCGCCTACAAAAACAGATAATATTAAATTTTAATTGTCAGTTTTTAAATATCATTGAACTAGTTCGGTAATATTAATAAAAAAAATTGCAATGAGATTATTTACCTGGTGCACCAGTTGTCGCCGTTGGGACTATTGCCCTATCTTCCTCTCTGGTGGTAAGATCCTCAAGGGAAACATTCTCTGTCATTTAAACAAAAAATGTTATAAGGACAACCATCAAGGTATAGTTAGAAAAAATTATAAGTGGAAATTAATTACCGTCACGGCCCTCACTAATAGTAGCATTGTCGGCCTGGTCCCCACTACAATGATCAGGTTGCACGTGAGGATCATCTACATCTGGCTCTAAAACTAGGTTATTTGCCTCGTCGGTAGTGTTGCTCCCCTTATTTAAACAAAGTCCATCTATTTTTCCAACTTGATCAACCATCCACAAATAGCATCCTGCAACTCATAGAATATGATTGACATGTCTAAAAATAGACTTTGCGCCAAAAATCACCTGTGTGGGCCCCACCTAGTTTAGGTGATTAGTTTCCAACTAGGATCAGGAATGATGTTTCAGGATGCCTCACTCACTGTTTCTTGTTGCAATCTTCAACACTCCCTCTCAACAAGAAAGGACTGTCTTTGCATGCGACATGCAACTCCATGCATTCGCCCTACAACCTTTTCAAGCGCCATGCAACTCCATGCATCTTCTCTGCAACTCTTCTGAAACTGAATAGGCTCCAAACAACTCAATCAGTCTGATGAATCTATCATCAAAGTCTTCGACTTCTTCTTAGCTACTGCACATGTCTTCAGGAACCACTGCGCTATTGAACTTTGCACCCATGCACTCTGCACTTGCTGTCAACTCTGAACCGCGCTCCAGTATCCGACACTGTCACTTTGATCTGCCTGCATCAATCCAACTGATCATGCTACTGCTGCTCTATGGGCACCTCGTAGCCGTGTTCAATTCATGAGATCCACACCATCTCCATGAATCCCGCCGTAAATCTCCTCTTGGGATTAATCATGCATGTCGCCCCACCTCTCACCTGGTGGTATAGCTGCATGCACTCCCTCTGCCCATCTGGCACGAAATTTCTCCGCATGAGTGGTTTCTTCCACTCCATGATCCTCATCTTGTGGCTGCTCCACATCCCGAGGTTCACTATTACCTGCATGCAAAACTTGCTCCCTCTCAAGCATCAATTGCATGTCTTTCTTGCACTTCCCAACAGTAGGAAGCTCCGTAGAAATCCCATCTACTTCAAATCTATAAAGATTCTTCTGCATCTCCAGTTGTGGCTGCTCCACAACCTTCTGAGACTGTTTCTCACGCTGAATGTTGAGAGGCTCCTTCTCAACCACCAAGTCACTAACCTTTGCTTTTCTCCTCAAAGCTTTGCATGCATCTTGTACCTCAGTGCATGTAGATTCTTGGCTCGCGCACATTGCAATTGTCCCGCCGTCGCAAAATTTTCTAACAAAAAGAGTTGATTTTAAATCGATGATATCTCCCTCATCCGAGCTCCGATTCGACCGATTTTTTGTTTTCAATTTGGGTATTTTTTCGTAAGGAATCCAAATATGCTATTTGTTTCTGAAAATATTTCACCCAAATTTTCAGATATTCTTTGCAAACTCGCGCACCCAAAAATTCATGCTCTCATTCCATGTAGAAAATATATAACACAACTCCGATACCATGTAGAAATTATATACAATATGCATGTATATATCCGGACTCTCCTGATCTCACAATATTTATCTTCTTTCAAAATACAGAATCCTTCCACTATAATTCTTGCAGAAATTTAATCAACAATTGCAAAACACATGAAGCAATAAAAACACACATAACACAGTTGTTTAACGGGAAAGCCTGAAGCTGAAAACCCCAACTATCATATTATGTATCATGGAGATCATATGAAAATCTCATACAAACATACAAAGCTTATCACAAGCTCTCAGTACAGTACAATCGTCATACATTATACAGGCCTAATCTTGCAAATCCATGCACCGATATTTGCCACCTGCTAGCCTGCCTCCACTGCGCAATCCAAGCTGATTACAAAGACCAATTCAATGTAATCCCACTCTCATTGACTACGTGATTATCACTGGCAACTCCAATGTATATGTAGATGCAATTCATGCATCACTAATAGTCACACCAGATAGTCTATCTTGCCCTTTCACCTATTTCTCCACTGGTCTCCACTGAAACTGCCATGATCTGTAGTTAACTGATGTATTCTTTAGTTGATTAATGAGTTATTATTTAGTGAATTAATTAAGAATTAATTCACACCACTCTCACTAGTGTATCAATCAGTTAGACTAGATACAACTAGCTCAACTGTGTCTAACTGAGTTAAACTGAACACAACTCCACCAACTACCTCAATAACTCCACCAAACTTTGTCACATGAGTTCTAACTGAAGTCCTCCATGCAATAGCTCCAGTAAACCCTCAAGAATAGTGTAATTCCTTCTGTCAGCTATTGTGCCACATCTGTGCACTTAACTGAAGTGCTCCAAGAGAATAAGATAATGTTTAGAGTCCAAATATTATTAAGAGCTAATAATATTCGACATGTCTATTTTTAGACTGGAAATCTAAAAATAGATTCTACCCAATATGTCTAAAAATAAAAGTCCATCTATTTTTCCAACATGATCAACCATCCACAAATAGCATCCTGCAACTCATAGAATATGATTGACATGTCTAAAAAAAGACTTTGCGCCAAAAATCACCTGTGTGGGCCCCACCTAGTTTAGGTGATTATTTTCCAACTAGGATCAGGAATGATGTTTCAGGATGCCTCCCTCACTGTTTCTTGTTGCAATCTTCAACACACATTAAGACACCCAAACAAGAGACGAGTTGACAATGAAGACCTTATTGAATATATTGTTGGAGCAACTTCTAGTAAACTTGTTGTGAAGACCTTGAGGACATTTTTGGAGCAACATTTTTGAAGCTGATGGTATAGCATTGTTAGAGACTATCTTGAAGGGCCTTGAAGTGAAGCTTTTGGAGCAACTATTGAAAAATCCTTAGAGCATTTAAGTAAGACACTTTCTATCTTCCATCACCTTTTTCCTTTCAATATCCTTTAAACAATTTTGTTGATATTTAATGTTTGAAATCACGTTATAATTCCTTGATTATATGTGTTTGGGGACTTTCCCTTTGAAATTACCCAAAAATACCCTGGCAATTTTATCTTCAGGATGCATGTATGACCCTATTGTTCAATATTTTGATTGATAGTATTAAACATAGAGAGTTATGGGGCTCTTGACTTGGTTTGGTTGGGCCATTAGATCCCTAACATCTACTAGGGAGAACCCCCCTTGAGTTGGAGGAGAGCTAGCTCGAAGTGAAAAGAGGTTGGTGAGGTGACAATGGGGCTATTGAATTACACATGGTATCACACTTTAGCTTTAGGACTTTATCTTGAGAAGTGCGAGATTTGCTATATCAATTCTCAAATTGTTTACAACACTATTGTTAAGAACTAATAAGAAGTGATGTTGAGGGGTTTTTGGGTATAAGAAACAATACCATTTAAAAAATAGGGTTCTCAATCCTTGGCATTCCTTCACCTGGGCCTAGGGGCACACTAGAATAATTTCACACTAAACCATGCAAACTTAAAAGTAACTTAACAGATCCATAAAGTAATAATAATCATAATTCCTAATTTCCTATTGTACCATATGATGCAAATTATTCAAACATGAAGCAATGAAGACATGCAATGTCTGAATTTCAAGATTGATGAACCAATACAAGAAGTTAGAAACTACAACTTTGATTCAATACTCGTGTCCTAACTCTAGGAAGGAATCTAGTTTGTAGTACAGAACATGCATCGTGTATTATCAATTCTTAATTGACAACAACTAAAGGTCATATACCTCATCAATTCCTTCCCATTTTGTGTTTTTATGTTATATTCCTTATAAAAGTGTCAAATTTCTCTCAAAGTAAGCAAACACTGAATAAAATAAAAAATAGTTGAGATATGATTGAGAAATGGTCATTTATTTCTTGAAAGGATCTTCACAATTTCTTTGGTTGTTTTTCATCTCAAGAAACAAGAAATGACATAAGAAACTATCATGATGTAATATAAGAAACAACACGGTGCAATGGCCATTTTCAAAGCCAAATGATGTCCATTGAGGACATGGCCTTTATTTGGTTCCTGTTTCATAGGAGTTTCGGGTAGAAATGGAACTTTGTTGTGCCATTTCCGGTAGTAAAAAGGGAAAACCTTCTTTTTCCATGGGAAATAATTTACCTTTCCTTTTTCAAGATAATCTAAATCACAAAAAATATGAACTATACTGCACACATTCTTGGATAATGTGAAAGTGGAAAAGGAATACCCTACACAAGTGATGCACACATGTACATTTGAACACTAATAGATTTTTGTAGTTGAAATGCAATTCTTTTTTTCATTTAAATCTAGGGTTTTTAAAGCAGGGAGAAATAATGGCTGCCAAATTAATAAGTGTTTCTTTGGGAAAAATTTAAATCTTGTATTGGGTGATGAAAATAATAGAGGGTATTGAATCTTGATTCTTGACATCTAGAGAGAACCCTACAGCCTAACACAATCCAATGGAATTGACCAAAAAAAACCCAAATAGAGTCAACCCTACTATAGGAGGAAGGGCCTGCCGTAAGAACTTACCATTTTGCAAGAGCTGAGGGTGAATGTTGTTCTGCAAGATCTTAGGGCGAATGTTGTTCTGCAAGAGCCGAGGGCAAACGCTGAGGGCGAATGCAGGGTGAATGTTGTTCTGCAAGAGCTCAGGGCGAATGTTGTTCTGCAAGAGCTCAGGGCGAATGCTGAGGGTGAATTTTGTTCTGCAAGAGCTCAGGGCGAATGCTGAGGGCGAATTCTGTTCTACAAGAGCTGAGGGCGAATGTTGTTCTGCAAGAGCTGAGGGCGAATGCTGAGGGCAAATGATATTCTGCAAGAGCTGAGGGTGAATGCTGAGGGAAAATGTTGTTCTGCAAGAGCTGAGGGTGAATGCTGAGGGAAAATGTTTTTCTGCAAGAGCTGAGGGCGAATGTTGTTCTGCAAGAGCAGAGGGCGAATGCGCGCGTGATATCAGACGTTAATGTAGCTATTGCGACATATATAAGTTTCGTATTTTTAACAAAATCATTTTTATGTAGCGCGCATATAAGTTTCGTATTTTTATGTAGCGCGCATATAAGTGTCGTTATACCGACGGTGGACAAAGCGTCGCTATTGCGACGGATGCCTCCAAACATCGCAATTGTGACACTTAGACATTGTGTCGCACTTGCGACGTTTGGAGGCAGTGGTCGCAATAGCGACGCTTTGGGGCATAGTGTCGCAATTGCGACGTTTTCCTCCAAACGTCGCAATTGAGACACGTTGTCTAAGTGTCGGTATCGCGACACTTTTCTATAAACGTCGGTATAGCGACGGTTTCGAGCGGGATTGAAAAAATTTGGGGAAATTTCTGACATTTGGTCAAAAGCATCGGAACCAAGTGTCAGAATTTCCCCCAAATGTACTAGTGATTGGTAGTCGAGAATTTAATGTTGGTGGGAGGCAATGTGAACGTTGGCGGGAAATGGAACGACCGTTGGGAGATAGGTAGATTTCAGAGGTCAGGGAAGAGATCAACCTTTGATATTTGCTCCGAAGATAATGAAAATGACAAAATGATTTTTCGCGTTGCGAAAAAGGTAACATGTGATTTATTACACAAATAATTAACCAATTAATGAGTGATTAATCCTAATAAAACATAATTTAATCCTAATGCTTTGCGGTGCATTTAATCTAGCTACCATTTATTTTCCTAAGTCTATTATACATAAATTGAAATGTCTTGATCATTTTTAAATAGTATGATCAAAACCAAATTATTTTTTGGGTTGTGGCATCCTAACAAGCTGCACACAACTTATTTATTTTTTCTTATTTGAAACTAGGAAATTTTGTTTCTTTTATTGCTTCTATCTATGCCTAGCATTTTAAAATATTTTTTCCTTTATTCTTTAAAGCATCTAATCCTATCATTTTTTGATATCATTGTTTTCTTTTAACATTGAGTCCTAACATTTTTTGGAGAAGGAATTTTTTTGAGCTTGGTGAAGGACCCAGACTTTTCACCAAAGGATGCCTCCAACATCAAGGCCTGGGTTGTAAGCTCTCCTTTTGTAATTTACCAATAACAACATCTGATGTTTTCTTTATATATTTGTCTAAATGTTTTGGAAAATATTATGGTACTCCTTGATTTGCTAGATAGCTAATGTTTACGTTTATTAAGTATTGTATTATGTTTTCTATTGTCTCTTGATCATTCGCAGGTATTCGTGTGCCATCAATAGCAGGAAGCGGGCATACAAGGATTGTGGATTGAGGTCATCCTCAACGAACTCAAGCGTAGCGTTCGAAAAAAGGTATTTATGTCTCTTTTCTCGTTGCATTGTAAACATTAGTTAAGAGAGCTTTGCATTAGAAATAATCTCGTGTTACTAGACCCACTCTAGGGCTAAAGAGATCGCCTATGTCCGTAGAGGGGATTTATCTTGAAAAAATAACTTGTGACTCCACTGGGGAGCTTAGCCTCTTAGTCCTCCTTCCCTAAACTGATCTTGGATCTGTTTAATCGATTTTGAAATTTAAATCTGCTTAGGCCTTTGTCAACTTGTGTAAGGATTAATAGTCACTTCACTATGACAGGTCTAGTGTTTATGTGAGACTCTTTTTATTTTTTCTTTGTTTTTAGTGACCATCGCGCTTTTTGTTTGCACAATAGCACTAGCAGCACTCTTCTATATAGTACAACCGTGTTTATTATCCTTTCAGCACCCTTCTACTTAGCACAAAAGTGTTGATCTCAGACCTAGGAAAATTTGAGTTTCCTTTTTTATTTTCCAGTGTGTCATGGCCCTTGAAGGGATTCTATGAGATCTTAGTGATCTCCTTACTGTGTGTTTGAATTACTTGTCTTCTCTGAGTGATTCTTTTTCGTCTCTTTGATTTGTTTGTAAGTTTGGTAATTCTTCACCATTTCAAACATCTTATGTCACATTGTTCTTGCCTTGTTTCAAAGTGAGTTGTTGTATGCTCCGATCATCTCAGCATCTCTGATTTTCCCTTCGGTTTAGTGTCAAACACAGGATCACAATTTTTTTGGCGCACAAGTCTAGAAGAGTGTGTTTTTTTTCCAAATTCAAAATAAATTGGAAGTGATTTTCATTTAGTTTTGATTTAGACTATCTTTATCGCTTTAAGAAAAGTGAAAAGCATTTCATTCGCGCATTCTTTAAAGCGAATTTTGTTTTGCTCGATTGAAAGAAAAGTGAAAGGATTTTAATTTCTTCTTTCGTTCATTTTTTTTACTTTTGATTACATTTGAAAGTGAAAAACAAAACAATATCTTTGTGCATCTTAGTGAAAATAAAAGAATTTTATTTTTTCAATAAGTTGCATTTGTTTGGGAAAAGTGAATTCGATTGAAAAGCATTGCATTTCGTAACTTTGAACTAGTTTGGGGGGGATTATTGTTGCTGCATTGATTTCATTTTTTCTTGTATCTCTTCCCTAAATAGTTTAGGATTCATAGAAATGGAAAGCTTTCTTTTTTTCATTTAGTCTGCACTATAAGGATTCAGGTGACATTCGTTTTGAGCCTTGAAACTGAAACTTTAATCAAGATCAACTTAAAATGAACCCAATTTACCTTAAGGAGCATTGGAATTAATGATAATATTTAGTGGTCTAGGCTAGATACATGTTATAGCGTCGTTAAACGTAGGAGTTGTGTCTAACAGTATGTGTTACAACCCAGGGTTGATATACCATCCCACATATGGAAGTATATTGATGTATGATAAGTATATTTGGGGCGCTCTCATTGAGCGGTTACGCATTAGACAACACAACTATAGACTAAAATCCCACGTACCATCACATATATTTGGAGAGACACCATTAGGTTGCAAGCCTGCCATAGGTAACCAAGTCGGCCGCCTTGTAAACTTGATACACCCAACACAACATTCGGGGATATTGGCTGCCGTAAGTTAATTCCTTGGTCATTTTTCTATCATTTATCACCAAGGTGTATATTGTAGTTCACAGATAATTGGTAAACCTTTATGCCTAGCACACCCTTTTTATTTATTTTTTGTTAATTATAAAAGTAACTACCCACAGAAACATCTCACCTGTGTAGTTCTCCAGCCTCATTATTGCTTGGTAAATTATGAACTTGGTCACCTCCTCCTTTTTTTATCTTCTTTTTAGAGGTCATCGTGGATGAAACTTTGAATTTTCCCATTCCCTCCTTTGATGGATCTCAAGAACCTTCTCCTAAGGTCACTCAGTTTTCGATTGGACCCCTTGAAGTGAAAGGTGAGGAACTTGGAATTGTCATTAGTATTCAACACATATCATCTCCACCACTACCTGACGATTCTCCTTGGATGAAATCGGAAGACTCTGATCTAGAACGCCTAGAAACATTTGCACAATTCTCAACCTTTCCTCAAAATCCGCTCTTAGATCCAATTTTAGTCTTGCCTCAGCAACCTTATAGCGCTTTTAATCAACCTGGAATCCCGTTTTGCGCTTCTCCAGTAGCGTCTCCCTCTACTGTCCGTCGGTGGTTCCTGAAGAAATGGCATCCAATGTTGATGATGTTCCATTTGTGAGCGCTCCTTAAAGCACTCTTTAGGAAACCTCTGGCTCTTATATCCCAGAAGTTGGTTCTTCGGTGTTTCCCTCCGAGGGTGAGTTGTTCGGATCCACACCTCACGATTCAGGTAGTGGGACCAAAATACCTTCTATTCATGTTGCATCTACACTCACCCATGGTTATACCTACTTGGGAAACCTTATTTCTGGATCTTCCGATGGTGCACCTTTATTTCTGGATCCCGTTTGGTCAACGGGTATTCCTCCATCTTTCGGCCCATTCTTTTCGAATGTGGCCATTGTGTCTAAACCTATTGTTCAACCTATGGTCACCATTGGTCAAATGACCGTGTCGATCGGATCCTCTGTCCCCTATTCGCCACCTACGATTACAACAGTTCCACCACTGAGTGGGCAATCCACAGTTTCGTCCGTGCCTGGGGGGAATTCTAACCACCTTTACGTAACTCCCCTGTTGGGTGGGGGGCAAACAATTTTTGGGTCTATTCCTAGGGTAGGAGATCCTCATGTTCAATATTCTCAGGCTCAACAGCCCCTTTAGCAACCGAATGTATCGTATTCATATGTTCAACAACCTAACATCCCTTATGTTCAACGAACGAATGTAAAATATCAGTATGTTACTCAACTGAAAGTATCTCAACAGTACGTCCAACAACCCTAGCCTTCGGTGAGTGTTGTTGCGAGTAATACTTAGTTTGGTTCTTACACCCAAGCTGGTTTGAATCTCCTTCTAGGTAAATCTGGTCCTTTCCCCAATCATTCGGGTACTCAATACCATCCATTTCCTCAAGGTCAGTACCAAAAACCCTAGTCTGGGCCTCAGCCTGGTGCTTCATATCAGCAGATTCCTTAATACCATCAGGCCCAATCATGACCTCAAGATGGACCTTATGTTTAGCAAGGACCAAAGGTTGGACCCTATGTTTAGCAGGGACCTTAGGAAGGACCCTATGTTCAACAGGGACCGCAGGCTGGACCCTATGTTCAGTAGGAACCGCAAACTAGGCCTCATGTTCAACAGAGACCTTATCCTGGATCCTATGTCTAGTAAGGTATACAGCCTCAGTTCCTGCAGGGGTCTTATCAACAACCAAAGTAAGGTCCCTACCAACAATATCTACAACAAGGTCCTTAACCAGCCATGTTGGAAATATACATATACAAAACATAATTCGCCCTATTAGGAGTAGAATCCATATCAATCAGGTTGGAACCCCCAACCTTTTTCGCCTCATCATCTTCCCTTTCCATTCCTGGATACATTGGAATTTCCGGATGTGTCAAAGCTCACAAATGACCCCATCCAACATCAGCTGCATTGGCTGCCAATTCCAACTAAGATTCCAGGAGATTGTTCAAAGTTCGAAAGCAAATCTGGGGAAGACCCCCAAACTCATGTTATGACATACCACTTATGGTGTTCCTCTAATTCTTGGGCTGACGATTCTATTTGTCTTCATATTTTCTAGCGTACTTTGACTAGTACCGTGGCCAAGTGGTATATTGAGCTCCCTCGAGGAATTTTCTTGGATTTCAATTCCTTGACTATGGCTTTCCTCACTCGCTTCCAACTACCTTTTTGGTATGAAACTGACACCCATCTTCTCACTTTGCTAAAGCAGTCAAATGCTACACATATTTCGGATCACATTCATGAATGGCAGCATCATCGTCGCCTCATCAAATTCAAGACCCCTGATCATTTGTTGATTGAATGGTTTATGAAATCATTTGTTCCCAGCATTGCTAAATATCTTGTCATGGGTGGGTGTGTCATGGAAGAGGAGGTCATTTTCAGAGCTCAATACCTTGATTTGGTTTATTCCCATTCCGGGACTCTATATGAGTTATTACTTGATGCGTCGCGACCTTCGACTAATCCCGCATCATCTCAGTCTTCTGTTACGCCTTCGGTGGATGGTATTATTGGGGTAGTGGCTCATACTGATAGTAGTGCGCCAAAAAATTCTTCGAAGTCTAAATCCACTACTTCCGCTGCACCCCCTACTCCTTCCAATAACCAGAAGAATATTGGTAAAATCTCAGAGGTAAATTCTGTTCAATCTACTGCAGCAGATAAATCCTCAAAATATAAGAAAAAGGGTAAAGGTAACTCTAAATCCGAAAACCCTAAACAAGATTCAAAGAAGTCATCTACTAACGTTTCTTAAACACATAAGCCCAAATATCCTTGTCTAATATGTGATGACGATCATTACACCAAGGATTTTCCTCAACATGCTGAAGTTTCCCGTCTTCTGAAGGGCGCACCCAAGACTTCGACCATTTTGAAATAACCTTTCCCTTCTCAGCAGATATAAATGGTATACCAAGCTCAATCGTCTGGAAGCTCTCAGGTTTTCATGGCTGGAACACTATATATTTCCATTACCACGAGAACAAAAGATTATCCCAATCCATACAAGGCTCCCGTGGAATCGGAAGGTACAGATCACCCTTCCTCTTCCACGCACCTTACCTCTGGTCCTCTCCAGATTGAGATATTGAGTCGTGACTCCATCATTCGACCACCCCCAAAAGGTGTTCTTCAGAAATCATCTTATAATCTGAATGCGAGAGCAATACAACACTACAATATTGTATAATATCTGGCTCAAGCGCCTTCAACGATGTCGGATTTGGAGGTCCTTTAGTTGTGCCCATCATAACAAAAGGAACTACTCTTCGCTATTGGATGGATTGATCCTGTAGATTCTAATATGATTACTTTAGATCTCGATAAATTCGTTCCTCGCCTCCCATCTCAGGCAGTTTTTCTGATTCAAGTTACGATTATGGGAAAGTATATTCATCAGATTTTCGTTGATGAAGGTGCTTCGACCTGCATCATGTTTGTTGCATACTGGAAAGCCATCGACACTCCCCCATTGAGTCAGTCCCCGAATACCTTAGAAGATTTCAACGGTAGAGGTTCTCGGCTATATGATATTCTCAAGGCATTTCCCATCCCGTTGGAGGGGAAAACGGTAACCATGAAAGTTAAAGTGGTAGATGCCAACTTAAACTATAATCTCCTTCTCAGACGTAGTTGGACAAACGTTATGCTTTGCGTGGTCTCCACCCTTTTCCTTGTCCTCTATTTCCCTCATCAAGGGAATATAGTGACTATCAATCAGTTGGATTTCTTCCCCTCTGATTCTTCAACAGGAAACATTCTGTATGTTGGAAAGACCGCTACTCCTTATGAGAACATCAGGTTGGGTCTGTTCAAAGACTCATCCCTTATGGGAGTTTTTCCGTTTCTACCTCCGAATTTTTCCTTCGTCAATATGATTTCGTCTAGTCACAATCCATGGACTGTTCCCAATCCCAACCAGCTTGAGAGTTTTGGTGACGTTATGCCTCTAAGCCTAGCTGAGAAAATGTATCAAAGTATTCTCATGACTTCTAAGGCTGCATCCAAAACCAACACTCATTTGGTTTTCTCTCTGGACACTTATGTACAGTCTCCCTAGTTTGGTTCACGGGACTTTGTTGATCCCCTGAATGATACTTTCCCCACCGACGAGATTATTGTGGAGGTAATGTATCTCGAAGAAACTCCATGGGATGATGGACATCATCATTCCTCGTTCCTCCCAATTCCAGGTGACATATCTGCTTCTCTAGAATCCCATGCTTCACCAGTACCGACTGACCCACTTCACAATATGGCTTTGATTCATGAAGTGTTTTCTGAAGGGAACATGGGAAATATCACTCTGACCATTCCGATTGACATCCATGTTAAACCAGGGATTGTAGAGAATGTTCATATCGATGCATCTTGTTCTCCTGAGGAAATCAAGATCTATACTGACAGTTTTTCAGGAATTCTACGATGTCTTCACATGGTCATATGATGAAATTCCTGGCATTGATATGAGTATCATTGTGCACAAAATTCCCACCTATCTAGATTCAAAGCTTATTCGCCAACAACTTCGTCTTATGCACCGAGGAAGGTTGCTGCCATAAAGAGTGAAGTTGAAAAACTTCTAAAAGCTGGTTTTATTTACCCTATACCATTAACAGATTTGGTCTCGAATATTGTTCCTGTAAATAAGAAGCAAGGGACCATTCGAGTTTGCATTGATTACTGTGATATCAATCGATCTTGTCCTAAGGAAAATTACCCCACTCCTTTTATCGACCAGATCATTGATGAATGTGCCAGTAGTGAGATTTTTTTCTTTATGGACGGTTTCTCTGGCTATAACTAGATTAACATTGCTCCAGCTGATCAACACAAAATTGTGTTTATATGTCCATAGGAGACTCTTGCCTATAAAAATCTCACTTTTGGCTTGAAGAACATTGGGGCCACCTTCCAACGAGCTATGTCTTATGCTTTTCATGACATCAAGCACATAGTTCAGCCATATATTGACGACCTTCCTACTCATTCTATGAAACACCAAGACCACCCAGAACACCTTAGAGCTATCTTCCTTTGCCGTTAACACTATAACATTAGGTTGAATCCTCATAAGTGTGTCATTTGTGTCGAATGAGGTTGGATACTGGATTTCTTGGTGTCCAACAAAGGCATCTGCATCTATCCTCTTAAATTCGAGGCAATCCTCAACTTTCCTCCTCCCTCTTTTGTTCATCAACTGCAGAGTTTGCAGGGGAAACCCAATTTCCTCCGCCTCTTTGTACTGAAGTACGCTAAGCTTGAAAAAGGCTTTACACACTTATTGAAAAATGGAATCTCATTCTTATGGGATGAAATTTCTCAGAGCTCTTTTGATGCATGGAAACGAGCCCTCATTACTGCTCCGCTACTGCATCCCCCTGATTATCACCGTGATTACTGCCTGTATCTGGCAGCTGCCGACAGTGCTATTGGTATGGTGTTGGTTAAGGACAATGATGATGGTCAAGAGAATGTGGTGTACTACTTGAGCTGAAATCTATTTGATACTGAAACTCGTTACACTCATGTAGAGAAATTCACACTGACTGTTGTCCATGTTGTTCAACATTTTCATCACTACATTTTCCTGTGAAAAATTTTGGTGATTTATGATTGCAAACCCATGACTTACATTCTTACACGTCAGTTGCATAGGGGAAAGTACTCGAAATGGATCGTCATCCTTCAAGAGTTCGACTTTGAATTCACTACTGCTAAGTCTTTGAAATCCCTGGTCTTTGTTGAGTTGATCTGTGATCTTCCCACTGTGGATGATCCCACTCCTCTCGATGAGTCCATCCCCGATGATACTATATTTCTAATTAGTACTCTTGACCCATGGTATGGAGACATCGTTGTCTATCTCCAGACCCAAAATTTTCGGCCAGAGCTATCGCACTCTGAGTGACGACGGATTCACTACTAGTCCCAACCTTACCATATCGTTGGAGACACCCTCTATCACATTGGATTGACTATGTCCTTCGTTGATGTTTGACTCTCGAGGAAGTTGAGAAAGCTCTCAATGACTGCCACTCCGGGGCCTATGGTGGTCACATGTCTGGTTACACTACCGCTCAAAAGATCCTTCGTGCAAGGTATTTTTGGTTGTATATTTTTAAATACGACATTATCACAGTACGAAAATGCCATTATTTCCATATCTACTCTCTCAAAGAGCGTGCCCCACCCTCACCTTTGTACCCAGTTGTGACCATTGGACCTTTTGCGAAATGGGGCATAGATTTCATGACTTGTAACCCTCGCTCGGCTGGGGGGCATTGTTATATCATCGTTGTTGTCAATTATTTCACTGAATGGGATAAAGTGATGCCTACATACGATAATGAAATTATAACTGCGACACAATTCTTGTTCAATCATGTCATAGCTCGGTTTGGTGTCCTGAAAGCGATTGTCACTAATCATGGCTCTCATTTTCGTAATCATATGATGACAGAGCTCACTGCTCAGTTGCGGTTACATCACGATAACTCCACCCCTTATTATCCACAGGCCAATGGCCAGGTTGAGGCTGTCAACAAAGTCTTGGTGACTATGCTTCAACGCACCATTGGGAAGCATAAACGAGACTGGCACCTCATGCTTTTCTTAGATTTGTGAGCATACCAAACCTATGCTAACACTGTCGATGGATTAACACCATTCCAATTGGTGTACGGTCTAGAGGCCACACTCCCGAGCGAGTGTGAGATTCCTTCTCTGAAGCTAGCCATAGAACTACTTCCTGGTACTTCGCCAGAAGAGGAACGTCTGTTGTATCTCGAGTGTCTTGATGAGACCTAAAGGCTTACTCATTTAGTTCTTGAAGCACAGAAATGACAAGTTGAGGTTCAATATGACAAATCCATCACCCCCTACATTTTCTCTGAAGGTGACTTGGTCCTGCTTTATGACCAAGCCCATGACAAGTTGGGAGTAGGAAAGCTCAAGCCAATGTGGCATGGGCCCTATATCATTCAATGTGTATTGGAGCGAGGAGCCTCTGAGTTAGCATATTACGAAGGCAATCCATTGGCTGAGCCCCGAAACGGGCTCTATCTGAAAAAACATTACGCTTAATCATAAGTGTGATACTTTGTACATTAGTTTTTTATTCATTAGTGTACTTTGAGTTGATTTTTGGTGTGATTGTTTAACTTGCAGAAATGTTTCCTCTACTCACCTTGTATTCCACTTGGTTTGCAGATGCCTTCGAATCATTATGTTGGTTTTGATGATGGCACTTGCCATAGCACATGGAACTTGTCTTCCGCAACATGGGCACTCTTTGCTCTTTATGGCGAGTTGAATATTTTACAAGGTATTTTTTTGGGTCAAACAACTAACAATATTTCTGAGTATAGTGCGGTGATCAAACTATTATTAGATGCCATTGATATTGGGATTAGAGATTTGGTTGTTAAGTTAGACTCACTCATTGTGTTAAAATTAAATGGGCATTATTCTGTGTGCAATCCTCAAAATTTGCGTATGTATTTGCATGTTAGATTATTGGAAAGACATTTTGACTTTATCACATATGAACATATTCCAAGATGTTTAAATACATTAAGAGATACATTAGCAAACCATATATTAGATAGAAATTTGCGCAACATGTAAAATCAAGACATCATCACGATACACAAGTAGTTGTAGAAACATATATATATATATATATATATATATATATATATATATATATATATATATATATATATATATATATATATATCAGTCTGTCAAGTGTGTTATATCCAAAATCTCAAAAAATATGTGTTTTGTGACAAAAATGGCTCTTTGAGCCTACATCAATACAAAAATGTAAAAATAGGGCTGTTATCCGCCCACATGGTGCTCATGGTAGCAGGTGGCTGCTCGAATTACTCGCCAGAGTAATCGATGCAGTCTACCCGGAACTCCGACTGTATGTCTCTGAACGCATAGAGGAATCTTATTGAATGTAGCATATTCTAGAATGCCTCTCATAATTCCAACCAGGTTCTGCTCCAACTTAGCTAATGTATCTGCTCCCTCCTCATAAGGATCATCCTCTATTGGGCGGGCTACCCTCCGCGCAATCGGTGACATGCCTGGAGGTCTCTGAGGACCCATATCTGTAAACACATCATAAGTTTACGTTTCAAGATGCATAGCAAAAAAAATTCAAAAAGTAAAAAAGTTAAAAAATAATAATTTTTACCTGCATTGGTCCACTACGTTCCTGGTGGAATAGGAAGATCCAGATCTCCTCTGAAGCCGATGCCGACATATGCGTAGTCCTCAACTACGATAATTTGACGTTGCAGCCAACTAAAAAAGGCTGTGGGGAAATGCATCTATTGGCCCCCACCTTGTTGGGGCATAATTTCACACCATCTCATTAGCCACAGATCCCTCAGGGTTGGATCATGGATCTCTAGCCACTGGTACTAGAACAGGGGTACTCCCTCTAGAAAGAAGGTCACCAGAATCCACCCGTACCTGAACTGTTTCAGTCGCCCTGTCTTGGATTTGGTTAGCTGGCTCTTCATGTTAGCTAGTAACCCCTCACACCTGTTGAACATCGATGGGGCCAAGCATTACAATGCGTATTGGAACTGAGATTTCGTTGCCTCATGTAATGCCTGGGTTCCTGCCACTATCGTGAATCAATGTTGAATCGTGTGCATGGGAAGCACTCTGATGGAAGAAATGTCTACCTTCCCGCTCTCTTTTTTTAGAGCCCCAGGACAGTATCTCTGGATGAGCATGCTAGTACTCTCATGCCCTGTGTGAGATCTGGAGAGTTGGATCCTCTCCCCTCTCCTGGACAGTCCAATGGTGAAATATATGTCCATAACATCTAACTCTAACTCTTGTTCCCCAATGAAAAACAATTGTTGGTCCATGTCCCATATACTAATCAAGTAATGGAGTAGCTCCAGTTGAGCTCTTAGCCTGAATGTTTGAAATAATTTCAAAAACCCGTAATTGCGCAAAGAATTGACAAAATTTTGAGCCTATGAAGCTTGGTGTTATTCCACCTCATGGCCTTGTTCTTTCCATTCGACCTACATCTTTAACACAAGCACCTGCAAAATATGTTCAATTGGATTTTTAAGAGTTTTCATTGGAGTAATTTTAGAAATTAACGGTAGATTTGGGTGGATTTCTTGTTTTAAAATCCTTCCCGCGGCCAACGCAACTGTCCGAATTAATTCGGCGCTGGTGGTGCACTGCCCTAACGGGCTAAACAAGACCAATGCGACCCTGATAGCTTGAAATCATGCTGGTCGCATGCGATTTTAAAACTTTAAATTCTTCCCCCTAATCTCCCTATTTATGAAACAAAATGACAAATGAATGGAATCAAAATGAAAAGGAGGTTCAAATCTCTTACCTGACGCTGACGGATCGATGAATGGTGTCCTAGATCGGTCGCACCGCTGACTTGAAATTCAGAGGGAAAATGGACAAAAGTCTCTTCTCAAAATAGAAAGGTGAAAATGAATTTTTTGTTTAGTCTATCTATACATTTTCGAAAAAATTCTGCCAATATTTTATTATTTTTCCTCCATATCTGTGATGTTCGTTGTTTCTATGCAGTACATGACTTCCACACTATTGGTGGTTATTTCTTATACAAACAAGTTGTATTTTATCTCTTTTTCAGGCTCGTTAAACGTTTACGAAAAAGGAACCCCCCTAGAGTCAACTTTCATCTCTTTTCTGACTCTCGAAAAATGAAAATATTTCTGAGTACTTGTCATTTCGAACTCGTTAAAGTAAATAAATTGACATGGTCTCAGTATACGTTTAACCCTTTTCGAGTTGAGATTTATTATTTGTGAAAAAGGAATACCTTGATCGAACAAGGTCAAGAGGTTCTCTCGGATATTGTTTTCTACCTTTTCAGATTTGAGAGACGACTTACGAAAAGGGACATGATGGAGTTCCTTTTTGTTACTTTTCAAACTCCTTAAACATGAAAAGTTATCGAGTGTCCCTTTCGTTGGACTCGTTAAAGATTAAATGAAAAAATACTTGTCACCATGATGAGACCAAGTTCCTCCTTCCTGGGGCTCGTTAAAATTAATAGGACAGATTCATTCGAAGAAAGAACTTACACGCTCAACATATGCTATCCTTTTCACGTTGAATATAAAAAATAAAGAGGTACTCGTTAGCTATAATGGGGTAAAATTGAAAGTGAACATCCCATGTGTATTTTGGGCAGCTTGTCGCTCTTGAACATGATACTCATCTGCAATTCGTGTCGGGTTGGGGACATCCTAAATTCGTCACTTTTCCTCCATGGGTTTGGGAAATCCGTTTGCCTCTCGTTTGATTACTAATTTTGTCAACATGACCTCTGATCCTATTTGAGTCAAATGTTGGCACACTCCAAAGTCGTGTCGCCAATATGTTCAAGAGAAGTCCTTTTTTTCAAACATCCTCTACTAATTTGACCTCCTTTGTTACAATCTCGAATCACTCCTCTCATCTTAATATATTTTTTATTTCGTGTTGATGATGTGGGAATCATCATGGCCCTTCATCGACGAATCACTTCCTGTCAACTTCAGCTTATATTCTGAGAAGGTGATTTAGGAACTTTTGTTCAGTACTTTGGAGCTTGCATTCCTCAATGGAAAGTTCTTCGTGTTCGACAACAACTTCACATCATTGGCCTTTGATCGAATGATTCTGCAAGTGTTCGACTTCAACACATTCATTCACACTTGTAGATTGTGATTTTGTACCTTGAGGCCCATCATCATTGTTGGTGGTCTCTCTTGTTCCTATTAACTATTCTCATCATTAACCGGTAATCAGGTGGTTTATACCATGTTTGACACCAACACATTTATTCGCATGGCTAGATTCGTACATTGGGTTGATTGAGATCGCGATGAAGACACTAGGTCACATCTGATTTTTGGTCTAGGTTGCGAGGATTTATTGAGTATTCATCATTGTATACATGATCCTATCTATACGGATGGCTACGTCCATACCACTGATCCATTTCTATGATCTCTTTAGATGGATGGTTGTGATCATGACGTGGGTTCATGTGTTATGTCATGCCTAATGCAGCATTATGTGGCTAGGAATATTCGTACAAGAGATGTAATATATTGTAAAATGCTTGATTTGGAAGGTTTTCCAGAGGTGGTCTGCATTCTTTTCCTTGGTTCATAAATCATTTCATCCATCACTCCCTCTTCTACCTTCATGCTTTAAGGGGGCATCTGTTACATAGTAATTTTTCACCATGCTCATTTTCCTGTCCCTGGTCCTGAAATGCCCCGTGACAAATCCCGTGCAATGTTTCCACCATCAAGAAATATGTTAACATATCCCCTTGAAGATCCAAATAAGACTGCCTTGAAATATTACTGAAGAAACTTGGCTAAATTCCTAGTTTCTCGAGTCAACGCCCTTCCTGGTTCCATGACTGTTAATGTCCTTTTCACAGTTATGAATTAGCACTGTCAGTGCCCTAATTTCCTGGAAAATCATGTTGATCCCCTTTCTGGAAATGCTTCCTCAAGTGGAGGAGAAGCTTCGACCTTTAGAAGCTCAAGGGCGACGAGTTGGTTGTTAAATGGTGGTGATAATGTCGAGCTCTCTGATTTTAGAGCCTTAATCTCATCCATGGGGGTTCATCCCTTAGAAAGTGGGCCTTCCTCCTCCTTTCATGGGTTCCCAACCTATTCTCCCTTCCTATATATTCACATCCCTCATTCCCGCAAGTTTAGAGCTTGGTTGATCATTGTTAGACTCGTATGAACTCTCATCCCTTTGCATGCTAGAATTGTGATAAAGCCCAAGTGTTCGGGAGAAGGAATGCTTTTGAGCTTGGTGAAGGACCCAAATTTTTCACCAAAGGACACCTCCAACATCAAGGCCTGGGTTGTAAGGTCTCCTTTTGTAATTTATCAATAATCACATCTTATGTTTTCTTTCTATATTTTTCTAAATCTTTATGCAAATATTCAGGTACTCCTTGATCTTCTAGATATCTAATGTTTATGTTTATTATGTATTGCATTACGTTTGATGTTGTCTCTTGATCATTCATAGGTATTCGCATGCCATTAGTAGTAGGAAGCGGGCCTATAAGGATCATGGATCGAGGTCATCATTAACAGACTCAAGCGTAGCGTTGGGGAAAAGGTATTTATGTCTCTTTTCTCATTACATTGTAAACATTAATTAAGAGAGATTTGCATTAGAAATAATCTTGTGTTGCTAGACCCATTCTAGGGATAGAGAGATCACCTTTGTCCAAAGAAGGGATTTATCTTGACAACAATATTAAGGAGTATAATGATGCAAAAAAAATTGATATTTTTGAAAAAAATCAATCATTTTCACACTGTTAAATGTTGTTGCATTATCTGTGACTATCTGCTAAGGACATCGAAACCTAGACATAATATTTTCTTCAATAAACTTGATGACTACAGTTTCTATGGCATTTCTGACTAGAATGGCCTCTACCCATTTGTTAAAGTAATTTTTGTAGTTAGTATCCATCTATGCTGGTTGCTTGATGTTGGATGAATTTCCCCTATGAAGTCCAATCCCCACTGTAAGAAAGGTGTTGAAACTAGTACCGGAACCAAAGGAAGTGCTACTAATTTTTGCTTTCCAACAAACATTTGACATTGAGTACAACTCCTAACTTTTTCTCCTACTTGTGCAAACGTGGTGGGCCAATAGAATCCTGCTCTTAGTATTGTATATGTTGTAGCTCTCCATCCATAGTGTCCTCCACATATACCTACATGAAACTATTCTATAATCCCTTCTGTTTCACTTTAGTGTAAAAAAAAACAAAAAGATATTGAGTGGATCCTTCCAGTATAAATTTGCATTGATGATACAATACTTTATGGCCTTTAACTTTAGTGTCTTACACATTCTTTGAAAATTGAGAAGGACACTCAAAGTTTATAAGAAAATGTACAATATGAGAGTACCATTCTAACAACAAGAATTTCTCATCAATATAAACAGGAACTGATTGAATTGAAGATGAAGGTTCTTGTGTATTCTTCCCTTCTGAGTCTTGGGAAGATTCCTGTGGATTCTTCCCTTTTGCATTTAGAGAAGTTTCTTGTGGATTCTCCCCTTGTGAAATTTCAAAAACAAAATTTATCCCCAAAACTTTACAATTGGATTCAACTAAAAGGTTAACCAAACCTCGACCTTTTACCAATTTTGTAGTTTTGATACTAAGATCAAATTCAAGTATTTGGGTAATCAATCTTCCTCTTTTCCCATCAGTGTCAGGTTGAGTTAAGACAGTTTTCACAACACTGTTGGGAACATAAGAAGTAATGGTTGAGGGAAGGACATAAATTTTGAAATCCTTAAAGCTTGGACTAAGGAATAAGCCCCTTTTTCAATGACGTCATACTGAAAAAGAAATAGGTTGGTCATCTACATCTTCATTATTTTTCAAAATGACAACAACTAAATTGGTTTTAGAGGCAAAGGAAAATATGCTAAAGGGCTCAGAATAATTAGGACTAGATAAAGTTAGGGCTTCAGAAATGGCCTTTTTAATATGGTCAAAAGCATATCTAGCTAGTACTGTCCATTTTACTTCATGGTTTTTCTTCAACATATCAGTGTTAACCTTAACTATTTCAGCACAGTTAGGAATGAATCTCCTCAGGAAGTTAATCTTGCCAAGAATACCTTGGATCTCCTTTTTGTTCCTTGGCAATGAAATTGCTTAGATAACTAAAACTATTTTGGGATCAATTACCACTCCTTCCTTAGAAATGATGTGGCCAAAAAGTTTCCCTTCTCTGATGGCAAACAAATACTTCTTGGGATTGAGTGATATCCCGAATTTTCTACACCTATCAAAAATTTTCATCAAGTGTTTTAAATGTTTCTGATCAGATTTAGAAAACACTGTAAGGTCATCAATATATATAACAAGAAATTTTTTTGTCTTACCTACAAAAGCTAAATCCATAGCTCTCTGAAATGTTGCTTCAACATTAATTAATCCAAAGGGCATCCTGGCATACATAAATGTACTCCAAGGGGTGGTGAAGGCAGTCTTCTCCCTGTCCTCTGGGCTCACCATTATATGGTTGTATCCAGAAAAATCATCAAGTATTGAAAGTCTATTTGCACCTGAAACTTTTTGAAGCAACTGATCCATTTTGGTTCATGGATAGTTGTCCTTTAGGGATGAGTTGTTCAAGTTCCTAAAATCTACATAGAGTTTGATTTCTTCATTCTTCTTTCTAACATGAACTAAATTAGCTACCCAATCTGAATATCTCAATGGAACTATGATTTGAGCATCAAGTAACTTCTTAATTTCTTTCTCTATGGTAGGGAGAAAGATTGAATTGATTCTCCTTAATTTTGCTTATAGTTTTTTTCTTCAGGTTTTAAAGGAACTTTATGCTCAATGAGGCTTGTATCATAGGTTTTTAATTCAACATAAGACCAAGCAAAAACATCCTTGTAAGCTTTAAGAAGATTTAAATATTCAATTTTTACTTCCAGAGGTATAGATGCAAAGATTTTAATGTTCTTGATTTCTTCAGGTGTTCCAATATTAGATTCTTCAATATCCTCTTCAGGTGAATTTGATAGTGGATTCTTGGGAACATCATTTTGGTCAAGCAATTTTTATATAGGGACTAGACCCTTGGGATAAAGTTGTTAGACAACTGAATGATATTGTGGTAAGCCATTTTTGAATTTAAATCAGAAGTTTGATTTTCCTTATAAAGTTCATTTATATCTGACTGATCTTCTTCAATTTGCAACACAAAAAACTCATCAATAACCTGTAGAAAAGATTTTAATTATTCATCATCCTCAAATATTTGCCATTATTTAATATTTTCCTAAATAGAAGGCCTATATTTGACTTGAATTTGATATTGCAATTTCATTTGATTTGGAATTTTGAATGAACTAGCTGAAACAACTAGGGAGTCTGCATGAATATTCTCATTTCTAGGGATAACTGTGATATTAAATGCATGAAAGAAGTTTTCCACTGAATCCCAGACCTCATTTATGTCAGATCTAAGTCTAGGCTGCTTTGTTTGACAAAGATTCCTAACTTGTTTGACTATGATTTTTGAGTCACTAAAAACACTTAAATTATGCACTTTAAGATTTCTAGCTAACTCCAAACCTAGAAGAAAGGCTTCATACTCTGCTACATTATTAGTAACATCAAATTCAAGTTTACAAGATTGAGTTATTTTTTCTCTTTCTGGTGAAATTAGAACAACACCAACTCCAACTCCTTCTTTTGAACAAGATCCATCAAAATATAGTTTCCAAATATCAGTTTTGACAATTTTTGGGTTTTCTACAACATCTTCAATTTGAAGTTGAGAATTCTGCAAATTATTTGAAGATAGTTGACTTCAACTACAACAAACTCATCTAATTGAATTCAACTGACTTATGTACTTGACTTCAACTGAATCATACTGAAAAATGTTGAATATTGTAACTAGTGTCGGTCTTCATAATTGTATTTGAGTCATAATGTAATGTATTTATCAAACGAAATAAAAATAAATTTTATTATTAAAGAAAATGACTAATTAAAGCATGGGTTTCATGCTTGGGTCAATTTTTTATAGGTCAAATCCTCCATTGTAGGCTTCTAAGGTTTAGGTCAAGTGTCATTGTCCATGTCATAATGTAAAGAACCCTTCTTGGGATTTATTTGTCAAGTAAGAAATTTATTTTATTGTAAAATAGGTCTTTTAGGCCTCCTCCAACAGGTCGGCCTCAAACTGAACAAGTTGGCTTAACTAAGGGGACATAAACACCTATATAAAGGCAGCAACTTTACCTCATTTAGAGAAATCACTCGCCAAGTTTGATTTGTATCTTTTGGGCTAGAAAAAGGTGCAAATTTCAAGAAAGAGGAAGAAGAAGGCTAACGAAAAGTAAGAATGTCTCTCTCAAGAACTAAAAGTCGAAATTTTATCTCTCTCTCTCACATGGGAATTTGTTGAGTTGTTGGAGGGGCTAAAACTGTAGTTCTACTGCTGGATCAAATTTATGTTCCTGGGGGTCGAAGTCTTGTAGTTGGGAAGTCAAAATTTCTAGATTGTTGTTAGGTTGAAGCTGTTGAATAAGAAGAGACTACTAAATCATCTTGGACAACTAATTTGGTGGAGGAGGAAGGGATTTTTGTCTAGGGTCTTGTTCCATCTCATTTTGAATTACTGAAGGAAGAGTTCTTGAATGGGATTTCCTCTATATATGGGTTTTAGCTGTGGCTAAGTGCCTACATCTAGTGTCCCTGATATTTGTGCTTTTTTATTTTGGTAATTTCTTAATGATATAAGATAAAAATGAACATAAGAAAAATAATAAGCATTGAAATATATCACAAGTAATTATCAACTAGAGAAACATTTTATGCCTTTCCAATTTTCTAACATGGTATGAGAGCTAAGGTGAAGAAGAAGGAAAAAGGCAGGTCAAAGATCTATTAAGGAAAAGGAGATCAAAGGAAGGTAATTAAGGAAAAAGGATCATATAAAGAGACAAGCCTATTATCTACAGGAACTATGTCAAACTAAATGAAGGGAGAAAAACAATTAGAAGGTGCCTCCAAATACAGGGCATGGAAAAAGAGGATAGACCTAATTCTCGAAAAGAAAAAAGTTTTGGATATCGTTTAAGAAAATCAAGAAACATACAGATGGATCAAGTGAAGCAAAAAAATAAAATTTTAGAGAAAAAAATTCTTGGATATGAAACTTATGGTGGATGGAGTTAAGGATAACCTAATTCCATACATATACAACATAAATTCCACTCAAGAAATGTACGAGGCTCTTTCCAAATTGTTCACCATCAAGAATGTTGGTCAGATAGCAAGCCTCAAGAATGAATTAAGGACTATTAAGATGAAAAAATATGACATTGTATCATCCTACTTTATAAGGATATCTAGAATAAAAGATGAACTCCAAGCAATAGATGAAGTTGTCATAGAAAAGGAGATCGTAGTCACTAGGACTACCAAAATCTTGGAGTTCCTTTGCATCAAGACTCAACAGTTGGAAGGATACTCCAACATTTGAACAAATTTAGAATGCATGCAATCAAGAAGAAGCTCTAGTATCGTTAGTAGACAACAAGAAGGAGGATGAAGAAGAAAATTCCTATAATGCTTATTCTTCTCATCACAAAAAGAAAGGAACCTTCAAAAAGTTCAAAGGACCAAAGAACTTAGTTTACTTATCCAAGATTGAATGTTACAATTGTCACAAGATGGGTCATTATAGAATTCATTGTCCTCAAAGTCCAAAGAATAAGAAGATAGAAAGGGATCAAGCAAACCTTACCGATGAAGCTCTACCCAAGAAGAATAAGACTGAAGAATCAAAATTCAAGGAATTATACTACTAAGTCCTCTCTCTCACATTTCTCTCTTAGTATTCTATTTGTTTGATGTGTTTTCCTTTATGATTTGATTTCTAGAATTTGTAGGTCTAACATGCCTTGTTAGAACATCTTTCTTTTGAATTTTTACAAGTTTCTGATATACCTCAAAGAATAGATTAAGAGGGTGCCTTCACGATTTTACCAAAATATAAGTATCTTATTTCTTACCTCCTCTTTTGTGTTTGGTTTCTCTCTCATATTAAAATATGTTTGTATTGTAAGCTAATAAACTTTTCTTTATATTTTCCTTAGTTAGGAAAGTTTATTGAATGCTCAAAGCCTATGAAGAAGACTTGAGTTCAAAGGACAAACTTGAAGCATGGAAGAAGTTCCACTGCAAAGAAATCCCTTCAAGGATTGATGTCCTACAAGGATTGTTAAGAAACAACTCAAGGTATGTCTTGTACTATAAGGTTTGATATAAATTTCTCTTCATGTAAAAGGTATAATCTTTCTTATTTTAAATTTTCCTTTACATTACTAACATCATTATGTGTAGGGTTTTGAATCATAAAAGATTCTTGTTAGGGTGATTAATCATTAGATTGAATATACCCTCATTATATTATCATTCTTGTGGAACCCTAAAAATGTTCACTCAAAAACCCTAACCTAAGGGTATATTTATGAAAACCTAGTATACTTAGGATTGTTCGTGAAGTCTAGAAATTCTATTCTCTTGATGTTTAGAGTTTTGATATTGTTATTATGGGAACTATAGACCTTTAGGGTTTGCTGTCAATGCCTAAGTTATGCATTGAAAACCTAGAACTTTAGGGTTTGGTAACTTACGGTTAATAAGTAAGACCCTTGTATTAGCTAAAATAAGGTCATAGGATAGAAACCCCACTCTAAATGAAATTGTTGTATATCTAACTTTGATGTATTGATGTTTGTGTCGTGAATTTACTTAATACATATGAATATTGATATGAGATGTTAGTGCATGAAATCCTAGATATGTATATGTGAGTATGATAACCCAATTTATACTCATACTTTAGTTTGTAAATATAGAGTTTATAAAACCATTGTAGAGATTGATATTCTAAGAGATGATGATGTTGTTTTAAATTTTTCGACATGATTTAGTTTTAAAATCTAGGGTTTGCAACTAACCCTAGTAGAAGTTTGACATGTAAAAGCATAATGTTGAAACGTTAGATGTATTGTAGGATTGTCATTTGATTGAGTTACTAATATCTAAGGCTTTATATCTCGAATATGGAATCTAGGGTTTGTAATAAATCATAGTAAAGTCTATCATATATCTCTGAGAGTAATATTGAGGCCCTACATGTAACGAGACTGACATCTTGATTGAATTTCCTTAAGTTTTGATGATGTAATCTAGGGTTTGTGCCAAAAATCCTAACAGGAAGTTAAGTATGTAACTTTTTTATTATTATAAACCTAACTAAGTTTAGGTATTTGATATCTAAAGTATAAATGCTTCCATTATAGTAACATAATTTTTTTTATGACTTCATGAGTAAATATGTTTGTATTTGGTTGCACTTGCTGTCAAAAGTGTTGCAGGTACACAATATTATAGAGAATGAAGATGATAAGTACATATGAATAATGATGACCAAGATGAACTTGATGTTGTGAGAAGGAATAAATCCATAAGAGGTTCTCCGATGTTATATAAGAAGGAAGTGGTTAATCTACCTAAGTTGGGAGTGAGCTCGGATAGAAGAAAGAGTATATCTCCCCAGTTAAGAGGGAGGGAATATTAGGACAGTGAATACCTTGATGTAAGAATAAAATAAAATGAATGAAAGTACTACAAATAAATGTTCATGATTCACGGAGTTGCAAAAAAAAAATGTCGAGGTTGTATTTGGTGTTGTTGAAGACATGAAAGAGGAAAGCTTTTGATATGATGTATTTGATGACGATATAAGTAGCATCATAATGATTAATTAGGAACCTGAAGGTTTGTGTTTATTTGTATGTATATTTGAAAGTTTATTATTGATTGGGATTTGTTTTTGTACATGTAAATCTCTCCATAAAAAGGTTGGACACTATGGAAGCATGCTTGGACAAATGGATATATATAATTTAGTTTTTAGGGAGAGATGAAACAGATAATGGCAGATGTTTGGGAGGACATTTGGATGGCCTATGTGTTGATTTCTAGATCTCAAATAGGGAGGGTGGCATTGGTCATGGAGATCTAACCTTGGATACACACCTAGATCCCTGGGTTGATGGTTAACAGGTAAGCTTGATAGTACCTAGATTGGTTGAAATCTTGAGTCCATCTTAGTTCCACCCAGATAGATTACCTTGGTCAGGTATCTAGTCTGCAACATTTAGTGTGCTAGAACTCTTCGTAGTTCATTTTGGAGATCTTCCATATACCTCTATATATTTTCAATTATGAATACCTCCCTAGTTAAGAGGGAGTGTTTAAGAATGTAACTAGTGTCGATCTTCATAATATTATTTGAGTCATAATGTAATGTATTTATCAAAAGAAAGAATTTTTTTTATTATAGAAATCGAGTTATTAAAGCAACGGTTTCATGCTTGGGTAAATTTTTTATATGTCAAAGCCTCCGTTGTAGGCTTTTAGGGTTTATTTCAAGTGTCCTTTTCCATGTCATATTGTAAAGAAATCTTATTAGGATTTATTTTTCAAGAAATAAATTTATTTTATTATAAAATAGGCCTTCTAGGCCTCCTCCACCAAGTCGGCCTGAAACCAAACAAGTTGGCCTAAAATGATGGGTAGAAAAACCTATACAAATGCAACAACTCTACCTCATTTGGACCACTCACTCACTAAGTACGATTTGTATTTTCTGGGCCAAAAACAAGGTGTGAATTTTAAGGAAGAAGGATAGTGAAAAGGAAGAAGGTCTCTCTCAAGCACTAGAAGTAGAAATTCTCTCTCTATATCTCTCATGTGGGAATTTGTTGAGTTGTTGGAGGGGAAGAAAGCACAATTATTCTCTTGGATCATAGTTCTGTTGCTGGGGGTCAAAATTCTGTAGCTGGGAAGTTAAAATTTTGTAGATGGGAAGTCAAAATTTCTGGATTATTGTTGGGTTTAAGCTGTTGAAGAAGAAGAGACTACTAAATCATTTAAAGAGTTTAATTGGCGGAGGAGGAAGGTATGTTAGTCTAGGGTCTTGGTCCATATCAATTTTAATTAATGAAGGAAGAGTTCTTGACTAGTTTTTCCCCTATATAGGGGTTTTATCGCTCACTGAGTGCCTACATCTGGTGTCCCTGAACTTTGTGTCTTTGGTTTTGCTAATTTCTTGATGAACTAAAAAATAATAATAATAAGAATTCAAAGATATCACATGTAATTATCAACTAGATAAAATATTTCTACCTTTTCGATTTTCTAACAAAAACAAAAAGTTCAACATATTCTAGAATATTCAAGGCTCGAGTTCTACAGAATCTAGAACATTCGCCAGAGTTCCACATAATTTGGAACATTAAATTTCTCCATTAAATCTAAGTGAAATCACCAAAAAGGAAGTTCATATGAAGAAAAAAATGATAGTAGTATTCTAGGACGTGAATTGATTGGCTCAAGAAGCCTCACAAACAACACATGGAATAGGAGAAACAATCTGGAGGGTTTTAGAGAAGAATTAAATTGTAGTTAGAATTTATTTAAAGTGAAATTATACCCATTTAGGGGAAACTAGGAGGGTAATTCTAAGTGGCATGGTTTTTCTTGAATAATGGTGATGAGTCAGATGCATTCACACATAGTAGCCAATGATGGTTGTCCTCACTGCTGGTTTGACAACTGAGTTATGATAAGTTTTCCCATTATTTAAAAAAAAATGCAATAGTTTTGGAAAAGGCATATGGTTCACTCGGAACTAATTAGTATTCAATGGATAAATAAACACTATATGGTCTCAGATTGACTATATGGTCGCATAAGTGGTTGATTATTGGAGGTAGATTGATATTGGTACAATCAGTCCTTTAGAACATTGTTGTATACTAGATGCACCTGTATATATTACCTCACTCCATCATCAAATAGATTAATTCCATCATTTCAAAATTTATTTGGGTTGGCGCTTCCGATGTTAAAAGGATACATCTTTCTAGGTTGGAGGACATTTTTAAACACAAAGAGGAAGGGGGTTGGGGTATAATGGATATTAAAAAATATGGTTGGGCATTGGGGGTAGAAAGCTTGTGGCAGGATTTATTTAGTTATGGTATCTGACAAAATATCATAAAGGAGAAATATATTAAGAATCAAATGATGACTAAGTGGATAAAATATGGCGATTAGACTCCTTGTTCAATTTTATACATTTGGAATGGGATTATTAAAATAAAAAAAATGGTTAATTGGAAATTTGTGGTGGATGATAGGTCTCGATAAAAAAGTGGAGATTGGATTGGACCCTATTAAGGGATTCATTAGAAAACACATCTTGCCTTTAACCCTCGTATGATATATTCATAATTTGGGCATTTATTATATCAATCAGATCCAAGTGGTTACCGAACCAAATTTACAATATCCTACATGGATTTTATCGAAGGATTTGGGCATATATGGGGTTTTTGTCGAGGAATGGGATAGATACATTCAAACTTTAATAATGGTTGGTATTACCTTGGATGGGGATGAGGATGAATTCACATGGGAAGGTAAAATTGTGCCGGAAAAAATACTGGTCAATGATGCATACAGGTTTATTAAAAGGCCATAGCTACATTGGGGGTGATGGTTGGTTCAATAAAATATGGTATTAGAACCTCCCTCTCAAACTTAAATGTTTTGGATAGTTATCTTGGCAGAAAAAATATATTAAATTTAGATAATTTATGTCGTCGTGGATACATGGGTCCTAGTAGATGCATTTTATGTTTGAAGGCCCATGAGGACGTGACAAATATTTTTCTCACTTTCCCTTTTCCGGTCTCCATATGCACAAGTGTATTAAACAATTTAAAAATCTTTGTTGTATGGAATTCAATATCGATGGAATCTTGTATTCGGGAATGGATTAAGGAACAAAAGGCATGCCATACTTTTCCATTTTATACCATGGGGTATCTGGAGATGTAGGAATGTGAGCATCTTTGAAAAAAATCGTCGGATATCTATGGCACATGAATAATTTTCTTTGCATATTTTAATGAAATTGGGTATGTGGTTAGTATTGGAAATATGAGAAACGTCTAGCACATGGATATACGAGGGAATTACCCTGCGGGGTTTTTTAATGGAGCCGCAAACAATAATACTTGTGGTTGTGGGGCCTGCATTTTCATTAGGCTTGGTCAATATTTCCATTTGATATGGTCCAAAGGTTTTTATCCAATTATATGGCATAAATAATAGATCTATGGGGTGTTTTAAATTGTGTTATATATCTATCCATTGAGAAATTGGGTATTTTTGGTGATTCAAAAGTGGTTGTTAAATGGGCCTTGAAGAAGTATACATTTGAACCACCTTCTCTTACACATTAGATGTATATTATTAGGATATTGATGGAAATTTTCAATGAGGTACACTTTTCCCATATGTACAAGGAGAAAAATGGAGTGGCTGACGCTCTATCAAAGGTTGGGCATCGATACAATCCAATGAAGATCAACTATGCATCCTAAAACAATGATTGATTTTAGGGAGTTGGAAAAATTCAATTCTCATAGTTTATTTCTAATTTTGAATATGGGACTTTTTTGTTTTCCACTATTAGTACTTTATAAATCAGAATGTAGATGCGGACATACTTATATTTTGTCATATGGAATAGTCCTTGATATTAGTAATTGTAGGAGAACATATATTATAATATGTTCCCATATGGTGCATATGAATTGACATTTTGAAGTATGTAAAAAATGTTTTTATATTTAATTATGTTTATAAGTGTCTTATTATGAGGTTTCTTGTTACCGACATTGTTCATATTTTTGAATTTTGGCTTCTCTGATCCATAATTTTAACAGAGAGATCTTTAAGTGAAAATCACATAGGAAAAAATTTTGTAGACGCGTTTCGTTTTCCTCAACAAAATATTGAACACGTGTCCTCCAAAACATCTTCATGAGCAGGTCTCCTACCTTGCATACACTCATATGACCATCCCCTTAGACAGAACCAACGAAAACTTTCTGCACCTACAGGAAGTACGCCTAGTATGATGTTACATTGGACTAGTTCGCCTAGTAGGATGTTACATTAGACTGGTTCGTAGGGTCTGCCATTGAAACTGAAATGATGAGGCTACAGACATGGCTTGGTGAAGCCCATCCATGAGCCCCTCCCTTTTTACCTTGACGATGGAGGACGACAATGATCACCAATAAAATTAGCAAATAATAATCTAACTGGAATTTTTCATTTGGGATTATGCCTTCACCTGTTGAGATTAACCCACTGGATTAATTTGAATTTTGGGCTTAATTAGCGTGAACTAACCCACTGGTCTAATTTAAATCTATATTGATTGGCATAATTCCCCCCAATAAAAATTCACCATTTCTATTGAAAAATTAATTGTAAATTACATTTCATGTGTAACTGATAAATTATGATAGAACCCTAGTTTAGGTTTCGATCGACTTTGAATATTTTTATTTTCTTTTGTGTGTCTTGGGTTCTAGTGTTATCTGTAATGTGTGTTTATATTTTATCTAATGTTCTTTCTAGTAGGGGAGGAAGATTATTATCGATGAAAAGAATGAAAAAGTCGTGCTAGAAATAACATTACACAACCAGATTAGGGCGCTACAAGAGAAGCTTGAGAAACCGAGACATTTACGAAGTGAGGCATTTATAGAGTTTTGCATGAACTCTTTTATTTTTAATGTTTGTCTGTAATGAAATTTGGGGCTAGTTCTAGGTTTTGAAAGTTTTTCCCCTCTTCTTGAATGCTTTATCTAACCCATTAACAAATCTTAGCTATTTATGGGCTTTCACAGTTAAATGGAAGACATAATTTACTCATTAGATATGGTTATGGTGATAATATGATATATGATTTACATGAGAGTGATAAGAAGGATAATTCTATTTCGGGTGGTGGAAAAGGAAGTATAAAAAAATCCCAATGATTTGTAGATGACATTTTGAGAAGCCACAAATAATCGAGAACAAAAACCTATCTTCCTGAGCAACGAAATTAGCTTGTCGATGTAAGTGCATGATGTTTTGTGCAACCATTTAGCATCAACGAGTAGCACCTCTCAAATTCCCAATTTCATTTGTTTGAAATGAAATTATATTCTTTCCAATGGTTACTTTTCATTATTTTACAATCTGCAACTTGATTGGGTTGTATGGTAATGTAGAAGCATGTGTATTTTATTGATGATGAGAAGTTTGCATACCTAGTACAACACTGAAGTGAAACTGGTATCATCCCAAAACATATAACTATAATAGAAATGTCAGCCACTTATTTCTCCATTGTATGTGGCAGTGATATCAATGGGAAGAGTGTTGGGAGGAAAAATGGACAGTAAAATGTATCATTATCTCTAAAGTTTAATATATTTTGGTTTGTTCACTAGAATTTCAGTGACAATGGCAACTTTGTGTATTTCGATTTGCAGCGTATGAACTCTAATTTGGAAGCATGATAAAAAACATAGATAATTGGGAATTTTGAAGGTGTTGTGAAACATGTGATAGACTCAACAGAGAGGAATGGTAACCCTCTCGAGCTCATTCTCTCCATAATTCCCCAACAAGATAACAAGCACCATAATTTATGGTGGAAATCCTCGCAGTTTATATTTATTTATAGCAAGGAGGGTGTATATCGTTTTAATGTTTCATTATTAAATACAAGAATAAGCCTATTTTTGTTTTAATTGTAGCTACTATAAAGAGGTTATGCGAGTTAGAGTTTGGTTTTTGGACCCAATGTTGCTTGGTAGTAATTGTAAAAAAATGCACGCCTGGTTACATTTAAAATGTTATACTGAAAATAAATGCAAAGGTGTGAATTGTATTTGAGGATAACAAACTTTGTATATCAAGTACATTTCTTATTTCATCCTTGATTATGCTATCATTTAATTTTGAAAAAATTGGTGGGCATAACTCATTGTTGGTTGATGAGCTAAAGAAGCAACTTCCCCCTGTATCAAACGTGCCTTTTTTAATAATCAACGTCGATAAATTTATAATCCCTTAAAATTTGTGACGATGCCAACTCCAAACCTCATGATCCTTTTCTACGATGTTGTTAGTTTTTCACCTAAATCCCATGTAAGATTCATCTTTAGACTAAACTTAATGGGAAATAAAAAGTGTCAGGGATGAAATAAAACAAAATGGATGTAGAGGTTATTGCATAGTTCACTGTTCCTACTCTCCAAGAAAAATTCATTTCCTGTGCGAAGCAGGAGCACACCATCTATTTTGGGGCCTTCACATACCTCTCAAAGCTTAACAGGAAAATATACACAACAACAATACTGGAAATAACCATAACAGTCAGTCTCCCTAGTGGCACATGGACAACTAGTTGGATTAAAGAGCCAACCATATCTTAACCAAACTCATTTCAATCTACAATAATTTCTTTTTATCCATAGTCTGTATCTGCAACAAAAAGCAGTACAACAATCCCATTTTTCATCTCAATCTTCTCATCAAGTATCGAGACTCCATTTGAAACAAAAAATGCAGGGGTCAAATTCCAAACAAACATCTTTCAGTAATCCTCATCTACGTCAACAACATGAGCAACAACAACAATTTCAGCCAATTTCATCAACATCATCCAATTCTAGGACGTTGTCACTTGCCTCTCCACCATTAATTGTGGGTGGTGGCCCCACAAAAAAACCCAACAATGACACGAGGTATGGATGCCTAATTTTTCTCATTAGTTCAACTTCATTCTACAACATGCATATATGTAAATGCAATTCACTGTCCTAAATATCACTGTTACAACCCCGGGTTAAAAGTTCATGTACTAAAGGATAATAAAGGCAAGATAAGACTAAGGTCACGGGACACTTATTCCAAGCTGATTGTTGGGAAAAACTATATAGTGGGCATCACTTGTTGTTTATTATGGATAAGGAAATTGGCAAAGGCCTTAGAAAGACAAAGTGGAAAATATTGGCATTTATTTGTGAAAATAAAGTAAAATAGGAGAAAAAGGCATCACAATATCAATTTGGGCCCTTTTATCAGTTTGGCTTTGGAGTTAGTTGTAGAAAGGAAAATAACATCAAGAGGAGAAAGCAAGCAAGAAAGAAAAGGAAGGAAAAGGAAAGCAAGGACAAGAAAAGAAAGGACAAGCAAGTAAGGATTGGATCAAGAAGCTTCAACAAAATGAATTGTAGGTAACATGTTGCATGTGTGATTTCCTAGTTGAAGTGTGAATGCATGGTGAATGAATTTACGTATTTGGTTCATTTGTTGTCATCGACATGGGTTTTTCCTAGTTTGACAATTGTTTCAGCCTTTCCTTTCCAATTCCTGGATAGCCATGGTGTGATGGGATTCATTCTTGGTTGAGATTTGGATTGTCAGAAGGTTTTGGATTCAGGTGAGGTGGTTTTAGGAAAATACCAAGGTTTGGGGGTTGAGATGGTTTTATCAGGGAAACCTTTGACAAGTGGGTGAAGACAGGAAAATTCCTCAAGGGACATTAAAGGAATTCTGAGGCATCCAAGATTGGTTTGGTTTTGTGATCTCGGGACCGATTTAGGTGATATCACAGTAGTGTGAGGGTGGAGGTGGTTTAACCTATGGATTCCCTTAGTTGTTTATGTCTTGGTTTATGCTGTGAGATCCCACATTCATGCTTGGAATATGGCATGAGGGTGATTGGCTGAAATAAACATTTGGTTCAGCCCAATCTGTGGTCGGGGGGCACGTGGAAGTCCCTCACTTGGTTATCTTTTGCACCATTTAATGAGATCTATTTCTCTACGGAAATATATGAAGCATTTGTACTGGTTAATATGATGATTTTATGGTTGATATGGCATGGTTACTTTAATGATTATTTGTTTGTTATAAGCATGGACTTGTTATATACTCTAGTTATGGCTTGTTCATGAATTGATATGTATTTGGTTGGTTAGTGAATGCATGAGATAACAAATGTTATTTCAGCTACTAAGAGAGGTTATTAAACCTTCTTGGTGAATGTTAGATAATTTTAAGGCCCCTATGTTCATATATGCATTCATGACCTGTAGATTTCATGTTCACTATATGTTTGACGAAATGACTATTATGGTTAAGCCCAGTTAGAGAAATTTCTTGACTAAGTTTTGTATGAATGACTTTGTATTGATGTTATATATAATTCTAGAAAGTCTCATTAAGTTCCAAGCAGTGGTTGGGAGTCAGGCCCTGAAAAGATGGCATTGATTCTGAGGTTGCATGCTCAGGACTGGAAATTTTGGGTTGCAATCTCTACTTTCCAGGCTTATGCATGTGAATGGAGGCTACAATTTCTTGGAGGCCTTGTTATGCATGTGACTGGAGGCCCATATCACTAAAAAGGCAAGTTAACTCAGGGTTTGGAAACATGGAGTGGGTTTTTATCTCCTAGGGAACATGTAGCTCCTAAGGGAGGTCAATGAGATTTCAGTATGTCGAATCCACTTCCCTAATGAAGCTAGGAGGTCGGGTCATGTCATAGTAGCCCTTATATCATGTTTACTCTGGCAAGCCAGTTAATGTGGGTATATGTGGGAGGGGTGGTTACATATTGGTATTAGAGAATTGTTCAATACTTAGACTGGATTGGTGAAAGGTGTTTTATGGGTTATAGATGGGTTCTATGACAAATGATGAGTACACTAGCAGGTTCCTGGAGCTATTGAGGTATGTTCCTACCTCAAGGATGAGAAAGCAAAGATTCAAAGGTTCATCAATGGGTTGCTAGCAACATTTAGAGGCCGAATTGAGTTTGATGAGCCTTGGTCACTGGAGGAAGGCATTAAGAAATTGAAGCATTGTTATGAGTAACCAAAGTGTAAGGCTAAGCCTAAGCGTGATTTAAAGGGGAATGAGAAAGCTAAAGGGAAGTGGCCACCGAAGTGAGGAAGACTCTATGGATGTAGGTGAGAAAGAAAATATTTCTCCTCACAAGAAGCATAATGCAACTGAGAAGGGACATGGACCTCAACCTAGAGAACAACAAAATAGAGGTTATCGTAGGGGACTGTTGTAGTGTTTTATTTGCAGCAAATATCATTGCATGAAACATTTCCCATTGTAACAGGGTGGCAGACCTTATATCTATAGTGCTCAAGAGGCACAGACAGTTGGGGATGTTGGCCATAACATTCCTCGGATTTAGGCAGTTGTGGACAACAAGCAGCAAGATCACCAAACATCCATTATTAAGATGGAAGGTAAGCTCTATGATCAAGTTTTTTATATTTTGATTGACCTTGGATCCAATTATAGTTATGTTAATCCTAACCTAGTGGATAAGTGTGGTTTGAGAAAAGAAGTGCATGCAAAGTATTAGTTGGTTCAATTGGCTATAGGTACTAATAAGGGAGTTCATAATTGGGTAAGAGAGTGTGAATTTGATATGAATTGTATGCCTACATCAACATATATAAATGTGCTTCCATTGGGATCATATAGTATGCTTTTTGGTATGGATTGGTTGTACCTCCACAAGAAAAAATTAGATTGTTATGAAAACAATATTGAGTGTGTGGATGATAATGGGAAAATGAGAATATTTCAGGGAAAGAAGAAGTATACATTGGTGATAATGGTTACAACTATGTAGGCTAAGTGTAGTTATAGGAAGGGATGTGTATTGTTTGCAGTTCATATTTCCAGTGAAAAGGGTAAAGATGTTAAGGATGAGAAAGTCCACAATAGGTACCCTGTCTTGCTGTAGTTTCAAGATGTATTTCCAACACATATTTTAGAGTTTCCTCACCATAGGGAAGTGGAATTTTCTATTGAGTTGGTACTAAGAGAAATACCAACATCAAAGGCACCTTACAGGATGAGCACTCTAGAGTTAGTGGAATTGAATTTGTAGTTGAATGAAATGCTTGACAAGGGATACATTAGACCAAGTGTATCGCCTTGGGGTGTACCCATATTGTTCGTGAAGAAGAAGGATGGTACTCTCATATTGTGCATTTATTATAGGCCGTTGAAAAATGTGACGATCAAGAACAAGTATCCATTGACAATGATCAATTGAAGGGAGAAATAGTGTTCTCAAGGATTGATCTGAGATTACGATACCATCAGGTGCGCATCAAAGAAGAGGATATCTACAAGAATACTTTCTGAACCAGGTATGGGCATTATGAGTTTGTTGTGGTTCCTTTCGGTTTGACTAATGCTTCGAATAATTTCATGTGCTTAATGGAAAATGTGTTGCATCCTTACTTGGACAAGTTTGTGATAATATTCATTGATGATATATTAATATATTCTAAGAATGAGGAAGAGCACACAAAACACCTAGAAGTAGTGTTAAAAATATTGAGAGAACATTAGTTGTATGCTAAGCTTAGTAAATGTAGCTTCTTTCATAAAAAGGTACATTACTTGGGACATGTTGTTTCCAAGGAAGGTATAGTAGTGGACCTAGAAAATATTACATATATCATGCAACAGGAAGATCCTAGGAATGTGGATGAGGTCATATCATTCATGGGGCTAGCAAGTCACTATTGGCAGTTCATCAAGAACTTCTCACAAATTTCCTACCTTATTACGTCATTGTAGAGGAAAGGGAAAAAATTTTAATGGATAGAGGAATTTGAAACTAGTTTTGAGCAGTTGAAACAATTTCTTAAAAATTCTCCAGTTTTGAAGATTGCATATTCAGATAAAGATTTCGTGGTGTGTACATATGCTTGCAAGAGAGGAATTGGTGGAGTCTTGATGTAATAGGGACATGTGGTTTGCTATGAGTCAAGGAAACTAAATGAGCATGAATAAAACTATGTGAATCGTGATCTTGAGTTGGAAACTATTATTCATATCTTGAATATGTGGAGGCATTATCTTCTTGGCAGGAGGTTTATTTTTATGAGTGACCATAGTGGACTGAGGTATCTATTTGACCAACCTAAGAAGAATTCCAGGAAATCTAGATGGTTGGCTACCCTTAGTAAGTTTTATTTTGAAATCTGATACATTAAATGAAAGGAGAATAGGGTTGCAGATGCCCTCAGTAGGAGAGTGTAGGTAAACCATTTTGTAGCTGTGAAATATTATAGGACAAATTTGTAGGAGTGGGTCTTGTAGGCAGGGAAGCATGACGACATGTACCAAAAACTTAAGCACATGTTACAACAGCAAAGTACATGTGAACAAGATGTGGACTATCATCTCATGGCAAATGGTTTGGTGAGATTTAGGGACAGGATCTATGTTTCAGATGATAGTGAGCTCAATCAAATTATCTTGAGGGAGTTTCATGTCAATCCATATTCAGGTCACCCAAGATATCAGAAGATGTTGAAAACTGTGAAGAAGTTCTATTATTGGCTGAATTTGAAGAAGGAAGTGTTAGAGTTTGTTGCTAGATGTCTTGAATGTCAGCAGGTGAAAACTAAGTGTAAGCACCCAAATCGTTTGTTACAACCTATTCCAATTCCAAAGTGGAAATGGGAGGTCATTTCCATGGATTTCATTACAGGTTTTCCGAGGACATCGAAGCAACATTATTCCATCATGGTTGTGGTTAATAGGTTGAGCAAGGTAGCTCAATTAATTCCAGTGAAGACTACTAATTTAACCAATGAGGTAGCTTATATATTCATCAGGGAGATAGTGGGATTGCATGGTATTCCTAAGAAGATCATATTAGTTAGTGATGCCAAGTTCATTTCCAGGTTTTGGAAGGAGTTATTTGTAGGCTTGGGTATAGAGTTCGCCTTTAGTACAACTTATAATCCACATACAAATGGAAAAATAAAGAGGGACAACAAGATACTGGAGGATATGTTGAGGATGTATGTCATGCATCAACAGAGGAAGTGGGGCGAGTATCTTCCACTGGTTGAGTTTGGTTACAGAAACAGGTATCAAGAGTCACCGAGGATGAGTTTGTTTGAGGATTTCTATCGGCAGAATTGTAATACTACTATTAGCTAGAGTGATACAGTGAATAAGGTACTAATTGGACCGGATATGTTGGCAGATATGGAACAAGAAATGCAGGTTATCAAGAAGAATTCAAAGGAAACATAGGACAAAAAAAGGAGTTATGCATATTAGAACAAAGTATTTAAGGACTTTTAGGTTGGGGAGCATGTGTACTTCCGCATCAAGCCTAATAAGAGCTCCTTGAGGATTGGGTCATGTGACAAGTTGGCACCTTAGTATTGCGAGCCTTTTGAGATCCTTTAGAGGATTGGACCTGTGGCTTACAGACTTGCACTACCTCTGACAATGAAATTCCATGATTTTTTCTATGTTTCATTGATTAAAATATATCTGAAGGATGTTGATCATGTGATTGACTGGTTTGTATTACAGGTGGATCCAAAAGGTGAATTCCAACTAGAACCTCAGTGCATATTGCAGCGGAAAGAACTCATGCTTGGGAACCAAGAAATCGAACAAGTTAAATTGAAATGGAAGCACTTTGGACCCGATGAAGCTACATGGGAGATGGGTGATCAGATGCGGGTTATGTATCCTTCATTATTTTCCGGTGGAGGCAAATGAGTTTTTGGTATATGTACATATTTATGTATAGTTGTTATCGTAAATACCACAATGAGTTGTGTTGTAAAGATCCAATACGTGGTATGGTTGTCATGTTTTCCATGATGATTTTTCCTTTGAGAAGGTTGTTCAATATTATAAATACTTCATTGAATTAAGTTATAAAACTCCATGGGAAGTATGTTTTTCTTTTCAGTGGTTTTGTTGGTTGTAGGTATCATAGAACACCGAGGATAGTGTTCCCCTAAGGCGGAGGGGTCTATAACAACCCTAGATTAAAAGTTCATGTAATAAAGGATAATAAAGGCAAAACAAGACCAAGGTCATGGGACACTTATTCCAAGCTAAATGTTGGGAAAAACTCTATAGTGGACACCACTATTGTTTATTTTTGCTAAGGAAATTGGAAAAGGCATTGAAAATTGCTTTGGAAAGGAAAAGTGGCAATTATTAACATTTATTTATGAAAATAAAGGAAAATAGGAGAAAAAAAAGATGAAAGGTCACAAGTTTCCACGAGGAGGAAATTTAAGGAAAATATACGAAAAATAAAGAAATTGGAGGCATCAATAATAAAAAGGCATCAGAGCATCAATTTGGGGCCTTTTTTCAATTTGAATTTGGAGTTAGTTGGAGAGAAGAAAAGAGAACCGAGAGGATAAAGAAATAAAGAAAGAAAAGGAAGGAAAAGGAAATTAACGACAAGCAAAGGAAGGATAAGGAAAAGAAAGGACAAGCAAGGAAATATTGGATGCAACTTCAACAAGAAGACTTGCAGATAACGAGTTGCATGTGTGATTTCCTAGCTGAAGTGTGAATGCATGGTGCATGGATTTTTGTATCTGGTTCATTTTGTTGTCATCGGCATGGGTTTTTCTTGGTTTGATAATGGTTTCAGCCTTGCCTTGCCAATTCCTCAATAACCATGGTGTGATGGGATTCATTCTTAGTTGAGCTTTGGATTACCGAAATTTTTTGGATCTATGTGAGGTGGTCTTAGGAAAATCCCAAGGGTTGGGGGTGGAGATGGTTTCTCCAGGAAGCCCTCAATAGGGGGGTAGAGACAGGAAAATTCCTTAAGGCATCGTGAAGGAATTCTGAGTCATCCAATCTTGGTTTGGTTTTGTGATCTTGGGACCGGTTTAGGTGAGACCACGGTAGTGTGAGGGTGGAGGTGGTTTGACCTATTAATTCCATTGGTTGTTGATGTCTTGGTTTATCCCATGAGATCCTACATTCATGCTTGGAATATGGCACGAGGGTGATTGGTTGAAAGAAATATTTGGTTCATCCTAATCTATGGTTGGGTGGTATGTGGAAGTCCCTAACTTGGTTGGATTTGCACCATTTAATGAGATATATTTCTCTATGGAAATCTATGAAGCATTTTTAATGGTTAATATGATGATTTTATGGTTGTTATTTCATGGTTACTATGATGATTATTTGCTGGTTATAAGCATGGGCTTGTTATATACTCTAGCTATGGCATGTTCAAGAATTGATATGTATTTGGTTGGTTGGTGAATGCATGAGATAACAAATGTTATTGCAACTATTAAGAGAGGGCATTATACCTTCTTGGTGAATCTCATATAAGTTTTGAGCCCCTATGTTCAGAGATGCGTTCATGACTCGTAGATTTCATCTTTACCATATGTTTGAAAAATTGACTGTTATGGTTAGGCCTGGTTAGGTCAAGTTATTGCCTAAGTTTTGTATGAATGGATTTGTCTTGATGCTATATATCATTCTACAAAGTCTCAAAATATTCAAGGCAATGGTTGGGAGTCAGGCCCTAAAAAGGTGGCACTAATTATGGGGTCACATGCTCAGAATTGGAAATTATGGGTTGCAATCGCTACCTTCTAGGCTTATGCATGTGACTGGGGGCCTAAATCGCTAAAGAGGCACGTTAGCCCATGGTTTGGGTACTTGGAGTGGTTGTTTAGCTCTTGGGGGTCCTGTAGCTCCTAAAGGAGGTCAACAAAGTTACAACTTGTCGAATCCACTTCCTTAATGAAGCTAGGAGGTCAGGTCATGTCATAGTAGCCCTTAGCTCATGTTTACCCTGACAAGCCAGTTAATGTGGGTGGATGTGGGAGGGGCGGTTACAATCACAAAACCTCTTCCAGGTACATGCTTCAAACCAACACAGGCAAATGAAAATACTTGGAAACTTGATATTCATACCTGAAATTCATCATCTATATTTTTTCTGTTTACATCTATCATCTTGACTGCAACACAAAAATCATTAGGGAACTGAGCTCTTTATACAAAAAAAATCATGCCTAACCAAGGAGGTTATAGCTACTAAAATTATATATAAAATGCACATCCCTTCCTTTTACGAGTTCTAAAAGAGGTGAAACGAGTAAGCAACGAACCAAGTGAAATTCCATTATTGGCATCTGCACATAAGTAAAATGCAATTTGGTTCAAGAAAATATTGAGTTTAAATATAATTTGGAATAAGGATCATGAAGAGGCCAGTCTCTATAATGGGTTTTCTTCCCCAAAATTCTTGTTTATGATTCTTATGTTAAAACTCATTCCCTTCTCCATAGAAAAATTTATAGTATGTGGAAAACCACCAAAGAACATATTTCGACATAAATATAAGCATTTTGTGAAAATATTAGATTCATTTTCCATATTGAAAGTTTAGTATTTTGATAAGAATATTGAATAGTAACTTCAAACATTGACATAAATGGGTTCCATGAATAAGTACCCAACCCAAGTCATCAATATCAAACTTTTTTCGTAATGCTGGAGGTTGAGATGATGGAACAATTTTACATAAATGACTCTTGGATGCCCATGTGCAAGTCCAATATGTAAAGAGGAATATGATGGCCCTTAAAATGATAAACACAAGAGAAATGCCTACAATGATAAAAACTTTCAGATGTTGAATTTCATGTATTGTGGACTTCAGGGGCTTTGCTTGCTGTAGGGTTGTTGTTGAAATCACAATAGTTAAATCAACAAAAACCATAATCAATATCCCTCATACAAAACCCATATTTTGAGCTACATGCAAAAAATGTAGGGTTGTTGTTGAAATCACAATAGTTAAATCAAAAAAACCCAAAATCAATATCCCTCATATAAAACCCATGTTTTGTGCTGCAAGCACCAAATATGGAAATTGTAAGTCTTTAACAAAGCGGAATTGTTAGATATAAGTGGAAGCACTCATCTCTAATTATCCAACATTCACGTAAACATGAGAAAATAGAGTTGGCGGTACACTTACACATTGAATCCATAGGAGCCACAAACTTAACTGCTTTGAGAAAAGATGGGCTTGAGCTTGGGTTTATACATTCACTGAAACATGAGAAAATAGATTTGGCAGTCTACTTACATATTGAATACATCAGAGCCACATACTTATATGCTTTGAGAAATTATGGGCTTGGGCTTGTGCTTTTAAATGTTCTCATGGAAGAAGCATATGAATGATGTATCGACAAGGACTAAAGGACCATGCACCATAATAAAACTTTATGGAGGATGATGTGGAATCTGTGATTTGGGAGAATGCGTTGGTGCATGTGTTGGAGAATGTAGCTTTCCTCTTTGAGGAAGATGGTATTTTCCTCCCGATATTTTGGAAATGGCATGCTTGAACTCTCTAAGGAAAAAAAACCCCAACAATCAAAATAACCAACAATATCGATTTTTCCATCTTGTGTCAACTAATTCAGGCATAATTGCTCATAAATTGTACTCAAATAGATGCAAAAACAAGTTTGCAGGAAACCATCCTTGTTGTATATCTTTTAATCCCACACTAACCATATCCTATAAGTACCCATCCACTGCAACAACCATATTTTCTGCAAAAATCAAATGTAATACAATCACAACAATATAAATTCAATACTAAACACAAATTTTGGACGCTAGCCCTAGAGTGGAATTTTCGCCTATACTCAACCTAGAAACCATTCATAAAATTATTAGCATAAAAACCATTGATAAAATTCTTAAGGATTGTATCAAAAATAAATTGTGGATTCTTCTCATAATATTTTCTATAAAACAATCATACCCAAAAATATCCCAATATTAATGTCGGGTGTCAAGTGCCAAAGAAACGATATTTTGAGTACACGAGAGTCAATGATAGGATAACCAAGAAAAACAACATAATTTACTAATGTGCATGCAACATTGACATATCCATTGTTGGAGATTTAAGTACTAGTACTGCCACTCAAGCACTGGGCCCATTTCCCAGGTCACGAATCATCCAACAATCTCCTTTGAACCATGTTAGCCGATCATTTCAAATTACTAGTTTAGTTGAGTTCAGTGTAGCCTACAAATTTGAAAAAATTACTAGCCATATTGGACAATGTCTCGAAAAGTGCCATTCCAGCTTCACTTTTAACCAGTCGATATCACTCAACTAGTTTGGGAAGTCATACCCAGTGTTTGTGTAAGTTCAATTTTTTTTCCCATTGTTTTTGGTAATCATTATGGGATATTTAATTGTTGTTGAAATTATAGTTTTTTATTATTGAAATTAAATATATAAATTAATTTAACTAAAAACAGAAATCTAGATTATATAATTTTAAATATTATTAATATTTATGATTTTATTTTTTAAGTTTAATATATTAATTTAAAAAAATATATATTTAAATTATATTTGGGTTCTTTTATTATTTTTATCTTTTAAATCTTAAATTAAAATTTATAATTTTTTCAATATATTTAATATAAGAAAAGGGTTTTTGTTTTTTTGTTTTTTGGTTTTTTTCTTTGGATTTTTTTATTTTTTATTTTTATTTTTATTTATTTTTTTATTGCAGTTCCATTATATAATTTAAGTGAAATTGTGATTATGCAATTTACATGCACAATATAGTGGCCAATATCAGCTATCAATATGGGGATATGATTTGCTTTACTTTCCTTTTATAACATTATACACCTTGTATTACTTCGACGTTTCCTTCTCCCACTCCGGGTTTTCAAAACCATACGAGGGTCTCTCAAAACCCTTGATGGTTTTGTTGTTGGGCTCGCCCGTCCTTCAACTCCATTTTCATTGCCACAGCAACATATCCTTATGCTTGTATTTGAAATGCTATTGTATATATATTCCAAGAGTAAAAAACCCAAAACATTATAGGCTTGCCTTTTGCATCTTTTGATGCAAATGCTAGTATAAAGTCTATTAGTTTTTATTTAAAACAAAAAAAAAAAACAAAAAAAAAACAAACACTAAAAATACAATAATATGAATGATATTTAATCTTATAATACAAATTGAATTTGAATATGTGATCTTTTATGAAGAGTACATCTTAATCATAAAATCCATTCAAACTATACTCATACTATATGTATTAATATATATAATGTCACCATATATATATTATAATAATGTATATAATATTACTACAAAATCTCTACAAAATTACTATTTTAAAATAGAAAAAGTAGTTATAATTCTTTTTTATTAATCATAAAATTTTCTTGTTCTATTTTCTATTTTAATTTATTATCTTTAATCTTTAATTTTTTTATTTATATTTCCAATTAGTAATTATGCCAAAGGCGTTATTTAGGTGGAAGTTCCTCGAGAGCCTTTCGTCATCTGTCCATAGCATATCAGAAAGGGCCACATGTTTGCTTGCCCATGTCATATGTGTACCAGTAGTGAACCACCTATCATGTAGTTCTATCTAACCACCTGTCACGATAAATTTCACCACACTTTATCCCATTGCATAAACAAATGCCCTTTCCTCAACATTCATTACAAATTTTCTATCTCCTCCCGTATTGATTGAAGGGAATAACCACCAATCGGTCCAACCTGACCTTTTAGTATTGCTGCTCTAGAAAACTATTTCTGAGTATTATAATACAATTAAAAAAAATCCTTTCATTCAATAAATATTTAGAAATTTTAAATATTTGTGAGTATTTTTGTTTTTTTTGTAAGCTTGGTAGGACCTTTCTTTTCATTATCTTACAAAAACATGCAGGTTACGTCCATATGATAAATGGTTAGGTGCCCTCAACCTGCCATGAGGGAAACCAGGTCCATTGGCCACATAACGACATGATAAGCCATCCAAAAACAAAATATAATATGTCTATCCATCCATGCTAAAAAATTCGTATTGTCCTTATACAACCTAACATCTATATATCTATAAACATACTGAAAATATTGAAAAGACAGAAATTGTTGCATACAATAATAATCAAAATAAGAGGCGATACACCAGAATAATCATCATCAACTGAGTCAACTGGAGTTGGATCCTTTGCACTTAACCCAGGAAGTTCAGATTGAGGAATGCATGGGATATGCTTTTCTATGCGGCTGAGGCGACCATTTTTCTTCTGTAGTTGGAATTTAATTTGTTGAAAATCTTGGTTGTAATCCGGGAATGTTTGAGCGGTCATGGTCGAGCTTGAAGGGATATGCTCACGGGATTTAATGAGGAGGCTCTTCATCATCCAATGCTAGTGAACAATCTTCTTATATTGAGAAGTTAGTACCTGAGAATTCCCAGGGTTAGGCACTAGGGTCTGCCAGTCATCCAAGTCAATGTCTAGTAATTCAACTTTCTCTTTTTGCGTAGCTTCCCATTGTGCTATGAGCTGATGAATCGGGGCATAACCTACATGATATGCAGTAGCTTCCATGAGGGAAACCAAGTCCATTGGACACATAACGACATGATAAGCCATCCAAAAACAAAATATAATAAGTCTATCCATCCATGCGAAAAAAGTGGTATTGTCCTTATACAACCTAAAATCGATATATCTATATACATACTGAAAATATTGACAAGACAAAAACTGTTGCATACAATAATAGTCAAAATAAGAGGCGATACACTAGAATACTCATCGTCAACTGAGTCAAATGGAGTCAGATCCTTTGCACTTGACCCGGGAAGTTCAGATTGAGGAATGCATGGGATATGATTTTCTATGCGGCTGAGGCGACCGTTTTTCTTCTGTAGCTCGAATTTAATTTTTTGAAAATCCTAGTTGTAATCCGGGAATGTTTGAGCGGTCATGGTCGAGCCTGGAGGGATATGCTCATGGGATTTAATGAGGAGGCTCTTCATCATCCAATGCTGGTGAAAAATCTTCTTATATTGAGAAGTTAGTCCCCGAGAATGCCCAGGGTTAGGCACCAGGGTCTGCCAGTCATCCAAGTCAATGTCCAATAATTCAACTTTCTCTTTTTGCTCTGCTTCCCATTGTCCTATGAGTTGATGAATTCGGGAATAACCTACATGATATGTAGTAGCTGCTTCATCAATGAGGTGGACTTACACCCACGAGTTTTACCAGTAGAGGTGTTGGGTGTACTTGACGCTATGGAAGATTTGGGTAGCTTCCTGAGACCATGAGAACCCTAGGTGGTCTTTCCTTTCCTGGAAGCAACACGAGACATTATGATAGAATTATGGAATAGAAAAAGAAACCTAAAACCAACATACTTAGAACTAGAATTCCGACCCGAGGTGAGTTGAAACCCAGGAGCAGAGCGCTTCCAAGGGTCGCACCTAACCAGGGGACCTGCCAAGGTAACCAAGTGTGAGTACCACGACTCACACAAAACCCAACTACATCTCCTTTTGCATCCCAGGAACTCGAATTATAAGGAATCACATGGCCCATGAAATTGAGCAAGACTATACTCAGAACAATTGAGGGTGTAATTAGAAACCATACCATTTCCATGCCGAAACCTTGAGAATTCATGGTTGAGGCAACAAATTTCCAAAGGAGGAGCAAAGCTAGTGTGCCAATAACAGAGACAGAGAGACGAGGAGAAACCCATAGCCCTTACCCAACAAATACCCATGCGAGTCAACTACAAAGAGCACAAACACTAGAATATAAAAAATGAGAAAGCCTACAAACAATTATAAAACAACATTAAAATATTCAAGGGAATAAACCTTCCAAACCAACCTATTCAATTCACATCCCTTCTTCCAGGAAACCAATTGAAAAGTATGATAAGCCATTACAAAGATATATATGATAGGATTGAGAACATACCTAAAAAATACATACCATATCCACTGTAAATGAATCATAGCTCCGTGAAATACCTCAATGAAGTCCTTCCCCAGGCTTTCGAGCTGCTCAAAACCAACCGTATGCAAACAAGAATCGTAGACAATAGATTTACCAATTTCACAAGCGAAAAGGTTGGAAATTAACTCGTAATTGTGTTTTTGTCACCTTCCTTAATGGTATTCATTGCGATCATGTGAGATTCCACCACTCCATTTGCCTCGTGCATGTGGAGGGTGGTGGAGGGTCGCCTTCGGATCCAGAGAGCATCCATTAAATGATGGCTTGCCTAGAAATTTCCAAATCGTAACCTGATCGGGGATGTGGTTCTGTCTCTTGGTTAGATTGCTGACTTTCCATAATGTCCTGCTCCAGGATTTCATTTAGGGGATTCAAATCGACCTCCAGGGGTTGGGGTGGCCAAGCCATCTTTATGGATCTACCGGCATGAGAGAAAGCCCAATTCATTAGAAAATCCACAACTTTGTTTCCTTCCCTTCGCACATGGGAAGTAAGAATATAATTGAAGTTGGGAAGGAGCTACTTCCTGCACTAATCGAGCAATACACCTGCTATGAATGAGTTTTTCCCATCTTTCTCCCTGGTTCAACTTTTTGATGATTTCTGTCACCAGTTTTGAATCTCCTTCAATCACTAGCTTCTTTTATCCAATTATAATGGTTATTAGGAGGCCTTGTTTGACAACAATAAATTCTGCCTCATTATTGGTTGCAAAACCACAATATTTCGCATAAATCAGTCTCATATTCTTATGCGAATCCCATAAGAGACCTCCAAAACCAGCTATCCCCGGGTTGCCTTCAGATGCACCATCAAAGCTTAATTTAATAAAATATTCCGGAGGAGCAGAGAAGTGTTGAGGAGACACAATAGGGGAAAATAGAAGCTTCCACAAGCTCAGGGAAATCATAGATGAGGACAAATTTAGCAGAGTTAAAATTTTAGCTTCATGAGGAGAAACTTGCCAATCATCCGGATGCCATTTCTATGCTAATATTTTTTCTCTAATATTTTGATTTATGCCTTGCCATACAATCTCTGGGGGTTCATGACAATTTTTAAAGATCCCTTTGTTTCGTTCCTTCCAGATAGCCCAAAGGAGGAATCCCAGAGCTAGTACCCAAGCACGATTGAGCACCGGGATTGAGAATATACCCTTATGCGATAAGAGTAGGGTTTCTTTGATTCTCTAGTGATCTCTATCCAGGTGGTTGAAAAGGGTGCCTAGCTGTCTCCATTGATGATATGCAAACAAACATGAGTTCAAGAGGTGCTCCAAGTCCTCATTATGTTGACACATAAAAAACATAACGATGGACCATGAATTTTGTGTTTTTGAATCTGATCCAAAGCGAGGATACAACCTTTACAAACCAACCACAGGAAGTAATCTATTTTCGGCCATAATTTTCCCAACCATATATTCTTCCATAGGTGTTTGTGCTGATTTTTATGTTCCCATGTTTGAATATTATATGATTCCTTAATGTTGAAGATGCCCAGGGTAGAGTAGTCCCATTCGAGAATGCCAATTCCATCCAGTCTTGTGATTTTCCGTGATTCTAATTCTCTATCCAATTGTTTCCATTGTTCTAAAATGGGTAGATTGGGCCAATCCCGGTGTGCCTTACATTGCCTTCATCTTGACGACACTAAGGAGGGCTTCCAAAATTGATCCATTGAATGATAGTTCTGATTGGTTGTATAAAGAAATAACTCTCCTAGGTCTTGCTGACTTCACAACTTCTCTCTCTTCTGCCATGAATCTTTCCATAATAGTGTCATTTTTCCATATATGATTTCCCAGGAAAAGTGTTGGGTAATTAGGTCTCTATTTCCTGATGTCAGGTTCCATATTGAGGATCCCTTGGGAGGATCCTGGTATCAAAGAATGTCCTCTATATGTAACGACATACCATATTTTCTAGTCCATATGTTTTTCCAAAGGTCTTGACCTCCCTTATTCCATATCCACCATAATTTAGCACCCATGACTTGATTCAGCATGAATGGGTCCATTAGGCTTAAAACCCCGACCATCTTGGAATTTGTGAGGTTGGTCCATGAAAGAAGTTCCCATTTCTTCAATTGTTGTGCTCCACCCCATAAGAAGTTTTTAAATATGTCTACCATAGCAACTAAAGAACTTCTTTTAGGAGGACAGTCCTATATGCCAGATTGAGCGCTCTGAAAGCCAAACTACTAAGCTTCGTCTGAATCTTTTGGAGAAGGACTTGCTAACAATAAGTATTTAAGGAGTTAAACACTAGAGGCATACCTAAATATTTGATTGGTAATGAACCGATTGAAAATCCAAGTACCATAGCAAGGAAGGATTGAATATTCATAGGGGTATTGAAGAAAAATAAATTTGATTTTTCATTGTTGACCTGAGTGCCCGAGGCTATCATAAAATCTTGCAACATATCTTTGATCTTTCTCACTTCCTGCAACAAAACTTGAAATAATAACATAATGTCATCCAAAAATTGTTGGTGGGTAATGGAAATATCATTACCCCAAGGACGCATGCCCTCGATTTGGGACGACTGAAACGCTGATCCTAGATATCTACCTAGACCTTCAGCTGCTAGAATGAAGATAAAAGGAGAGACCATGTCTTCTTGTCTCAAGCCACGGGAATGATTGAAATTTTGAGAGGGAGAACCATTTAGCATAATAGAAAAAACAGGAGATGAGATAAGGGAAAATATCTAGTTCATCCAACGTTGATCAAAACGAAAAGATTTAAGAATACTAATCGGGTAGGTCCAACTTAACCATTCATGGCCTTTATATAGGTCTAGCTTGATAATCAATCCAATAATATTATGTTATTTCAAGGAATGGACAATTTCTTGGGAGGTAATGATGCCATCCAGGATTTGACGACCTTCCAAAAAACTAATTTGTTCAAGAGAGATAAGGCTAGGGGGAGAGGCTTGAGACACTTGACAATAATCATGGATATGATCTTGTAAATGACATTACACAAGGAAATATGTCTGAAGCCTTGAGGGTCTTCAGATTTAGAAGTTTTAGGAATTAAAGCAATGAATGTGGAGTTGAGACCAAGGCTTACCTTCATATTTTGACGAGATTCCTCCACCACCTCTAGTATATATTGTCCGATGAAGCTCCAAGTAGCTTGGTATAATTATGCAGTGAATGCATCTAGCCCTGGTGCTTTGGTTTTAGCCATCCCTTTGAAAACATCCTCTATCTCCTCCAAGGTAACCACTCACATGAGGGCCATATTCTGATCTCAGGAAATGAGTTGTGAAATGTGCCAAGTTATTCTTAGAATAAATTTTGATCTATCTTGGGGGGGTTCAGATAGAAGAGAATGGAAATGATTCACCACCAGGTTTTCCATTTCTTCATGATGAACTAATATGTTCCTCGAACCATCCTTGAGGGAGAATATTCTGTTGTGTTGCCGATGTTGGATCATAGCTTTGTGGAGAAACCAAGTATTTCTATCACCTTCCCTATGCCATTGTATCTTGGATTTCCGCTTCCACAAAATTTCTTCTTGTTTTCTTCTCTCCTCCAGCTGCTTTACCAGTCGTCCTTCTTCCACCATAGTGCTCTCAGATCCGTCTTCATTAATTATTTTTTGTTGTATTTCTTGCATTATATCTTGAATTTATTTATGATCTTTCATATGTTACCAAACTCTTCCTGGTTCCACTGCTTGATATATTTTTTAAGGTATTTTAACTTTATCTTAAAAGTGTGCATGTGGTTCCTGCCTTTGAATGATCTCCCTTAGCCAGAAAGATTCAAATAAAAAAGAGTGGTTTTTGGGGGCTGTTTTAAAATCAATCTCCAACCTGATCAACCAATGGTCCAATCCCATGTAAGGGAGACTGGAGGCTTTAAGAAATATGTCCCTACTAATTACTTGTTCAGACACTAGGAGTCTATCAAGGTGTGAAGCTCCTATGAGTAGAGTCTTCTAAGTTTTCCTATATTTTGAAGCAAAACTCCTTTTTCTCTTTGAATTTTAGGCCCATATACCCTTTTCAATAGAGCCCAATCATGAGTACTAATGTGTTAGAATTTTCCTGAGGGAATCTGAGGCAAGATGGCCCAATCTTCAAATATAATTTCTGCAGGATTCCATAGGATAGCGAGCCCTCCTGTGCTCCCTTTGGAATCCTGGGACACCCATCATACTGGGGTTTGAAACACCTTACCATGTTTTTTATCCTATTCTATGAAATATTGGTTTCTTGGAGAATCATAATGCTCAGTTTATCTCTTTTAAGCCAATATTTCAAGTACCGTTGCTTGCCTTTAGTGTTGAGGCCTCTCACATTCCATGATGTAATAATCATTGGGAAGGATTACTAATTCGATGGAAAACTGCTGATAATGACACCACCCTGCCCGAGTTTACCAGCAAATCACCCACCATATGTATGGATTCTTGCAAATTCTTTCGACCCCTCTTCTTGCCTCCTTTTCCAGATACACTCGATCCAGGCCTTGGCTTGGCTGAGAACCCATATGATTTGGTTGATCTGAATATGTCGAACCTTGTTTAACTTAATATTGTTGAAAAGTTTCCTTATATAATTGATTTTGATCTTCAGGCATGAATATTTCATTCATATGTCGCCATTCATTCCACAATATTTTCATGACATGTTCTTCTGTGCTGAGATCCTCCTTCGTTCCATCAATCTCCATATTAACTTGATCCTTATTTTGAACATGTACATATTTTTCATGTGGTTCCTCCTTGGCTTTCCTCTTAGTTTTGTTGCCACCCTTTGGAGGATCTCTAGGGTTTTATTTGCTAGTTAGATCTCGAGCCCCGCTGAGGTTCTTGCCTTCCTCTGGTAAGATTTCATAGTGATTTGTATTTTTGGGAGCCTTTCTTAGTTGCTGTTGAGCAGAAACATGGGGATTTCGTGCATTTCTTTTCTTTTTTTGGACTTCCTGGAATCCATATACATATTACTGGGTTTTGGTTGTATATTTATCAATCTACGACTCCACGGATTTAGTTTGATTGAGAGGGAATTCCCTTTATAGATGGTTGTATTCATGGCATCTTCTGCAACGAAATGGAATATTCTCATAATCCAATGGTTGTTGCCATACCTCATCCTGATACTCTAGCTCAATGAATTTTGGTAGGGGCTCTGTTATATTCATATACACATAGATTCGGGCATATGAAGTATAACTTCCTCACCTTGTTGAATCGACTACCTTAACAAAACTCCCAATAGAATTTCCTATTCCTTCCAATATTTATGGATCCCAAAAATCTACAGGAAGGGAAAATAGTCTGACCCATTCCAGAAATCCACAAGAAGGGAAAATAGTCTGACCCATACTGGGGAGGCCATGAATTTCTCTTGATCAGGGTTATAATATTATTCTTAATGGCGCATGAAGAGACCAACATTATAGAAGAAGTAGGGTCCATTTTCAAAAACCATCTCCTTATCCTCAAGGTTGGTAAAAATAACTGTAAACAAGTCCCGAGCACCCAACTTCAAATCTATATGCCTTTTTGGTTGCCATTTTAGTTGGATCCATTTAACCAGATCTCGTTCAGAGGGCCAAATTCCTATAAACTTGCAGATCAATGCATGGTCTTTCAATTTTTTTTAATAATTCTCTAGTTTGTTGCTGGGAATCACAAATCGGGGTTTCTTCACTACTCTTGGCAAACATTGTCCCCGTATCCTTTCTTTCCACTGTGCTCCCAAGACCGCATTGCCTTTACCTCCTCCTTTCGTCCTGTTTGAGGTCGCATCCCCTCCCTAGCTGCTCGATTCTCTTGCCACGATGCTACGAGGGGATCTATCCCCTTCTAACTTACGTACCCATGCTCCCATGTGAGAATTCCAGCAGAGGATTACACCGTAGGGTTTGAGAAGAGACACTTGTAAGGATTATTCAGAAACTGTAGATTGAAACCCTAGCAGAGCTCATTCTTTCTAATTTAATTATTGAATATTTATTTTAAATATTAAGAATAAGGAAAAATAAAATCCAAAATATTTATTAAAATTTTGTTAATATTTATTTTGTTATATATGTATGAAGATTACAAAGTGTGTTTATATCTATGTTAATGAAACAAGAGTAAATTTTGATGTATTAAAAAGAGTAAAAATATAAAAATATAGTTTAGAAGATGGTTAAGTTTATAATAAAAAAATGACAGTTATATATATATATATCTTAAAATATAAATATATTGAATATATGTTTTGAGAGTTTTTTTATCCTTATGATTTGTAAATAATTTTAAACTTTTTAAAATTAAGAATAATTAGTATAGGCTCACAAGGCATAGAATAGATGGTGGTGGGGTGTATTAAGTCACTTCATGATGTGAAGGTCATTGGTCAGAAACTTCGTGATAAAAAATCCAGTCATGCCCCTAAATAGGAGTTTCTCAAGATAAGTATTCAGCTTGTAATCATCTCTAGAGAACACAAACAACTTGACAAAAAAATAATAATTAATATAAATATTATTTTAAATAAACCCCCATTAATGATTTAATAAAATTAAGTATGTACCAACCTTAGCTTTACATAAATCATAACAAATACCTTTCTTAACCTAACAAATCTCTTTCTAAAAATAAATTAAAATTAATTAGTTCACATATATAATGACAAACAAATGCCTTTCTTAACCTAATAAATTGCTTTTGATAAATTCTAAAGATAAATTAAAATTAATTAGGTCACATATTTAATGACAAATTTAAAATAAAAATTTATTTATCAAATAAACTTCAATTAACTATTTTACTTGGTATTTTGTTGGTCGGCCATTTCTTTTTCTTCTTTCACTCCTTCTGCATCTGCTAGTATTTATCTCATCCATCCTCCTCTCTTCTTGGTAGATTAGTCCTGATGATGAGTTTTAGTTAGACTCGAAACATAGACGTAAAAATAGACACTGTGGAGATTCAGAATACCCTTCTTCAAAACTCACACTACAAAATCTTCAAAATATCAATATATATTATTTTAAATTTTAAATTTTAAAATTTTTAAATATTAAATCAAATTTTTTGAAACATTTTTTTTCAATTTAATATAATTTAAAAAAAATAGATTTGGAGTATTTTGTTCCCAAATTTTTTTAACTCTACATTTTATTTTATTTAATAATTATTTATAATTTATAAACTAAACAAATATTCATTATATAATTTTAACATGTATATATTTACATTTTGGCATGTGTCATTTTTTAATAAATATAAACATTATATTAATATCAATTTGAAAAACTTAAATTAAAATTACATTAAAGTTTTCATTCCCTCACCAGTATAATAAATAATAATATTAAATAAAAAAGAAAAAAAATTACATTAAAGTTTTCATTCCCTCACCAGTATAATAAATAATAATATTAAATAAAAAAGAAAAAGAAAAGAAAAGACACAAAACATTATTTTCTATTAAATAAAACATATTTTAATATTTACATATTTAAAATGGCATATCTGTTACATATTAAATTGTAAAAAGTAAATTCTTTATTTCTTTAAATTATGGTCACACTCAAAACTTTATTATAAAGGAAAAATGACTACCTAAAGTTAACAAAACAAGCATTTTAATATTTGTATTTTAAAAATGACATGTCTCCTTTTTCACATTGAATTGTAAAAACTTACATTAAATTGTAAAAAGTTTTTATTTGCGCAATTAAAAATTCACTTAATTTATATATATAGTCTAACTAATAAAAGAAATTGATTTGTTTGGGTATTTTAACAAAAATGTTTGAGAGATTGAGTTTAAGTTGTTTAATATGTAGAAATGAAATGCCTCATAGATTTTTTAGGATGTTGAATCCATTTATACTCCAAAAGTGTATTTAGGTAAGCAATCCTGCAAACTTGTTTATTGCTATCGTTAATGAAAAATACTATTTCAATGGACTAATATATATATATATATATATATATATATATATATATATATATATATATATATATATATATACACTTACACTTACATGGGATTATAAAAATTTACACTTACATGGGATTATAAAAATTTTCTATTTATGCAATTAAAAAAACATTATATATATATATATATATATATATATATATATATATATATATATATATATATATATATTTGTAAAAACTTATATTGGATTATAAAAAAATATATATTTATACAATTAAAAAATCATTATATATATACACACACATATAAGCTTACATATATATATATATTAACTAATAAACATAATTGTCTTTTTTCAACCCATTATTTTGGTTATTTTAACAAAAACCAATAGAGATTTTAAAAGCTTGAGTTTAAGTTATTAGTGTTTAATTAATAAACATAATTGTCTTTTTTCAACCTATTATTTTGGTTATTTTAACAAAACCAACAGAGATTTTAAAAGCTTGAGTTTAAGTTATTTAATGTGTAGAAAGAGAGTGCCCATGGTTTTTTCAAGGTGTTGAATCCATTCATACATTCAAAAATGTATTTTAAACAACCAAAATCATAATATTACTTGAAATTGTATCATCAGATTCTAGTGAAAATGACTATTTCATCTAGACTACAGCACATTCAAACACACATATATGTTCTAACTTATGACACTTTTCTAGTCAATTTTGTCTACAATTCGCTAGAGATTTAAGAATCATAAATTTAATTTGTTTAATTTGCAAATTTCTAGACCCTCAAGGGTTTTTTAGGGTGTTGAATATATTTATACATTCAAAGGTGTATTTTAAACAATAAGAAATCACACTCTTGCTCAAAATTGTATTTCCTGATTCCGCTCAAAAAAATAATTTTGTCTATTAGTTAGATTACAAATAAATAAATAAATAAATAAATAAAGATATATATATATATATATATATATATATATATATATATATATATAATGTCTGAGCGCTTTATCACCATTTCTATATCCCGTGCACCTTAAAACTTATTTAAGTAAATAAATCATTATGGTAGTTGCATGTTTAAATGCATTTAGGTGAAAGTACAACTTATGTGGCATATTCACTTTTATATTGTATTTACATGCACACAATAAATGTGGCCCTATCCAAATTTTTTTTAAGTGGGGATGTTTGTGACTATTTGGCCATGAAAGATTATGAGAAATGAACAAACACTTAAAGCAATAAAGTTATAATTTTGCATAATATTGTCTTATAGGTAGGAATTAGAACATTAACATTGTTATTTTGTTTGAGTAATAGAAATGTTACTTTGTCCTAAATTTGTTGTCTTACATTATTTATGTCTAAGTTCGTATATGATGGTAACTCTTTCACTAGAGGGCATAAAATATGCCATCCTAGAGTCCATCTTGATCATAAGTCTTTCAATTGGGGGTACTTGATATATGTTACTACACTCCATTTTGAAAGATATACCAAATTCTAATTGTGTATGTGGAACTTATCAAATCTCTTCTTCAAAATCTAAAATATAACCACTGCTTATCCTTACATCCATGTTTGATGGTTCATGAAGCTTGCTTAAAATTTGTGAATCAATGCAACTCGATTCTTGGCACTAATTGTCTACACCAATTTTATTCTTTGGAAGAAAAAGTTTTAGTGCATCTAATTTGTCATTTCACTATATAGGGAAGACAAAGTTGATAGATAAAAAATGGTTGAATTTAACTCTTTCCAAAAAGACTAATGAAATTCAAAATTTGTTCATTGAATTTATCTAAGCATTCATTGTCATTCCTACAAAGATCCTTGTGTCACCCACACAAAGGGGCCTATACAAAACTTTACCCATCTTGCAAGGTTATATAACTCTTAAACAATAGTTAACAATATCCAAAATCCAAAAACATTTGTGTTATATATTTGAGTTTATATATTCCATTATTAGAACCATATAAATTATTATAACTTTAATTGATGCAATTCATACATGTAGCAAAATGATGTAGAGGATCTCTTCCATAATAACGTGAAGAGTATATTTTGAGCACAAAAGCCCTCATATAGTGAAGTGAATTATTGTTGGAGATCAGATGCACATCAAATTAAACAAATACTCAGCAAATAAATCATGCACATAAACACAGAGGAATTTAACGTGGTTCACCCAACCAATCTGGGCTACGTCCACCAAACATAGGCATCGGCAATTCTTTATTAATCAAACAGGAGATTACATAAATCAAATCCTCACAAACTCTCACACTTCTCAAACCATCCGTATGGATACCTGTTTTATAGCAAAGAGAATCTAACTGCCTCATAAATTCTCTCACATCAAATTTAGGATGCATTAACTCCCTCCCAACAAACTGGAGCTAATCTAGGAACTAATTCCTATTGTTGTCATCTACTGAGATTTTGCCTATTTTATTCAAAACATAAAATCTCAACAATCTCCACCTTGACAATAATTAGCCTGATGCCCTGTTTCTTTATTATTTATTTGTTCTGCAAGCCAAGAGAAGCCAAACACCAATGCAGCTTCTCTAACAAAACTGGTTTCGTGAACATGTCTGCACAGTTTTCCTTTGTATGCACCTTTTCAAGAGAGACTCCCTTCAAGGATAAACCGTCTTTTACAAAATGGTACTTAATTGGAATATGCTTTGATTTACTATGATAGCCGGATTCTTAGCCAATGTATTGCACTTTGACTATCACAAAGTAACTCGATGTTGTCCTGTAACCTACCAACTCACCAAGCAAACCTTTCAACCAAACCGCCTCTGCAAGCATGCGAAGTGCCACGTATTCTCGCTTTCCGCTTGTGGATAAAGCAACAATGTTTTGTAGCTTTGACATCCAGCCTAATAGCTCCACCTCGCAAGAGTAAAGACGTACCCTAAAGTTGACCCTTATCCAAATCACCTCGTAAAATCGTAATCAACATACCCGCAAACAAATTCACTACTCTTATTGTAAGTGATACAATAACTACTTGTGCCTCTCAAATACCGAAGCACCCATTTCACTACTGACCAGTGTTCTTTACCCGGATTTTCCATGTACTTACTGACAACTCCAACTGCATGTGAAATATCTGGTCGAGTACAAACCATCGCATACATTAAACACCCTACTGCATTGGCATATGGAATTTGAGACATATAATCCTTTTCTTCATCTGTATTAGGACATAAACTGGAAGAAAGCTTAAAATGGGAAGCTAAAGGGACTGACACAGGCTTCACATTGTTCATACCAAACCTCAAAAGTATATTCTCAACATACCTCTGTTGTGATAGCCACAGCTTACCATTGCTCCTGTCTTTGACAATCTCCATGCCCAAAATCTGTCTTGCTGCTCCTAGATCTTTCATATCGAATGTCCTTGCCATCCGAGTCTTCAACCTGTTGATTTCATCAATGATTTTTCTTGCCAAAAGCATATCGTCAACATATAACACTAAGATAATGAGCATTCCATTACTTAACTGCTTAAAGTAAACACAATGATCATATTCACTTCTTATATATTTTTGACTCAACACGAAAGAATCAAATTTCTTGTACCACTGTCGAGGCGACTGCTTCAGACCATACAATGACTTCGAGAATTTCTTATTGCGATGCCGAACAAACCCTTCGGTTGTTCCATATAAATTTCCTCATCTAAATCACCATAAAACGTTAACATCTAGTTGCTGGAATTCTAAATCAAGCAAAGCAACTAACGCTAACACAAGTCTGATTGAAACTATTTTAACAACTGGTGAAAAAATCTCATGAAAATCTATGCCTGCTTTCTGAGGAAACCCTTTTGCAACCAGCCTTGCTTTGTATCTGTCCTCTGAATCATTCACACCCCGTTTCACCTTGAAAACCCATTTGCATCCCACAGTTTTCCTGTCTTTTGGAAGTTCAACCAAATCCCATGTGCCATTCTTACCTAAGGCCATCATTTCTTTCTTCATGGCTGCTTTCCATTTGTCACTTTTCGAACCTTCTATAGCTTCCTGATAGCACAGAGGTTCATCATCGTTAGCTGTCAAATCAACTGAAGTAACATAATCATCATACCTTCTAGGAGCACGTTTTATTCTTGTAGACCTCCTTAATGTTGTTTCGGTGCTTCCACAATTGGTTGACTACCATCTCGTAGTGGAACTTCTTCATGATCACCATCTGTGACCTGTTCATGACCTACATCTGAACCCTGTTCATAATCTGATTCTGAAACCTGTTCATGACTAGAATCTGAACAATGGTCATCATGACTATCATCAGAAGTGCTGTCAAACTGAATGTGCTGAAAATCAGATACATCATCCTGTTTCAATTTATTATCTACATATAAATGTACAAAAGAGGATTCATCAAACTTTACATCTCTGTTGATGATGATTTTGCGGGTAGAAGGATCCCACAATCTAAATCCCTTTGTTCCATCACCATACCCAACAAAGATATACCTTTTTGATTTCGGATCTAACTTATTTCGCTGATGTTTAGGAACTAGAGCATATGCATCACAACCAAACACTCTGAGTTTAGAATAATCACAAGGGCGAACTTTCCATACCTCTTGAGGAATCTTACAACCTATCGTTGTCGATGGTGACCGATTTATCACATAACAAGCTGTAGCCACCGCTTCTATCCACAACTCCTTCTGCAAACCAGCGTTACTCAACATACTCCTTGCTCTTTCCAAGAGAGTCCTATTCATGCGTTAAGCAACTCCATTTTGCTGAGGAGTATAAACAGTAGTCTTATGTCTCTCGATCCCTGCATCCTTGTAATAGTTTTCAAACTCCTTGGAAGTAAACTCACCACCATTGTCAGTTCTTAAACATTTTATAGTTCTACCAATGATGTTTTCTACCAATGCTCTAAACTGCTTGAAAACTGTAAAAACATCAGACTTTCTTTTCAACATGTAGACCCAGACCTTCCTAGAAAAGTCATTAATAAATGATACAAAATAAGACGAACCACCATATGAGGTTGTAGGGGCTGGTCCCCAAACATCTGAATGGATATAATCAAGTATGCCTTTACTATTATGTTTGCCTGTTTTAAATTTTTGTGTACTTTGTTTTCCAAACAAGCAATCCTTACAGAAATCTAACTTTTCAGACTTTAGATTAGGAAGTAATTTGTGATCAACCAAAATCTTTAACCCTCTTTCGCTCATATGGCCCAAACTTTGATGCCATAGGCGAATGGAACTACTTTCATGTTCAGACACCGTAGACACATGATCTGACCCTGTTCTTCCTTCTAATTGAAACAGATTTCCTACTTTCTTAGCCCTCATTACTAAGATACCTTATAGATTTTCATAACTTCCACCTTGAATTACAGCTTTATATCCATTCAGATTCAATGCTCTTAAATAAATTAGATTTTTTCTTAAGTTTGGAACATGTCTCACATCTCTAACTAACAATTTAGTTGTCCCATCAAACATTTGTAGCTGTATGCTCCCAATCCCCACAATATTACATGTCACATCATTACCCATGTACACGATGCCATCATCAACAGATCTATACGTCTTAAACCAGTCTTTATGGATACACATGTGGTTTGATACACTGGAATATAACAACCAATGTTGATCATGATTTGACAAATTAACTGATAACACTTCGTCGCTCATACCTGAACCAGATGTCGAACCCAGATTCGTCGTGTTTCGTTCTTCTTCTCTCCGTCGCGTCGAAGAGTCTCCTTTCTTCTCTGTTTGTTGTCTCTTCCAACAGTCCTTCTTCAAATGCCCCGATTTGCCACAAAACCAGCGCTTTACTTTGCTCTTCTTCACTTTCGACTTTGAACGAGAGTTGCTATGCTTACCAGAGCGTCTTTATCTAGAACGACCTCTAGCTATCATTGCCTCTGATGTAGAGGTGTCAGCATTCGACCTCTTCCTTGTCTCCTCGGACAACAAAGCTCCGACCACATCGTCAAACTCAAGGATGTCTGCAGTACTAAAGCTTATGGAAGTAAAAAAGTGATCCCACGATTCGGGCAATGAACACAATAGAGTTAGTGCCTTATCCTCTGAATCAAATTTTACATCTAGACTTTGTAATTGTACCAATAGAGTATTGAAAACATTCAGATGGTGAGTAATCGAGGTACCTTCCTTCATCCGCAAACCATAAAGCTGTCGCTTCACGAGAATCCGATTTGTCAAAGATTTCGTCATATAGAGCTTTTCAAGCTTTATCCACAAGCCTGCGGCGGTCTTCTCTGACACAATGTTGAACAGAACGTCATCCGCCAGACATAACCGAATTGCGCTCAGAGCTCTGTCATCCAACTCATCCCATTCATCCTTCGTCAAGGAAGAAGGCCTTTTGCTTTTCCCCAACAACGCTTTCGCCACGCCTTGTTGTACCAGGAGATCATGCATCTTTACCTTCCAGATCTCAAAATTGTTTTTTCCATTAAACTTCTCAATTTCAAACCGGGCACTCTGAGTTTTCGCCATCTTGTTTAAAACAAACAATCTCCAAATCCAACTTTTAAATGAATGAAATTAATCTCAATAAACGCTATGCCTTATATTATGTCAGCTTTGCTTAAAAAAAAAAAAAACTTTTCATTGCAAAATTAGAGTTTAAAATAGTATAAATCGCAAGTGCGCCGCAAATGTAAACATAAAATGAACTTGGCGCCTTGCTGATCAATGTACGATCCGCCATAATAAAATCTAAGGAGGGTTACCTTGGCGCCATTTACTCTTAGGATTCCGCGCCTAACCAAACTCACGCATTGTGCGACTAATTAAATCGGTTCGCACTATTTCGTATTTTGGCGCTAATCGTATTAATAAATTCCACGCCCAATCCGCATATATACGATCCACGCATATTCCAATGGGTACAGCACATAATATTTACCACGCATCCGGCACCAGCACGCAATACCGTTAGAAACCAAAGTGTGCAGTAATATAAAACAATATACACACTGATCCAGCACTCAATACCTCCACGCACAGCAATAAATACCTCCACGCACAGCAACAAATACCTCCACGCAGACCTCCACCAGCACCAGCAATCAATAGCACCTCCACGCAAGCGGACAGGATTTCAACACGGCCAGCGCAATGTCACCATCCTCCACGCACAGTCATACGCCCCTTCCGCAGCAACACGCACCAGCAGCGAATGGACTATTCGCACCACACCAGCACGCAGGTATTGGATGACTATCGCCCCCAACCACGCAGCAATCCTCCACGCACAACAATATGCAGCTTCACTTCAACGAATAAACCAGCAATCATGCGCTCCTCTCCACGCAACAGTTCTGTTGGACAACAGTTAAATCACGCACCAACAATTCTGCGCATCAGCACTCCAACATTGCTCTGATACCACTTGTTGGAGATCAGATGCACAGCAAATTAAACAAATACTCAGCAAATAAATCATGCACATAAACACAGAGGAATTTAACGTGGTTCACCCAACCAATCTGGGCTACGTCCACCAAACATAGGCATCGGCAATTCTTTATTAATCAAACAGGAGATTACATAATTAAATCAATCCTCACAAACTCTCACTCTCTGCAAACAATCCGTATGGATACCTGTTATATAGCAAAGAGAATCTAACTGCCTCATAAATCCTCTCACATCAAATTTAGGATGCATTAACTCCCTCCCAACAAACTGGAGCTAATCTAGGAACTAATTCCTATTGTTGTCATCTACTGAGATTTTGCCTATTTTATTCAAAACATAAAATCTCAACAATTATTTTGGTATATAATCATGTAGGTCCGGGAAATTTAAATAACTAAAACATCAAAGATAATAGAAGAAATGATGAATACTCAGTAGTAGTCCATCTTGATATGTTGGCCCACATGTCCTCGAAAAAGTGTTGCACAATGAAAATAACTTTGTTGTCCATCATAAATGGTAAATTTCACACATTTATCAACATTGTCTTGTTTTGTGTGATCAATTCCCTCCTCAATATTTCACATTTCATATAGATATGTCTTGTTGCTTATGGTTTTGGTCATTTCATGCATTTTCTAACATGTTTCAAGTTGTTTTATGATTCAAACTCTCTTGATGTATCATCTCATTCAATATTATAACAAGTTTAAACTTGACCTTGCCCAAATTTTCTTGCATATGTTATATGTTAAATAGCATAATAATTTCCCACATAACCAAGCAAGTTAATATTGATATAAAAAATATCAAAAATTTGAATTTTATATTTCAAATCTATCAATTATACCTAGAGATGAAGTAATTCATTTCCCCAAACTAATGAAAAGTGAAGTAGCTAGATACCTTCTAGCTCACACATGTATATACCGTGGACTATGAGGTGACATAGACTTCACATGGTTGACCCATATGAAAAAAACATAAACATCATATATGGAAAAAACACAAATAATCATTTATGTTCATAACTATTATATATATATATATATTTATATTTAAATTTTTATAACTGTATTTAATTTTTTTATTACAGATTTAACATACATTGCCTCCATGACAGTGACTAATAATAATATGTACGACAAGGCTCGGTCTACGTGCTTCCCGGTGAAGTTTTCTCTTCAGCATCGTCCTTTACTCAAACCAGTGTGGTACAACTCATTACATAGGAAATTGTTAAAAATACCATAATGTATTAACGTCAATTTCGGCTTTTAAAAAAGCACCAAATTAATCCCAGGGAAAATTTTAAAAAGCCATGCATTTATATGGAAGGGTATCAATTTATTAAACTTTATTTCACAATCTTTGATTTGCAAAACTAAATTAATCCGTGTGATTTTGAGCAGAGGAATTGATCCGACTCCAGGTGAACTGTCCCATCAATCTAGTCACAGGTAGTTTAGCTACGAAGATTGGTATCTTTTGTTTGCCCATATTTACTTGTTAGAAGCTCTGCCCTCTCAAATTTGATTTCCAAGGCCTGTTGCTGCTGATATTTGTCTTTCACACCCTTCAAGTTTGCTGTGCACAGCACAATTTCTGCCTGCATTGTTGTTGCTTGAGCTTGAGAAGCAAGATGTGCAAAATCGCCGATCCAACTGAGAAGGGTATTTGGTGGAAAGATGATACCAAGTGGGTTCTATATTCTCCAGAGGATGCAAGAAAAATTCTGAGAGCAAAAAAGAATGGGGACTCAAATATTACTTTGGGCTCTGTTAAATCTGCCAAGTACCCTTCAGGAAAGCTTTATGTCATAGACCTTGTGGCCATGAAGCAAACCAATGTAAACACTGGCTTTTCCAGAGACATCAAAATAATCAATTCAGGCCCTATTGCTGATCAGGTGAGTATATATACCCTTCAGCTCTTTTGGGTAATGGTTTCTGTGGCATCTCTAAGAGTGTTTTCTTAGAACAATATCTTTGTTTCTTGAAACAGGAAGATGTAGAGTCTGATGAAGAAGATGAATTGGTCACGGCCTCTCGTCCAGTCAAAGTTGAATTGACTAAACAGAGCAGGGGCTCTGATAAGATTGTCAGGATGGTGCCTTCTGTCACTGTAGACCTTGAGAAATTAACTTCTCAATGCTTCCTTGAGGATGAGTGCAATCTGGTTCTAAAGCTTCCCAGGGTAGCAGCTGCCCAATCGGATCGCATCAATTCCCTCACTAAAAAGGTCTGCATTCATAGATTATGAAACATTTTGATTCAGAAAGCTTGAATTCATCTTTTGTTTTCATTGTCTGGGGTTGAGTAATATGATAAACTTTTGAGTTACAGACCCTGGAGTTGCTGCTAGAGAAACTTACTAGCAAGGACTTCATAAAGAATGTGCTAAGGCATAAGATGCAGAGCAGAGACTCTGCGTTGGTGTGGAAGGTCTGTCCCTGTCAATCATATGGCATAGGCCGAGTGGATAACCCTTCCATGTATGGTCCTTTTCTGACCCAACTTTGCAAGATGGCAGAGGATGATCCCCTCTTTGTAGGTAAGGAGGATCAAGAATACCATCCATGATTTCTGCAATATGCCAATATGTTGGCATATGACCAAATATCCAATTTGTTACTGAATTTCTCTGGTGTTAATTGCAGATCAACTTTTCAGCATAGCAGAGAAAGGGTTTAGTGCAGAAGGTGATTCTGTTGAATACTTGTTTAGCAACTCACGGCGATTTACCAGAGTTTTGCCATTGCCAAGTGAAGGAGGTAGGGTATCTGTATATCTGGCCATGTCAAAATCTGTACAGGAGAGAAGGGATATCCCACTGTCCAAAGGCGGTGCATTGCATCTGTCCGAACTAGTGTCAGTGGGTCATTCTGGTTATTTCTTCTGAGCAATTACTTCAAGTATATGGCCAAGGTACTAAATATTTTGCTTTTTGAACATACTAAGTGACTATAAATTTCAAGTGAATGTAAATGCTTTTTATAAAACTCTGGAAAGCAGCAAAGCCAAAGAGAAAGTATTAAAGAGTGGATAAGTAAGTTATGATATGGTTTTGAGTGGATAACTTTCATTAAGAGATGCAGATGATTAGTGCTCTCCTCTCCATACAAATTATGTGGAATTAGATTAGAATAGAGTTAGATTTCTGGTTTTCTCCTGGTTCAATGGTTCGACCTATAAAGTATGTGGAATTAGTTCAATATATATTTAATGCATTCCTGAGATCATTTATTTAATATGTTCTAATAAATTTTTATGAGATTGTTTAGATCATATGCTGTGCATTGTTATTTTGAGAGTGATTGTTGTTTGTGTAAAATTGCAAAGCATGATAAATATTAAGGGTAAGATATTTGTTTAAATTGTAGGTTAAATGTATGGTATAATTTATCTTATATGATGTAAGATATTTGTTTAAATTGTAGGTTAAATGTATGGTATAATTCAAGTTATATGCTGTATTAATATTAGGATTTTTATGACTTTGATAAATGTGCTGTGATGTATAATAAATTAAGATTAAGAATGAAAAAAGTTAAAGTTAATAATGACAAATTATTTAGACAAATTAGTTTTGAGTTGTTAATATTGAACTGGGTACAAGATTATTGACATAGTAGTTTTGAAATATTATTAAACTGGTTAAAGATTATTGACATTTAGTAGTTTGGAAATATATGTTTTTATAGTATTAACAACATTTAATTTAATTTTTTTAATATTGAAATTTATTTTTAATTTGACTTGTTACTTCATTTTATTTGTGATTTCGGGTAATTTTAAGTGAATGATGCAAGACTATGCCTTTTATTTTTATTGTATTAATATTATTTAATTTTGATGTTATTTTTTTTCAATTTGATTTAGCTTTTCATCAATAGATGGACAGTTTTTAATAAAATATTTATTAACAGCATTTAATTTTATTTTTAACTTGACTTAATACTTCAATTTATTTTTGATATCTAGTAATCTTTAGTGAATGATGCAAGAATATGTCTTTTATTTTTTATTGTATTAATATTATTTAATTTGATGTTATTTTTTTTGCAATTTAATTTAGCTTTTCATTAATAGATGGGCAGTTTTTAATAAAAAATTTATTCTGTAAAATTATTAATATTATTTAAAAATATAATGATATTATTTACCAAATTATTTAACTGAAAGTTTTCTATTACAATTTAAGGTGGATAAGGATTTGTTGATTTTGTTATTTTATTTTTTAAATTGACTTCCTATATTGATTTTCAAGAGAATATGTTCAGCATATACTTCTTCTAAATACTTATCAAAGGTGGTGTTTTAGAATTTTTTCTAGGTTCCATTGGCTTTTAATGAATTTAAAAATTTTGATGTCCAATGCTCACCAAATTTTCTAGGGATTTTCATTTACAGGTTTCACCTCCAACATGTGGTGGTTGGGTTAGAGCCCTGGTTGTGATAATTCTTGAAGTCATATATATATATATATATATATATGATTGAGCAACTCTCACTTTTAAACCTCATAATTTGGTGGTTTTCATCATACTCGGTCTCCATTAACATCGTTATTTCTTTGTCTCAACTTTCATTGACTCATGTTTGGGTTGACCCTTTTTTCAAAAGAGTTGATATCTTTGAGTTATTAATAAGCTTTTAAATTGAGATACATCACAAACAGCTCACCCCCAATTTTCATCCTTAAATGGTGCTTTTAAGATTGGTTAATCAAACATCCAAAAGTAACCCGCCTCCATTATCTTCAAAATAATTAAACTAGGTTGAATTGGTGTAGAGAGTACTTATCTGAAACCAGGAGTATAACCAGTTACACACGTTTTGCGGAATCCACAGGAAGACTTGATTGGTTCGTGATAGAGAAAGGGATTCTTGAAATTGTTAATGGCCAATAATTGATTTAAATCTCTAATGATGACTGATCTTCTTAGTTTTTTCATGAATGAACCTCAAATCTTGACATAGAGTGAGAATTTCAACCTGATTATTAGTAGCATCCTTGCATCCCTTTTTCCACTCAAACTGCAACAACATCTTGCTATTCATTGGAATCAAAGATAATTGCAAAAAAAAAGCATAATCATCCAATGTTCAAAAAACCTGATAAAGCCAGAGAAGTGGCATTCTCCTCTAATCCATTCTTTGGAAATCACTCCGTTCTGAACTTGAACCCCTTTCTTTGATAGAGTATCAACTTTCTTGTTGAAATCCCTGTAGGTGTGAAAAAAAGAGAAGCATTGGATCTCCAACAATAATTTCTCAATCTTTGATTTCCAATCCCTCAAGTTTAAAACTTGTAGATTAGATTTCTTGCAGAGCCAATCAACAATTACTTTCGGGTCTCCCTCGATCGTAAGCTTAGGAATATTAAATGACTTTGCCAAAATTAGGAGAGCCCAGACTGCTAAGAGCTCAACTTTTGTGTTGGTACCTTGACGAAGGCCGAGACTAGCCTTCAGGCAATGATTCTGAGCGACCAAGATGATGAAGCCTTCCCAACACATAGCACCATCAAAAAGTGCCAAGGTAATATCCACATTTAGAGAAGGAAGGACGTGCATTCTTTTTTGGGCAGCTTTTTCTTTTGGGGGGACTTCTCTCAAGGAAGCCATCACTTTTGAGGTAGCTTGCATCAATTTCGGAGTGATGTTTTTGTTTGAGATAATGCCTCAATTATTATGCTTATTTAGTTTGGAATCTGGATTGGGTTGTTGAGGAAGTTGATAGATTCTCTCAACTTCTCTCTCTAAGATTAGAATTAGCTTCATGTATATGGATGTATGTAATCTGGTGTGGACAGTAATTTCAATTATCATTTTTATGTTATTCCTGTGCAAAGAGTGTTCTCAATTTGGTATCAGAGCGGCCTGTAATGTCGACTTCTTTGAATACCTAATGCGGCTTCTCAATTTCCCTGTTTGAAAAATTGGACGATGTGTCTGTATCTAAAATGGCAATCTTTGGCTGCTGTACAGACCTAGGCATAAGTGTTTTTACGGCCTCATCTGCGCCTGGACTCTGTTGTATGTTTGAATTAACTAACCAGAAGCTTTCGAGGTGACGTCATTGAACAAATTCTGTCCATGATATCGGCTTTGCAAGAACTCGTTCCGCCAACCTTGGACTCATGGTAAATTGTTCCTCCAACTCAGGATGCGTTCCACTTACCGTAAGTTGACGGGGCTGTGGACTTTGTTGTGATGCATTCTGGCTAGCACCTTCGCAAAATTCCTTGTAATTCGAGATGCATTTTAAATTGGTTAAAGACTCTGGAAGACAATTTGCCAGCGTGAAGCAGCGCGAGCTCATTTTTTTATTAAGTTTAAATTGCAATTTGTTTTAGATTTGCAGAGTTCTAAATTTAGCTTTTCTTTTCAACATGGAGCCTATTGTATTAGAAAAGTTTAATGGCTTTAATTTCTACACTTGGAAGGTAAAAGTTCAGTTGCAAATGATGAGTAGAAATTTATGGAATATTGTAGAAGGCTCAGAAAAAGCACCTACAGATGCTCAACAGTTAATTGCATGGGAAAAAAGAAAGGAAAGAGCCAAGTCTATCTTTGGACTATCACTTGCAGATTCCCAGCTACATCTTATTGACTTAAAGAAACCTTCTGCAGCAATATGGGAAGAAATGAATAAGGTATTTGGGGCAAAAGCGCTGTTAATTCAAAAATTTTCTTAAAGTTGCAATTGTTTAAACTCCAAATGGATAGTGAGACATCATTGTCAACACACATAAATGAGTTAAGAGCTTTGATGAGATAGTTGTCAGAAATTAATTCTAAAGTAGATGATGATGATGCAAAGGCAATTTTATTAAATAGCTTGTCTTCAAAATATGATAATGTCATATTTACTCTAAGTCAAATGCCACATCAATCACTTGATGAAATGATAGCAGCTCTTATGGCAGAAGAAAAGAGGATAGGTGGCACAGAGGCTAGTTCACATAATGAACTTGCACTATACTCCAAGGGAAGGGTGAATAAAAATAAGATTGAATGTTTCTATCGTCATAAATATGGACATACAACATTCAATTGCAAAATTCGGGCTCAAGATCTTTTGAATGGAAAATTGAAAAAATCAGCCTATGCAACATTTTCAGAAGATTCACCTGATGCAATATTTGAAGATTCTTCAAGTGAGGATGAACCTCCTGATCCAACTCTTAAACTTTTCTAAAGCATGTTTTGTAAAGTGATTTGCAAGTGTGTGGAATATAGTGTGGAGTTTAAGCTTATATTTATTGTTATGAGATTTGTGTAGTGTAGAACCAATTATTGAACAAATTGGCATTATAAATTAGTCGTTCTCAACGTTCTTTGGTGCCGAGAGAACAATTGGCTAATTTGATTGTGTGAATTTGTTATACGTTGATGGGTTTTGTTGTGCTTAGGTTCAAGAGCGTCAACTACAGGTTACAGTGTGAGATTCATTTGTGTAAAGGTCACTTTGTAGGATTGATCGCTGATCATATTCTGTACCTAGAATATTTTCCTATAGATTGTTGAAATTTATTCTTCGAGGTTATTTCACAGATGGAAATATTTCCATAGGATAGTTCAGTGTCGAGACTCTTCTTCGGGGGTGTCAAGAATCTTTAATCTTACAAACTCAGCATTGATGGGTCAGAAGCAGGTGTACTTTAAATGGGTTGAAAAGTAAGCTCGAAGATGTGGAGAAAGAAAGAGCAGAATCCAGAAGATTGCAGAGTGGGTAGAGTTGTTGATGAAGACCAGCTAGACAAAAACAAAAACAAATTTTGTAATTGTGATCTCAGTTGTAAGTTTTCTGTAATGTAGGCATCAAGGGAGGGTGTTTGAGATAATGCCTCAATTATTATGCTTACTTAGTTTGGATTGGGTTGTTGAGGAAGTTGAGAGATTCTCTCAACTACTCTCTCTAAGATTAGAATTAACTTCATCTATATGTACGTATGTAATCTGGTGTGGACAGTAATTTCAATTATCATTTTTATGTTATTCCTGTGCAAAAAGTGTTCTCAATTGTTTTCAAAAGTTTTTTTTTGGTTTCTTAATCCACAGTCTCCAAGCCATGAATATAGTAAGGGTCTGTACCCTTTTCATAGTACTGTGCCAGTAAAGAAAACATTATTCAAAGGAACTAAAAAGAACTGGAACAATGTATATCGTACTGATGACAGAATGTTTGACCAGAGTTCCATTGCAATCTCACAGTTGAGGAATAGATGGGATATGCTCTCCTCAGTTGCACGACATAAACAACAGGTATTTGGACCTTCGGAAGTTTTTTTTTTTTTTTTTTTTCAAATTATCGTCCTCGTTTGAGAGATGAACTCCATTTTGAGACAACGTGTTAATGAATCTTTCCCAGTCTACAACAAGGTTATCTTTCGAATAAAAGATCGGAGGAGGTGAGCCATTAACCCCTGGAATTGTAAAAAGGAAAGGAACTGAAGGCTTGGGCGAGCAAATATAAGCCTTTTGAATTGAGAACAATAATTAGAGGCTCAAAAAGCAAACAACAAGAATCACCTCCTAAGAAAGGGTCTTTACTTAAGCAAATTTGGGAATCATTCCCGAACTTCCAGATCAGCCATTTAAAAAGCCAAGAGAAGGAAGACATAAGGCCCCTCCAAACTAGAGAGCCAGAGCAAGAACCAGGAACAGAGGCAACATTTCGGATCCAGTCAATCAAGGAAGATCTTTTTAGATATTTATCCTTGATCACCTGGCTATACAATCCATTCACAAACATAACTCCCCAAAGGTGTTTTTAAAGGTTAAAGCATTCCCAAACCATGAGAGGTTTTTTAAAGTCCACCCTCCCATGCTTTTTAGCCTGGAAAGAGATTCCCAGTTGGTTAGATGGATCTTATCCTTTTCAGCCCTGCCTGACCATAAAAAATGAAACATTCTGTGTTTGATTTTATTAAGGATAAATGAAGGAACTCTTACCAGACTCTACTAGAAAACTTGGATGCTTTCGAGGTCAGATTTATCATTTAACAAGCACCAAGTGACCTCCAAGGGACAACCACCTATAGCACCAACACCCAATTTTCTTTTCCACCTTTCTGACCAAACAGACCCAATCCTCCTTATAGTTATTTGGCTTTAACCAAAAACCTAAATATTTAAAACCTTTGTCCAACTCCTCCATTTTGCAGGGCCAAAATCCCTTGATCATAGCCAGGACCGGAGCTTCAATCTCGTGCTGGAGGAAACTAGATTTATTAAGGCTAACTTCCATTTGTATGCAAGCCATTCCTATACCGATCCATATCGCAATATAAGCGCACTTCGTTGACAAAAAATAAATGAGTGATGATTTGTGCAGCAGAGAAGTATGTATACCTTTGATCCTTTCAGCGTTGTTTTCATGAAGAATCAGCGGGCTTAGGCCTTCGATAACCATAAGAAAGAGTAGAGCGGATATGGGGCATCCTTGTCGGAGACCTCTAGAGTTGTGAAGTAACTCAGTTGGGGAGCCATTGATTAGGGCTGCAATTAGGTGACAAAAGGTCCTAGGCCCATATGAATCGGAAGCATCATGAGAAAATCTCAATTTACCTTGCCATAGGCTTTTGCTAAATCTAGTTTGAAAATGAGGGCCCTAATCTTTTTGATCTTTATAGAATGCAAGTATCCCTGAGCTATACCAGTGGCCTCATGAATCTGCCTTTCAGGGAGGAAGCCAAATTGTTTTTTCGAGATATTCTCAGCTAGCTTCTCCTTCAGCATATCGGCAATAGTTTTGAAAATGATTTTGTATATCAAATTGCAAAAGAAGATGGGTTGAAATTGATCAAAACAAAGAGCTTTGATATCAACAATATTCTAACTTGCTTCCACCATCCCTTAATTTAACTAACTTAACCATTTATTTTATTTGTATTTTTATATTTTAGAAAATAATTTCACATCGTTACTGCTTCCGAAAGTAAGGATGCATCGCTTTTGCTGAAAAGCAAGATTACATTGCCACAACTTGTTAAAAGGAGTTGTTTTTAGTGTGGTTTTTTGGAGTTTCAGGGATTGGAATTTAGTAAAAAAATTTGAGGTAAAATTTTAGTTTTTGTTATTTAAATTGATTTTTTGACTTTATATATATTCAGCATTCTCAAAAACTCCTAAAATACTTAGATTGTGTAAAATTAGGAATCAAACTTCTTTTTTCAATAAATTCTTCTCAAATTTTAGAAAAATTACACTATAAAAAATCACCATAAAATCTTTCAAAAAATAATACTAAAGACTAATCAGTATTAAAATTACAAACGAAAGAGAGAATGTTTTTGTATTTTTAGCCATATCAAAATTTGTAAGAGACTCTCCGTCTTAATCTTCAAAGGTGTTGCATTACATCTTGTCTGAATTAGTTTTAGTGGGTTATTCATATATTTCCTATTGAAGATTGAAGAGTTGCATGATGGGTAAATGGATAATATTTTGCAGGTCGTACCTACTAAATCACTAAATATTTCATGCTTACATGCTAAAATACAAAGTGTAAATTTCAGAGTAAATGTAATGCTTATAAAACACTTGGACAAGTATGTTAAGGTATGTTAGGAGATGGTTTTGAGTGATATTTTAAAGCGGGAAAAAATAACAACAGAGTTTTATATTATTTGAAATATTAATATAAATAATAGATATAAATCAATAAAATTTTATATTATTTTAAATATTAATATAAAGAATTTATAGATAGTTTGTTGAAACTTTATATAGAGAAGTAAGTTATAATCTGGTTGGTTTCGAGGGAATGTTTACGATATGTTTTTGAGTTGATATTTTAAACATTAATATACAGAATAAGATAGACAACTAGTTGGAACTCCACATAGAGGAGCAAGTTGTAATCTCGTTTTGAGAGGAGCAAGTTATAATCTGGTTTTGTGGGGATGTTGGAAATTTTAATTGAAAGAATATATACAAATTATTGGCTAGCTCTAGAAGATGAATTTATAGATTATTTTAGTTTTGAATAAAAAACATGTTTATGTATTTTTATTTAATTTTTTTTTATAGTAAATATTTTTCCATGAAATAAAGTAATTTATTTACTTTGGAGTTATCATGTTTTGGACAACAAAATGTGGATTCTACACATCATATGCTCTTTTATGTGCCTACCTAGACCTCTCTGAGCCCTCTCTCAATAAAAAAATGTTCAACGCTGTGAAGATAAAATTTGGGAACAATTCATTGACTATGAGAAATACTTTTTTGATGCCACAAGTGTCCTGAATATGAACACCTTTTCAGACATTGTCCATCCAATCAAGCTTCAGAAGCAACTTCGACTACTAGAGACTAGAATGGGTTCACTAAGATAGCCACTAAAAAGAAAACCAACAAAAAGGGAACGGACATCCAATCTTCAAACTCTGCCTCAGACCTCAATGAATTCTCAATCATGCATCACCTTACAGAGAAAGATTCAATGCACGAGCCAAAGCAATCTCATTAGGCTTAAATGAAGCAAAATAATCAACCCAACTACTCAAATATGGAGGGACATAACACCCATCTTACAAATGCAAAAAAATTGAATGATTTCAAGATGGAAGAACCCTCATGTCCAGTCGGACTAGGATGACATGGAGACTATGGAGCTACAATAGGCCTACAATCATTGGTTGGGGAATGACATAATAAGGACTTCGCCATAATCCCAGAGAAGCAAGTGCAACTTACAACTCGAGCATATATCAAGATAGATGAAACACTCCTTCAACAAGCTAAAGAACTAGGTAGCAACTTTACATTTCATCATTATTCTTCTTCATAGGGCACAAAAATAAATGAACCAAATGTACAAGGCAATAATCCCAAAGAACCAAAAAAGAAAGGAAGAAAATCCAACATCCAAACCGTGCAAGCCTTAGGAGACTTCCTAGTCAATTCCAGAAGAGAAACAACTACGAATACCATCTTCCAACCCTCCCCTCCCCTTCCTCAATGAAAATCATTACCTGGAATATAAGGGGTCTTAATAGTAAATCCAAGAAAACACTCTAGCACAAAATTCCTCCCCTTCCTCAATGAAAATCATTACCTGGAATATAAGGGGTCTTAATAGTAAATCCAAGAAAACACTCTAGCACAAAATTCAACATGAACATCCTAACATCTTCCCAATACAAGAAACAAAATTCCCAATAGATCTCCTTCATCAATACCTCAAGAATATATGGAGAAATAATGAATACATAGCCCACGATGCTGAGGGCGCTTTAGGCAGCCTAAGCACCATATGGAAACCAAACATTAGCACCCTAAAAAACCCCCCCTCCCTTGAATCCTCACAACCGCCTTTCAACCTATTGGCTATGCTACCCAATGCTTGATATCTAACGTGTATGGAACCAACCCTCTTCCAAACAAACTCATATTCCTTCATAATATTCATTAAGTACACCAAATAGTTGGCACTATGTTCTAGATTATAAGCAGGGACTTCAACATGATCCACAAGATGGAAGAGGAAAGTCAACTCTTCAATAGATTAATCAACAACTCCAGTCTAATAGATATTCGCACTTAGAATGACATACACACTCGGAACAATAAAAGAGGAGGCAATTTGAGGCAATTATTAAATTGCCTCCAAACTAGACATATTTCCCATTACATATTCCTTACTCATCTCCTCTACCAATTTTGGAGCCGACATTCTTCCAAACCATGGCTCAAACCATTGGATAGGTTAGCTGAAAATGAGTTGGAAAATAATAGTAAGAGAAAACCCTTCAAATTTGAAGCTTTCTAGCATTGACATCTTGACTTCCTCCCAAAAATGGAAGCATGGTGCGTTGAATAAAAAATCTTCTTAGGAACAACTATGTATTGCTTTCAACACATACTCAAATTTCTCGAGAAAAAAGTAAAAGATTGGAATCTTTCCATTTTTGGTCACATCCACAAAGACAATTTCCTATTAGAACAATAAATTTGCCACTTACAACAACAAATCATATCAGAAGGTAGAATGAATGACATCAATTAGCAAGAATCCATTATTTCCCACAAGTTGGAAGAGTGAATGAAATACGAAAAAATTCTTTGGAATAAAAAAATGTGGGTTCAATGGTTAAAATAAGGTGAAAAGAACACACACTTCTTCCATAGAAAAATGATTAATCGAAGTGAGAAGAATCAAATTTGCAACATTAAATCCTCAACCAACCAAATAATAGAGGATCAAGAAGCCATCATGTGCGAATTGCTCAATTATTTCCAACCACTTCTCTCAAAACCTATCCCAAATAGGAGACAAGCCATAAAAAATATCACCAAAAACATCAATAAGGTTGTCATTTAGGAACAAAATATAATGCTTCTAAAAGGTATCACTATGTAGGAAGTGAAACTTACAGTCATGGATATGCCCAAATGGAAATCCCTAGGTTTGGATAGATTAACAACTAAATTCTACTAACCATGTTGTCCCATCCTAAAGCACGATTTATGACAGATTGTAGAGGATTCCAAATGCTGCTCCTCCATCCTCCTATCTCTGAATGAAAATTTAATTACCCTCATTCCTAAATCCTCAAGAGCTAGTACCCCCTCTGATTATTGCCCCATTTTCCTATGAAATGTAATCTATAAAATCATCTCAAGATTTATTTCTAATGGACTTAAGCCCGTCCTTCCCTCCCTTATCTCTCCTAAACATACATAATATGTTGAGGGAAATCAAATCATGGATAATATAATTCTTGCCCATGAACACCTAGCATGCTCATAAAATTAGACATGTCCAAAGCTTTTGATAAACTACGCTGGTAGTACATCTACCACATACAACTCTTGGCTTTGCTAAAAGATAGATCCATTGGATGATGGCCCTTGTCACTAAAAACTTTTTCTCCATCTTAATCGATGCCTCACCTTCCACCCCCTTTACACCCTCCAAAGGTATCAAATAAGGTGATCCCATCTCTTGTTATATCTTCCTCCTAATGGAAAATGGTATAGGATGATCTCTCTTTGTTGCCCTTCATGATGGACAACTAAAAGGCATCCCCTTCAACACTACTAATCATTCCTCCACACATAAAAAATTTGTGCATGACACCCTCCTCATTGGTATCCCCACTTTCAAGGAAGCCACCAATTTCAAGCATACTATAAACACTTTCTTTGATGCATATGGTATGCCCGTCAATCTCATCAAATCCCAAATCTTCTTTTTCAACACTCCTTTAGCCATTCAAACCCATATTGCAAGAATTTTTGGATTCCAAAAGATCTCCCATTTGGCTAAATACTTGGGTGTTCCCTCACCTCCAACCCTTCAAGGAAAAAATATGGGAAAACATTCTACTAAAATTTGAAGCAAACCTATCAAGTTGGACCTTTCATGTTCTTAACCCAGTTGGACATTTCACCCTTCTAAAGTTTATGCCTCAATTTTTTCCTATCTACCTTCTTGCTGTGTTTGTTGCCCCAAAAATCATTCTAAAAAAATAAAAGAAATTTTTACTGTTAATTCTTATGGGGAGGGGCCAAAGACGAGAAGAAATGGGCTCTCTTGGCCTGGGATAATCTTTGTCAACCAACTCCGAATGCGGATGAATGCATGGCTTGATGGGACAATGGCCCCTACGCGTCTCTCGAAGGAGCTCGCATGGGGTGGCCATATGGCCTCCTGTACGCACATTAATGGGTTCATAAATTCGCCAGCGCGCAACAACTTAACTCCTGTGCAGACACTCATTCATTTCGCCATGGGTATTCATTTGGTTATGGAGTCCGTTCCAGATTGTTCGACTGGCTGCGATAGCAGCATTGGCTCTCTGCATCCTTTAAACAACGCATGCCCTCAAGGCTATGCTGATCCCAGCACCCGCACTCATACTGGGCGTCGATGCCATCTCCTTGCTTTTTTTGAACCACTGCCAGGGCTTCATTTCTCCCAGAGCCTCTTCTGCAGAATCAATCCCCCTCACTGTGCTTGAACTGTGAATTTCTATGGCGTTGCCTCTCCACTTGGCACTCAGTGGACGGGTATCCCTCGCTGCAATTCCCCTCACTGTGTTTTTGAGCCTCTTGTTGACCCTCTCCTATGCATTTGTTCTTCTCCAGACTCCGCCACCATGCCACGCATTTGTCACAGAATAAGGAGCAGGCGCGGCACTAGTCGTGGTCAGGCCTCTCATTATCGACCCCTCTCCAGCTCTGTTTCGGGTTCCTCTTTCGCTGAAGACACTCAAGTCCAGCGTCTGGAGCTGTGTCACGGCGGAGGTCGAAGGCGCCATCGTGATTTTGTTCCTTTGGCTCAGCCAACCCCTCCCCCCCCCTGCGATCCCTCATAGCGCTGCAATTCCTTCCGGTTCCCATGGGTCTGTCCGCCTGCCCATTCGTCAAACCTCACAACGTGCTGAATTCCACTTTGAGTGTTCACATGACAATCCCATTGTCACTGCCTATATCACGGTAACTCTTAGAGAAGAGTCTACGCTTCCCATCCTGCCCCCTGAGACCTCCCCTTTGCCCCCTCCTGTCTCAAGCCTCCCCAAAAGCTCGGTTCTGCCAGCTGGAGCTGCCCACCACGCTAAGGACGCGCTGCGCAAGGAGGATGAGGTCTCGGCCCAGGTAGGCGATCTCAAGGACGTTATGAATCACTGGGGATATGAATACGCATGCAGGGTGGTGGAAGAACCTCCGTCTCCAACTCATGTTCAGTGATAATCCTAGCTCCCAGCGTCTACTGGTATTTTTGCTCAAGTTCTGTTGGAATGCTTTGTTTCCTTGTCTCAATGCGCAGCCGGAAAGGCTGATTGTTATTTTTTGTCTTTTACTCTCTGTTAAATTCTCCTGTATAAACTGTAGGCCGGTTTCCCTTCCAAGGGCGGCCAATTTGATCTCCAAAGCACTGGTTTCCCAATCTCGGGCAGTGCAGACTTTTCTTGTTCAACATGTCTATCAAGCCCAGTGCTCAGGCTCACACAGAGGACACTGTGGCAGTTTTGTAACAGTAACTCTTATACTTAATAGAATTAGTTTCACTTAGAGAAAAAAAAAAAAAAAAAAAACTTTGTCAACCAAAAATCAAAGCAGGTTAGGATTCAAATACCTTGAAATCCTTAGAAAATCCCTCAATGCCAAAATCTGGTGGAGTTGGAAAAAAACTTCTAAAGCTCTATGGTGTAAAATGTGGAGGAACAAATATACACCCACATATTGTAGTGACAACTCATCAAGCTCACACACAACATCAAAGGCTCACATACTTGGAATGCACCCTGGGCGTAAAGATACCTTATCAAAGATCACATTTTTTTGGAAGTAAAAGATGGCCAAAACACTCATTTTTGGGAGGATTCTTGGCAACAATGGCCAAAACTATCTCATTAGGTGCATCTTCATCTCATTAAAGAAGCGCTTCGAGTTAAAGGTATATTCACAGTGACTCAATATTGGAAAGCCTCAACGCACTCATGCTCTTCATGGTGCACCTGGAAATAATTGGATGATAATCTACAACCACACCTCACTCCAAATATTTCAGATCTCCAACAACTTCTTTCTGACCGTAAAACCCTTTCTGGGGATGGTGCTGATATTCTTCACTGGGATATCCTCCACAAGGCAATTACAACTTACCCGAATCTTGTAGCCTTCTCTTCCTCCCAACCCTAATGAAAACAATATCAAACGAGAAAAACTTTGGCATCTTAAGCAGTTTCCAAAAGTCATTCTCTTCCTATGACTCTAAACCTAGAAAAAAAAACTGACATTAGAGGAAATTTCAGCCTAACAGTGGCCATGAAAATTTCATATAATTTCCATCTCATAATATGCAAACCAATCAAAATCTTTTAAATTTAAAAAGAGATACATGTCTTAAGTAATTTTATTATTAATTTGAGTATCAGGGAAATATTTTATTATTAATTTGAGTATTAGTGAAATATATTTATTAATATTCTACCTACCTTACCCACCCATATGAATTAGAATATTAAAAAAATTATTAATGCAATGTAAATTTTGATATTAGTAAAAAAATACAAATTAAAAATGGGGGCCCATTTGATATTAATAAGCATGCAAAAAAAACACCTAAAAAATAGTTAAAGATAAAATATATATAGACAATTAAATATAAAATATAAATATAGATAATTATAATTAAATAAAAAATAAAAAATAAAAATAGTTAAATAGTTAAAAAAACACCCCAAAAAAGGTTAATATATAAGGCATAATCTAATTTATAGTTGAAATAGATTTTTTCAGAGAAATAGCAAAACAATTTCAAGAAATAATGCAATTATTGACACTGGAATTCAACATATTAAACAACTTAATCTCAAGTTTCTAAAAATCTTTATTGGATTTTGATAAAAAATAACCAGAAAAATTGTCGTAAAAAAGGCTATTTTGTCTACAAGTTAGATTAAGCATATATAAAATAGTTACACAACTAAAAAAATGTATTCCAAAAGGATAAATTACGAGATTCTTGCCAAAAAATATATATTCTAGGTGAAAATGTGGTCTTAATAGACAATGCCATTAAAAAAACACCAAAATCAAAGACTGGGTGAATCCAAAAGACATGAAAGGTGTGGATTTGATCCTATGTTCTTGTGATACTCCCTACATTGGAAAATTGGTCGTTCCACCAATCAAAGGATTCATGAACATGCATTTGACATAAAGCGTTGTTCTTGTGATACTCCCTACATTGGGATAATTGGTCGTTTCATCAATCAAAGGATTCAGGAACATGCACTTGACATAAAACACTGTAGGACTGGCTACTTAGCTCTGGGTGAATCCAAAAGACATGAAAGGTGTGAATTTGATTCTATGTTCTTATGATACTCCCTACATTGGGGAAATTGGTCGTTCCATCAATCAAAGGATTAAGGAACATGCAGTTGACATAAAGCACTGTAGGACTGGCTACTCAGCGCTGGATGAGCATGCGAGGAAGACTAAGCACCACATTAGTATTGAGGATTCCCAGGTTATTGCTAATATTAATCACCTCCATCACGGTAAGTTTAGGGAGGCCATTGAGATTGAGAAAAAGTCTAAAACAATAAATAGAAATGATGGTTAGAAGGTTAGTCATTGTTAGATCCCCTCTATTTATTCTTTTTTTTTATAAATAATTAAATTTTTTTTGTTGGAATAATAACAATATTAGTATAATAACAAAAATTATTTTAATAACAAAAAAATTGTATTTATTTTATTCACCTATATAATAAATAAATAAATTTCTTTTTTTATATTTTTATTTTTTCTTGACTTCTTTCTTTGAGTTAATATTTCTATTAAATGTTCTAAGCCTTATATTTTTATTTTTATATTTTCTTTCATTATTCCCTTACTTTTTAGTTATTTTTCTTACTCTTTTTCGTTGACTTCCTTCTTTGAGTTAATATTTCTATCAAATGATCGAAGTCATATAATTTTATATTTATATTTTCTTTCATTATTCTCTTATTTTTTAGTTAGTTTTCTTACTTTCCTAAATTTTTTTTTAAATTTATTTAGAAATAATAATAATAAAAATAATAATAAATATTTTCTAATTTTTATTTTGATTGTTTAGTATTATTTCCTATTTTTAAGGCCTTTTTATTATTATTATTTTTTTATTTTTGACTTTATTATATTTTTCTAATGTTCTTAAATACAAAATTTGACTTTTGGGATTAATCTCTTACATCTCTACTATTTATTAGCGCTATGTTTTAACTATCTATCTATGTCCTAATGATGAGCCACAATAAGTGGTTTCGAAACACGTTGAATTTATAATCTAAATGAGATTTCGTTCGAAAATATTTGATATAAATCATGAATCATAGAAGCCTACATTCTGATATCAAAAAAATAATTAAATATAAAGTAGATATAGACTATAAAATATAAATATAGACAATTAAATTTAAATATAAAATATATATAGATAATTATTTTAATAAAAGTGTCACTATTGAATATAAAATATAAATATAGAAAATTAAATTTAAATATAAAATATATAGATAGTTAATTTAAATATAAAATATATATAGATAGTTATTTTAATAAAAGTGTCACATATTGAGAGATTTCGATAAAAGTAAAAAAGTAGAAATAATATATTGATTTTTTTTACTAAATCTCTCACTAATAAATATTGTGGAACACAGATAAAAGCAAGGTAATATTAAAAAATTGTCTACATGACATTTTTTATTAATTTATTGATTTCTCCTTAGGAGGTTACTTTTAGACTGAAATTTCCTCTAATGCACGGGACAAACTTCAATGCCAAGGATTCATAAGCCCCTCAATTTTATTTTTATGCCATTTCAACTCTGAAACTAACAATCATATCTTTAACACTTACTACTACACTACTACTTTTTGGGACAACCTCACCATTCTATTTCGCCAAACTAATCGAGACGTCGATTGCATCCTCCAAACTCTTAACTCGTATTAACCCTCCCCATTCTCAAATTCTCTTATTAACCTATCATGGACTTGGATCCCATGATTCCTCCTTTGGAACACTTGGAAGGAACACAAACAACAAACCTTCAAATAAATATGCTCCCCTTCCTGTATCCTATGGAAAACCATTTGTAGCACCCTCTTCCCACATTTACCCAAGTAACTGATCAACTGGGGTAAACATGTGGTGGGAGGTTACTAATATGAGATTCAACCTCTTAGATGACCTTGAGGAAGTGGAACCGACAGGAAACTTAACAAACATACCTTACATTGCATCAACAACACCTCTAGGAGGTAACCCCACCTCTCAGACCCTTGAACCTTGAAGGGGACTTTATTTCTAACCAAGTTAAGCCATAACTGCTAGCATGCAAGGAAAAAGGGAGTGACTAACAACCTATAGCTGCGAGCATGCCTTGGAAAGGTCGCGAGAGGGCCCCAAAAGGTCAGTGTTGTGCATGCAATTCTGAGATTCGTGCCACCTTTTTAGCCCCAAATCCCAGGTCGCTGCCCAGAACTTCATGAAACTTTAGAATAGGTTAAATAACATTAAAAAAAGGTATGGAAACAATCACATCATCAAGAACTCATCTAGACCCTCCTAGCCATAACATGGATTTCGTCGAACATGTCACAAACATTGCATCTACAGGTATAAACAATAGATTTAACCATGGGGGTCTCTTACAAATCTGAGAATAGCTAAGAAGCATTGCTCCCCTACATCATGTAGAAATTTGCTGAATAATGATTAATTATTCACCGAGACTATCCTGATCACATACAATTCGAATTTATATGCAACACATAATCTCTTCCACTCAGATCATCAAACATGCGGAAATAAAATCAAGCGATAGCACATCAATTCATCATACACATTAACACAGTATGTATGGGGAAAGCTTATCGCTGAAAACCCCGCAACTATTGTGTATATTATAATGGATAAATCATGTAACAAACTCAGTACAATACTCCTCACAAGTACTCAATACTTTCTCATAAAGTTACACACAAACTAGCTCAGTTTTGAACAGGTTACTGGTTCAAAACTCACCGCCAATTGCCTTGCCTCTATTGCGCAATCATGGCCTGTCTATATAGAGATCCAAGTTTCGAATCTCCTTGGCTTGACAGCGCAATCATCATGGGCAATTCCTCCAAGTGTGGTGCAAATCTCATGCACAACTGATGTCGCCACTGATAGCTAACTCCACCCTTTCATCTACCTCTTTCACTGGTCTCCACTGAACTGATCATGCACTGTAGTGAACTGATGTGTTCTTGAGTTGAATAATGAGTTACTAATTAATGAACTAAATAATATTTAATTCACTCCACTCATTACTAGTTGATTAGCTAGTTAAACTAATCTCAACTAGTTCAACTAAGTTAAACCGAACACAACTCCACCAACTGTCTCATCAACTCCACCAAACTTCTGCCACTGAAGTCCTAACTGAAGTCAACCATGCATGAGCTCACCAAGCCCCTAGGAATAGCGTAATTCCTCTGTCAGATGCATGAGCCACTTCTGTAGCTCGAACTGAAGTGCTCCAAGAGAGTAAACTGAAGTTTAGAGTCCAAATATTATTAAGGGTAAATAATATTTGACTTCCCTATTTTAAGGAGAGGCAGTCTAAAAATAGACTTCGACCTATAGGTCCAAAAATAGAGTCCCATCTATTTTTACCAACATGACCAATACTCCAAGAATAACATACTGTAACCCCTGGACCATGCTCCATATGTCTAAAAATAGACATAGTCTAAAAATAGATTTTGGCGTCGTAACTTGACTGCGGCCCATCAGTAAAAGGCGACTTCATTTCCTTCACTAAGTCTACTGTTGGCCTTTAATTAATTTCTCAAAGAAGATATGGATTATCTGCAACCCCTATCCTGCCTCTGTGGAATTCGAACTTGCTCCTGGTGAGCGCCTTCGTCACGATGTCGGCATCCTGATCCTCCGTGGGAACATATGAAAGCATCATGATTCTCCCCTGAACACAATCTCTGATATGATGGTACCCGATGTCAATGTGTTTGGACCTATCATGAAATACTGGATTAGCCGAGAGTTTAATGCAACTCTGGTTATCACAGTAGATCACTGTAGGCTCCAAATGCAACCTGAACAATCCTGTGAGGATCTTCCTCATCCAAATAGCCTTGCATGCAGCCAAGCTAGCTGCCATGTACTGAAGCCTTCCTGGCAGGCCAGTGCCACGGATCTGCGCTTCCCTCTACGCACGGGGGAAAGCACTTTGTCGGCCAATGCGAAAACTCCTCCAGTGTTCTTGGTCGGGTTGAACTCACACCCAATGTTGCATCGGTGAAACGGAAAGCCGCTCCATCCTCCTGTCTGTCCCATAGACCATATCCCGATGTGCCTCTGATATAGCGCAATACATGCTTGCCCGCCTTCCAAAAGCGCTTGGTAGGCTTAACCATAGCTTGCGAAAGCTGGTTAACTGCATAGCATATATCGGGTCGAGTATTGACCAGATACATCAACGACCCCACCAACTGTCGATAGACGGTGGCATCCACTACCTCCTCCGAAGTAGCATCTCCCTTCCTCCAACCTCCAGGAAGAGGGGTATCAACAGGCTTGCAGCCTTGCATGTTGAACCTCTCTAGAATCTCCCGGGCATACTTGCCCTGAGAAACAAACAGTCCTCCACTGCGCTGCCAAATCTCCAATCCCAGGAAATAATGAAGGATGCCCAGTTCCTTCATCTCAAACTCCCGTGCAAGATCCTCCTTGCATGAAAGTATCAACTGCTCGTCGCCAGTCAAAATCAGATCATCTACATACAGTACGATGATCAACAGCTTCCTCTCCACCACAATCTGGTACAGGTTTGGATCCGCCTCACTCTTGGAGAATCCAAGCCCAGTGAAGTAGCTGTCTATCTGAGTGTACCAAGCACGAGGTGCTTGCTTCAGCCCGTACAGTGCTCTCTTGAGTCGGCACACATGCGACTCACTGCTGAAGATCTTGAAACCTTCAGGCTTCTCTATGTACACCTCCTCCTCAATGACTCCGTTGAGGAACGCAGTCTTCACATCCATCTGATGAATGTGCCACCCCATCTGCGCTGAGAGAGCAAGGATCGTCCGTATGGAAAAGTACCTTGCGACAGGTGCAAAAGTCTCCTCATAGTCAATCCCCTCGATCTGTGAGAAGCCACGGGCGACAAATCTCGCCTTGTACTTCTCCACACTCCCGTCAGCCGCCTGCTTCACCTTGTAGATCCATCGCGAACCTACAACTGATTTCCCAACCGGTCTTGGGACAATCTCCCATGCACGGTTCCTGATGATCGAATCATATTCTTCGATCATGGCATCAACCCATGCGGGTTCCTCCACAGCTTCCTCAAAAGAGGATGGCTCCGTCACAACACATTGACTCACAAGAGCCATGTATCCAGTGTACCGATCCGGTGACTGCCTCTGTCTGCGCTGTGCTGTAGGTGGTCCTATAACCTTCTCTGCATCCCGAGCCAGTCGCTCAGCTTTTGTAGTGCGCATGCGCCCTCTGATGGTTGGCGCTGCATGGGTGGTTTCTTCCACCTCTTGAACTTCCTCTTGTGGCTGATCCACATCCGGAAGCTCCTCCTTAGGAACTAATAGCTCCTCATCTGCATGCAAGTGTAGCTCCCTCTCAAGCGAACACTGCATGGCTTTCTCCTCCTGAAATTTTGTATCCCGTCGCACAACAGTCTTTCGACTGTCTGACAAATACACCCGGTAGTTGTGAGGTGTATCAGTGTACCCCACAAATATTCCAACCTCAGCGGTTGGATCCAGCTTCCTTCTCGCATCCTTCGTCACATGCATGTAGACAGGAGAACCAAAGATCCGCAAATGGGAAATATCAGGCCTCTTGCTAGAATAAGCCTCCTCTAGTGTACTCATGTCAAGAACCTTGTGAGGACAACGGTTCTGCACATACACTGCTGTATTGCATGCCTCGGCCCACAAGTGAAGGGGTAGGCCCTGATCATGCAACATCGCCCGTGCAGCACCCACGATCGTTCTGTTCTTCCGCTCAGCCACCCCGTTCTGCTGTGGGTTATGGGGTGCGATGAGCTCTCTACGAATCCCTTCTGCGCTGCAGAACTCCTTCGGGTCGGCCGAATGGTCCTGCCGTTATCCTCCTTGAAAATCACCTTCTTCACGGAAAGCTCCCTTCTCGACCGATTAGCACAAACTCACCCGAACTTCGCGATGTCGCTCTTCCTTGCGTGAAGAAGATCCCGGCCTCGAAGGGGCGCAACAAAGATCCTGTGCACGGCCTTTCTTTGTCCCGAAACAGCGAGAAAGGACCACCGCCGTCGTAGCAGACTCCCTCGGGGATGCGTCGTGGCGCGACTATCCTTCTAAGTGAGTGGCTTTCATACTTCCCCCAAGGTACACCCCTTGCACTGATCTGACTGCGCAAGAGTGCCCTTAGGAAGCCCAGTAGAAATCTGCTGCAGTATCTTCAAAGCTCCATGGTGAAGGTGGCCTGATCTCCTGTGCCACAGTTTTCCCTCATCATCCCGGCTCACCACTTCTCCCGCCTTGCATGCCATAGCTGTGCAGCCATCTACCTGCAACTGATAAAGGTTCTTGGTCCGAACCCCTATCTTCCGGGTCTCTCCAGTAGTCTTACTGCGCAGGAAGGCTTTTCCTTCGCTGAAGACCACATCATACCCTTATCCTCCAACATCGCCACAGAAATCAGGTTCTTCTTCAATCTAGGTACATGCATGACATCCTTCAGTACAAAGGGTTTACCAGACTCCCTCTGAAAGGATATGGTACCGATACCAGTCGCACTGTATCTACCATCATCGCCCATCTCGATATGCACACCCAAATCTTTGTCCTCCAGATCTGAGAACAAATCCCGATCTCCCGTCATATGAAATGACGCACCGCTGTCCAAGAACCATACCGATCCCATCACACTTGAAACCAAGCATGCGATCGGTGAAAAGTCAAGCTCGAACTGTGAAGCCAAAGCTTCTCCATCTGCAGATCTTCCCGCTTGCTTGTTCTTCTTCTTCTTTTGACAATTGGTAGCATAATGTCCGTGATCATGGCAGTGAAAACACTTCACTTTCGCCATATCTCTTATCTTGCCCTTTGCTGCAGGAGCAGAATGAGAAAGGTTTCTTACAGTTCCCTTCTTTGTACCGGCACAGCTTTAATTTTCTTCATCGACTCCCTTTGATGAAGAATCCATCTCCCAGTAGTCCTCCTTATCTCCTCCTGCATGAGATCCGCCCAAAGGCGCTCCCATCCCGGCAGCTTCTCCCGACCATTGACACTATCTTGATATGAGTGCCAAGCCTTCGGAAGACCAAGGAGAGCCAGGTCGACCATGTCCTCGTCTTCGAAAATCACCCCCACACTTCCCAGCTCATCTCTGCACTGAGTGAACTTCGTGAGGTATTTGGCGATACTGTCGCCCTTCTCCATCTTGATGTTCCTGAGCTTATCTTTGAGCGCCAGCTTCCTTTGGTCACTCTTACTCTAGAATAGATCCGTCAAAGCTTTCCACATTAAACATGGAGTAGCCTTTCCATGCAGGCTGGATACAATATGATCCTTGACACCCTCCAACAGGATCCTTCGACATTTCGCCATCTTCCTTTGCCATGCATCGACTTCAGTAGGATCAGTGGGCTTTTGGACATCCGTATCTACGAACTCCTTGAGACCATTAACTTCTAATACTGCTTCCATGCGATCCTTCCATGCAACATAATTCGAACTGCCTTCAAGAGCATATTCGAGTCGCAAACTGTTGAAAGACATTTTCAACACTGGCACCAAGAAAACAAAACTGCTGCAAAACTTCGAATCCCACCTCAAAGCTCAACCGCTCTAGATCGTGAGAACAAATTATTTCTAGCACAGAGATCGACTGCAAGGGGCGTTTACCAGACCTTTCACTTTCCGAAGAAAGATGAATCCGGAGGCTACCTGGCCCGCATGCAGACTCTGTCTACCAAAATAAGTTTGTAATCACTGTGATGATCAATCTCTGCTTCAATAGCTCCGATACCATGTAGAAATTTGCTGAATAATGATTAATTATCCACCGAGACTATCCTGATCACATACAATTAGAATTTATATGCAACACATAATCTCTTCCACTCAGATCATCAAACATGCGGAAATAAAATCAAGCGATAACATATCAAATCATCATACACATTAACACAGTATGTATGGGGAAAGCTTATAGCTGAAAACCCCGCAGCTATTGTGTATATTATAATGGAGAAATCATGTAACAAACTCAGTACAATACTCCTCACAAGTACTCAGTACTATCTCATGAAGTTACACACAAAACTAGCTTGGTTTTGAACAGGTTACTGGTTCAAAACTCACTGCCAATTGCCTTGCCTCTATTGCACAATCCAGGCTTGTCTATATAGAGATCCAAGGTTCGAATCTCCTTGGCTTGACAGCGCAATCATCATGGGAAATTCCTCCAAGTGTGGTGCAAATCTCATGCACAACTGATGTCGCCACTGATAGCTAACTCCACCCTTTCATCTGCCTCTTTCACTGGTCTCCACTGAACTGATCATGCACTGTAGTGAACTGATGTGTTCTTGAGTTGAATAATGAGTTACTAATTAATGAATTAAATAATATTTAATTCACTCCACTCATAACTAATTGATTATCTAGTTAAACTAATCTCAACCGGTTCAACTAAAATAAACAGAACACAACTCCACTAGCTGTCTCATTAACTCCACCAAACTTCTGCCACTGAAGTCCTAACTGAAGTCAACCATGCATGATGCCATCAAACCCTTGGGAATAACGTAATTCCTCTGTCAGATGCATGAGCCACTTCTGTAGCTCGAACTGAAGTGCTCCAAGAGAGTAAACTGCTGTTTAGAGTCCAAATATTATTAAGGGTAAATAATATTTGACTTCCCTATTTTAAGGAGAGGCGGTCTAAAAATAGACTTCGACCTCTTCGACCTAAAAAATAGAGTCCCATCTATTTTTGCCAACATGACCAATGCTCCAAGAATCTCATACTGGAATCCCTGAACCATGCTCCATATGTCTAAAAATAGACATAGTCTAAAAATAGATTTTGCGCCAGAATTTGCCTGCGGGCCCACTTAGTGAAGGCGACTTCATTTCACTAAGCTCCATCATCTTGCCGCATTTTCAACACTCCCTCTCAGCAAGATATGGATTATCTGCAACCCCTATCCTGCCTCTGTGGAATTCGAACTTGCTCCTGGTGAGCGCCTTCGTCAGGATGTCGGCATCCTGATCCTCCGTGGGAACATATGAAAACATCATGATTCTCCGCTGAACACAATCTCTGATATGATGGTACCTGATGTCGATGTGTTTGGACCTATCATGAAATACTGGATTAGCTGAGAGTTTACAATACAACTGCGGAGTTGTATCCATGATGAATCAACGTAGGCTCCCAAATGCAGCTTTGGTACTGCGAGGATCTTCCTCATCCAAATAGCCTCGCATCGACGAAAGTAGCTACCATGTACTCGGCCACTGGTGAGCCGAGTGCCCACGGATCTGCTTCTCGGCCTGCACGGAAATACTTTATCGACCCAATGCGAAAACTCCTCCGCGGTTTACTCGGTCGTTGGACTCCTGCCCCAATACGCATCGGTGAACGAGAAAGCCGCTCCATCCTCTGTCATTGCCATAGACCATGTGCCTCTAATATAGCGCAAGACATGCTTGCCTGCCTTCCAAAAGAGCTTGGTAGGCTTAACCATAGCTTGCGAAAGCTGGTTAACTGCATAGCATATATCGGGTCGTGTATTGACCAGATACATAAGCGACCCCACCAACTGTCGATAGACAGTGGCATCCACTACCTCCGCTGAAGTAGCATCCTCCTTCCTCCAACCACCCGGAAGAGGAGTGTCAACAGGCTTGCAGCCATGCATGTTGAACCTCTCCAGAATCTCCCGGGCATACTTGCCCTGAGAAACAAACAGTCCTCCACTGCGCTGCCAAATCTCCAATCCCGGGAAATAATGAAGGATGCCCAAGTCCTTCCATCTCAAACTCTCGTGCAAGATCCTCCTTGCATGAAAGTATCAACTTGCTCATCACCCAGATCAAAATCAGATCATCTACATGCGGTACGATGATCAACGGCTCCCCTCCACCACAACTGCAGTGCAGGTTTGGATCCGCCCTCACTCTTGGAGAATCCAAGCCCGGTGAAGTAGCCGTCTATCCGAGTGTACCAAGCACGAGGTGCTTGCTCAGCCCGTACTGATGCTCTCTTGAGTCCGCACACATGCGACTCACCGTCGAAGATCTCAAAACCTTCAGTGCTGCTTTATGTACACCTCCTCCTCAATAACTCCATTGAGGAACGCGGTCTTCACATCCATCCGATGAATGTGCCACCCCATACGCGCCGAGAGAGCACGGATCGTCCGTATGGAAGAGTACCTTGCGACAGGTGAAAAAGTCTCCTCATAGTCAATCCCCTCGATCCGTGAAAAGCCCACGGGCGACAAATATCGCCTCGTACTTCTCCACACTCCCGTCGATCCGCCCGCTTCACTTTTGTAGATCCATCGCAACCCACCACGATTTCCCCACCGGTCTTGGGACAATCTCCCATGCATCATGTCTCGACAATCGAATCATATTCTTCGATCATGGCATCAACCCATGCGGGTTCCTCCACGAGCCGTCCTCAAAAGAGGATGGCTTCGTCACAACACATTGACTCACAAGAGCCATGTATCCGGTGTACCGATCCAGGGTGGCCCCGCCTCTGTCTGCTGCGTGCCGTAGGTGGTCCTATAACCTTCTTCTCGCATCCCGAGCCAGTCGCTCGCGCTCGTAGTGCGCATGCGCCCTCTCGATGGTTGGCGCCGCATGGGTGGTTTCTTCCACCTCTCGAACCTCCTCTTGTGGGCTGATCCACATCCCGAAGCTCCTCCTTAGGAACTAACGACTCCTCATCCGCATGCAAGTGTAGCTCCCTCTCAAGCGAACACGCATGGCTTTCTCCTCTCCCGAAATTTTATATCCCGTCGCACAACGTTGTTTCGATTTCGTCCGACAAATACACCCTGATAGTTGTGAGGTGTATCGGTGTACCCCACAAATATTCCAACCCTCGGCGGTCGGATCTAGCTTCCTTCTCGCATCCTTCGTCCGCATGCATGTAGACGGGGGAGAACCAAAAATCCGCAAATGGGAAATATCAGGGCCTCTTGCCGTAATAAGCCTCCTCCGGTGTACTCATGCCAAGAACCTTATGAGGACAACGGTTCTGCACATACATCGCGTATTGCATGCCTCGGCCCCACAAGTGAAGGGGTAGGCCTCGATCATGCAACATCGCCCGTGCAGCACCCACGATCGTTCGTTCTTTCGCTCGCCCACCCCGTTCGTCGTGGGTTATGGGGTGCGATGAGCTCTCTCCGAATCCCTACACGGCTCGCGAAACTCCTTGAATTCGGCCGAGATGAATTCACCACCGATTATCACTCCTTAGAGAAATCACCTTCTTCCCCGACTCCTTCTCGACCGGTTGCTTTAAACTCGTCGTAACTTCGCAATGTATCGCTCTTCTTCGCATGAAGAAGATCCGCGACTTTCGAGAGAAATCATCAGACAAAGATCACATAATACCCGTGCTCTGTCTGCCGAAGCAACCGAGAAAGGACCACACACGTTCGTGTGAACTCTCTCAAGGATCGTCGTGGCGCGACTATCCTTCTCGTGAAAAGGTGGCTTTCACATACTTCCCCAAGGCACACCCCCTTGCACGCGATCCGACCGCGCAAGGGTGCCCTTAGGAAGCCCGCATGAAATCTGCTGGGAATCTTCAAAGCTCCATGGTGAAGGTGGCCCAATCTCCGTGCCACGGCTCGCCCTCATCATCCCGAGCTCACCACTTCTCCCGCCTTGCATGCCATAGCCGCGCAGCCATCTACCCGTGAGCGATAAAGGTTCTTGGTTCGAACCCCTATCTTGTGGGTCTCTCCGATGAGTCTTCTCTGCGCGAGAATGCTTTTCCTTGGTCGAAGACCACATCATACCCCTTATCCTCCAACATCGCCACGCAGATCAAGTTCTTCTTCAATCTAGGTACATGCACGACATCCTTCGAGTACAAAGGGTTTACCGGACTCCCTCCGAAAGGATATGGTACCGATACCGTCGCACTGTATCTACCATCATCGCCCATCTCGATGTGCACACCCAAATCTTTGTCCTCCATATTTGAGAACAAATCCCGATCTCCCATCATATGAAATGACGCACCGCTGTCCAAGAACCATACCGATCCCATCACACTTGAAACCAAGCATGCGATCGATGAAAAGTCGAAGCTCGAACTCGTGAAGCCAAAGCTTCTCCATCCTGCATCTTCACGCTTGCTTGTTCTTCTTCTTCTTTGGACAATTGGTAGCATAATGTCCGTGATCATGGCGATGGAAAACACTTCACTTTCGCCATATCCCGCTTCTTGCCCTTTGCACCGGAATGAGAAGGTTTCTTACCCTTCCCCTTCTTTGCTTTGGCCACCAAAGCACAATTTTCTTCATCGACTCCCTTTGATGAAGATCCATCTCGAGTAGTCCTCCTTATCTCCTCTTGCATGAGATCCGCCCAAAGGCGCTCCCATCCCGCACGACTTCTCCCCGACCATCGGGACACTATCTTGATATGAGTGCCAAGCCTTCGGAAGACCACGGGAGAGCCGGGTCGACCATGTCCTCGTCTTCGACGATCACCCCCCACACTTTCCAGCTCATCTCTCGCATCGAGTGAACTTCGTGAGGTATTTGGCGATACTGTACGCATTTCTCTATCTTGATGTTCCCGAGCTTATCTTTGAGCGCCGGCTTCCTTTGGTCGCTCTTACTGCGGAATAGATCCGTCAAAGCTTTCCACATTAAATATGGAGAAGCCTTTCCATGCGAAAGTCTTGGATACAATATGATCCTTGACACCCTCCAACGAGATCCTTCGACATTTCGCCATCTTCTTTTTCCATGCTTCGACTTCGACCCGGGATCGGTGGGCTTTTGGACATTCGTATCTACGAACTCCTTCGGACCATTATCTTCTAATACGCCTCCATGCGATCCTTCCATGCAACATAATTCGAACTTCCTTCGAAGAGCATATTCGAGTGGCAAACCGTTGAAAGACATTTTCAACACCGACACCAAGATCTATCGCAAAATTTCGAATTCCACCTCAAAGCTCAACCGCTCTAGATATGTGAGAACAAATTATTTCTAGCACGAGAGATTCACTTTGCAAGGGGCATTTACTAGTACCTTTCACTTTCCGAAGAAAGATGAATCCGGAGGCTACCTGCCCGCATGCGTACTTCTGTCTACCGAAATAAGTTTGTAATCAACTGTGATGATCAATCTCTCTGCTTCAATAGCTTTGATACCATGTAGAAATTCTCTCGAATAATGATTAATTATCCACCGAAACTATCTCGATCACATAAAATTCGAATTTATATGCAACACATAATCTCTTCCACTCGGATCATCAAACATGCGGAAATAAAATCAAGCGATAACACATCAATTCATCATACACATTAACCACAGATGTGTATGGGGAAATCTTATAGCTGAAAACCCCGCAGCCTATTGTGTATATTATAATGGAGAAATCATGTAACAAACTCAGTACAATACTCCTCACAAGTACTCGGTGCTTTCTCATAAAGTTACACACAAACTAGCTCGCGTTTTGAACAGAAGTTACTTGGTTCAAACCTCACGTCAATTGCCTTGCCTCTATTGCGAAATCATGGCTCGTCTATATAGAGATCCAAGGTTCGAATCTCCTTGGCTTGACAAACGCAATCATCATGGGCAATTCCTCCAAGTGTGGTGCAAATCTCATGCACCACCGATGTCGCCACTCGATAGCTAACTCCACCCTTTCATCTACCTCTTTCACTCTGGTCTCCACTGAAATGTTCATGCACCGTAGTGAGCTGATGTGTTCTTGAGTTGAATAATGAGTTACTAATTAATGAATTAAATAATACTTAATTCACTCCACTCATAACCAATTGATTAGCTATTTAAACTAATCTCAACCGAGTTCAACTAAAAATAAACAGAACACAACTCCACTAGTCTGTCTCATTAACTCCACCAAACTTCGCCACCGAAGTCCTAGCGAAGTCAACCATGCATAAGCTCACCAAACCCTTGGGAATAACGTAATTCCTCTGTCAGATGCATGAGCCACTTCCAAGGCTCGAACTGAAGTGCTCCAAGAGAGTAAACTGAAGTTTATAGTCCAAATATTATTAAGGGTAAATATTATTAAGGGTAAATAATATTTGACTTCCCTATTTTAAGGAGAGGCAGTCTAAAAATAGACTTCGACCTATAGGTCCAAAAAATAGAGTCCCATATATTTTTACCAACATGACCAATGCTCCAAGAATCTCATACTGCAATCCCTCGGACCATGCTCCGTATGTCTAAAAATAGACATAGTCTAAAAATTAGATTTTGCGCCCAGAATTTGCCTGCGGGCCCACTTAGTGAAGACGACTTCATTTCACTAAGCTCCATCATCTTGCTTTGCATTTTCAACACTCCTTCTCGAGCAAGATATGGATTATCTGCAGCCCCTATCCCCGCCCTAGTGGAATTCGAACCTGCCCCCTGGTGAGCGCCTTCGTCGGGATGTCGGCATCTCCGATCCTCCGTGGGAACATATGAAAGCATCATGATTCTCCGCTGAACACAATCTACGATATCATGGTACGATGTCGATGTGTTTGGACCTATCATGAAATGCGGATTAGCCGAGAGTTTAATGCAACTCTGGTTATCACGATAGAATCACCGTAGGCTCCAAATGCAACTCGAACAATCTCGCGAGGATCTTCTCATCCAAATAGCCTCGCATGCGCCCAAGCTAGCTACCATGTACTCGGCCTCGATCGAAGCCGAGTGCCACTGGATCTCACGCTTCTTGCTGTACCGAAAGCGCTCGTCGACCCAATGCTGAAAACTCCTCCGGAGAGTGCTTTTCCGTCCGTTGGACTCCACCCTGCCCAACCGCATCGGTGAAGCTGGAAAGCTTCGCTCCATCCTCTGTCGCGTACCATAGACCATATCCCGATGTGCCTCTAATATAGCGCAATACATGCTTGCCTACCTTCCAAAAGAGCTTGGTAGGCTTAACCATAGCTTGCGAAAGATGGTTAAGCGCATAGCATATATCGGGTCGTGTATTGACCCGGATACATAAGTGACCCCACCAGTCGTCGATGTACGAGTGGCATCCACTACCTCACGCTGAAGTAGCATCCTCCTTCCTCCAACCACCAGGAAGAGGAGTGTCAACAGTGCTTGCAGCGTTGCATGTTGAACCTCTCCCGAATCTCTCGGGCATACTTGCTCGAGAAACAAACGATCCTCCGTTGCGTCGCCAAATCTCCAATCCCGGGGAAATAATGAAGGATGCCCAAGTCCATCATCTCGAATTCTCGTGCAAGATCCTCCTCGCATGAAAGTATCAATCTTGCTCATCGCCAGATCAAAAGTCAGATCATCTACATACTGATACGATGATCAACAACTTCCCCTCCACCACAATCTGGTACAGGTTTGGATCCGCCTCACTCTTGGAGAATCCAAGCTCGGTGAAGTAGCTGTCTATCCGAGTGTACCAAGCACGAGGTGCTTGCTTCAGCCCGTACAGTGCTCTCTTGAGTCGGCACACATGCGACTCACTGCTGAAGATCTCAAAACCTTTAGGCTGCTCTATGTACACCTCCTCCTCAATAACTCCATTGAAGAACGCAGTCTTCACATCCATCTGATGAATGTGCCACCCCATTTGCGCTGAGAGAGCAAGGATCGTCCGTATGGAAGAGTACCTTGCGATAGGTGCAAAAGTCTCCTCATAGTCAATCCCCTCGATCTGTGAAAAGCCACGGGCGACAAATCTCGCCTTGTACTTCTCCACACTCCCGTCAGCTGCCTGCTTCACCTTGTAGATCCATCGCGAACCCACCACTGATTTCCCAACCGGTCTTGGGACAATCTCCCATGCACTGTTCCCGACGATCGAATCATATTCCTCGATCATGGCATCAACCCATGCGGGTTCCTCCACAGCTTCCTCAAAAGAGGATGGCTCTGTCACAACACATTGACTCACAAGAGCCATGTATCCAATGTACCGATCCGGTGACTGCCTCTGTCTACGCTGTGCTGTAGGTGGTCCTACAACCTTCTCTGCATCCCGAGCCAGTCGCTCAGCTTCTGTAGTGCGCATGCGCCCTCTGATGGTTGGCGCTGCCTGGGTGGTTTCTTTCACCTCCTGAACCTCCTCTTGTGGCTGATCCACATCCGGAAGCTCCTCCTTAGGAACTAACAGCTCCTCATCTGCATGCAAGTGTAGCTCCCTCTCAAGCGAACACTGCATGGCTTTCTCCTCCCGAAATTTTATATCCCGTCGCACAACAGTCTTGCGACTGTCTGGCACATACACCCGATAGTTGTGAGGTGTATCAGTGTACCCCACAAATATTCCAACCTCAGCAGTTGGATCCATCTTCCTTCTCGCATCCTTCGTCACATGCATGTAGACAGGAGAACCAAAAATCTGCAAATGGGAAATATCAGGCCTCTTGCTAGAATAAGCCTCCTCCGGTGTACTCATGCCAAGAACCTTGTGAGGACAACGGTTCTGCACATACACTGCTGTATTGCATGCCTCAGCCCACAAGTGAAGGGGTAGGCCCCGATCATGCAACATCGCCCGTGCAGCACCCACGATCGTTCTGTTCTTCCGCTCAGCCACCCCGTTCTGCTGTGGGTTATGGGGTGCGATGAGCTCTCTCCGAATCCCTTCTGTGCTGCAGAACTCCTTGAATTCAGCCGAGATGAATTCACCACCATTATCACTCCTTAGAGCAATCACCTTCTTCCCCGACTCCTTCTCGACCAATGCTTTAAACTCACAAAACTTCGCGAATGTATCACTCTTCTTCTGCATGAAGAAGATCCAGCACTTTAGAGAGAAATCATCAACAAAGATCACATAATACCTGTGCTTTGCTGTCGAAGCAACTGAGAAAGGACCACACACGTCTGTGTGAACTCTCTCAAGGATCGTCGTGGCGCGACTATCCTTCTCGTGAAAGGTGGCTTTTACATACTTCCCCAAGGTACACCCCTTGCACTGATCTGACTGCGCAAGAGTGCCCTTAGGAAGCCCAGTAGAAATCTGCTGCAGGATCTTCAAAGCTCCATGGTGAAGGTGGCCCAATCTCCCGTGCCACAGTTCGCCCTCATCATCCCGGCTCACCACTTCTCCCGCCTTGCATGCCATTGCTGCGCAGCCATCTACTTGCAACTGATAAAGGTTCTTGGTTCGAACCCCTATCTTCCGGGTCTCTCCAGTAGTCTTACTGCGCAGGAAGGCTTTTCCTTCGCCGAAGACCACATCATACCCCTTATCCTCCAACATCGCCACAGAGATCAAGTTCTTCTTCAATCCAGGTACATGCATGACATCCCTCAATACAAAGGGTTTACCAGACTCCCTCTGAAAGGATATGGTACCGATACCAGTCGCACCGTATCTACCATCATCGCCCATCTCGATGTGCACACCCAAATCTTTGTCCTCCAGATCTGAGAACAAATCCCGATCTCCCGTCATATGAAATGACGCACCGCTGTCCAAGAACCATATCGATCCCATCACACTTGAAACCAAGCATGCGATCAGTGAAAAGTCAAGCTCGAACTGTGAAGCCAAAGCTTCTCCATCTGCAGATCTTCCCGCTTGCTTGTTCTTCTTCTTCTTTGGACAATTGGTAGCATAATGTCCGTGATCATGGCGGTGAAAACACTTCACTTTCGCCATATCCTGCTTCTTGCCCTTTGCACCAGAATGAGAGGTTTTCTTTCCCTTCCCCTTCTTTGCTTTGGACACCAAAGCGCAGTTTTCTTCATCAGCTCCCTTTGATGAAGATCCATCTCGAGTAGTCCTCCTTATCTCCTCCTGCATGAGATCCGCCCAAAGGCGCTCTCATCCCGGCAGCTTCTCCCGACCATTGACACTATCTTGATATGAGTGCCAAGCCTTCGGAAGACCAAGGAGAGCCAGGTCGACCATGTCCTCGTCTTCGACAGTCACCCCCACACTTCCCAGCTCATCTCTGCATTGAGTGAACTTCGTGAGGTATTTGGCGATACTGTCGCCCTTCTCCATCTTGATGTTCTTGAGCTTATCTTTGAGTGCCAGCTTCCTTTGGTCACTCTTACTCTGGAATAGATCCGTCAAAGCTTTCCACATTAAATATGGAGTAGCCTTTCCATGCAGGCTGGATACAATATGATCCTTGACGCCCTCCAACAGGATCCTTCAACACTTCGCCATCTTCTTTTGCCATGCATCGACTTTAGCTGCATCAGTGGGCTTTTGGACATCCGTATCTACGAACTCCTTTAGACCATTATCTTCTAATACTGCTTCCATGCGATCCTTCCATGCAACATAATTCGAACTGCCTTCAAGAGCATATTCGAGTCGCAAACCGTTGAAAGACATTTTCAACACTGGCACCAAGAAAACAAAACTGCTGCAAAATTTCGAATTCCACCCCAAAGCTCAACCGCTCTAGATCTGTGAGAACAAATTATTTCTGCTTATGAGATGCATATTGAACGCTGAGGGCATTGCCTATACCTACTTCTGAGAAGAAGATGAATCTGGGAGGCTACACACAGCCCGCATGCGGTATACGAAATAAGTTATACATCCATGATATTTAGTCAACCTGCTTCATGTGGCTACGATACCATGTAGAAATTTGCCAGATAATGGTCATTCTCACCGAGAATAATACGATCACATACAATTCGAATTTATATGCAACACATAATCTCTTCCACTTAGATCATCAAACATACGAATAAAATCAAACGATAGCACATCAATTCATCCTTTACATTAACACGGTATGTATGGGGAAAGCTTATAGCTGTGAAAACCACGGCTATTATTCCTTATATTGTAATGGAGAAAATCATGTAACAAACAAACCAAATAACTCCCCATTACCATTTTACCCTGTAAAATTACACACAAACTAGTTCGAGTTTTGAGCAATTCACACAGTTCCACCTCACATGGTGCCTTGCCTCTGTTGCGCAATCATGGCCTGTATATGAAGAGATCCAAGGTTCGAATCCCCTTGGCTTGACTGCGCAATTGTCATGGAAAATTCCTCCAAGTGTAATGCAAATCCCATGCAAAACTGATCCTCCAACTGATAGCTTTACTCACACTTTCATCTACCTCTTCCACTGGTCTCCACTGAACTGATCATGCACTGTAGTGAACTGAAGTGTTCTTGAGTTGACTAATGAGTTACTAATTAGTGAATTAAATAATATTTAATTCACTCCACTCATTACTAGTTTATTAGCTAGTTAAACTAATCTCAACGAGTTCAACTAAGTTAAACCGAACACAACTCCACTAGCTGTCTCATTAACTCCACCAAACTTCTGCCACTGAAGTCCTAACTGAAGTCAACCATGCATGAGCTCACCAAACCCTTGGGAATAGTGTAATTCCTCTGTTAGATGCATGAGCCACTTCCAAGGCTCGAACTGAAGTGCTCCAAGAGAGTAAACTGAAGTTTATAGTCCAAATATTATTAAGGGTAAATAATATTTGACTTCCCTGTTAAGGAGGCGATCTAAAAGAAATAGACTTAGAGCTATGGAGTCCCAAAAAATAGAGTCCCATCTATTTTTACCAACATGACCAATGCTCCAAGAATCTCATACTGCAATCCCCGGACCATGCTCCGTATATCTAAAAATAGACATAGTCTAAAAATAGATTTTGCGCCAGAATTTGCCTGCGGACCCACTTAGTGAAGGCGACTTCATTTCACTAAGCTCCATCATCTTGCTGCATTTTCAACACATCATAGGCTACAGTATAGTCTATTCGACCATAGGTATATTGTGTATTCACTTAAAGGTAAAAACATAGATAAAGCCATACATCATCACTGATCAAGTACATGCATATAACCAACATAATAACAACAGGGATACAATGGATATAACATCAAATAAATCCATACATAAACCAATACTTGTGCATATCGAATACCATAGGAATGCGCTGTTCATTATTGAATGTAAAAACCAACCGGAGATGGGACTTCCACGCTCCATCTAACCAAAGATTGGTTGAGCCAAGTCTCACTTCAGCCAATCACCCTCGTGCCATATTCCAAGCTTGAATATGGGACTTTATCAAACACATCAATCAACACCAAGCCGAGGCTCCAGAGACAAAAACGTCTCAATCCAAAACTAGTGATTCCACATCACAGTCAGACATCACTAACCATCACAAATTGGTCTCCACCCAAGCTGCTCTAGGGCTCCATAGTGTTTGTTCCACCAAGGCTCCAGGACTAGTAACTCAACCCACCTAGGGCTCTAGAGCATTTGTCCAACCAAGGGTCCGAGACTAGTAACTCAACCCAACAACTGTCCTCTAGGCTCCAGAGTGTTTTTCCAACTGATCTATATGTGAAATTTCTTGAGGTTTATGTAAATTTTGAAAGTGATTCATTTATGGTTTTAAGCCTCTTTTGTCAAATTATTAAACACATAAACATGAAAATTAAACTCGGTTTTTGTAGTAAACAAGAGAGAATATCACCATAACAACAAACACACAACAACAATTGATGAAGGAGTTCACTTCTCCTAGGCTACATCCCCTCGGCCAACTTCCAATGGTTGGGCCTTTTTCATTATGCTCAAAAAAATTGTGGTTACATGCAATTACAGTGCTGAAAAAATTGTACTAATAGCTCTAATGGCTTCAGAGCATTCAAAAACCCTTGTCTAGCCTATTTCTGCTCCCAAAAAGAATAAAAAATGAATAATTTATGCGTCTCCCAAGTTCTTTAGTTATTCGTCCTACAAATTCTCTTTGCCTATAAATCGCCCTACAAATTCACCCCAAAAAGCGCTAATGGGGAAACATTTTATCCAACCATTGGTGCAAATTGTGGCCTCATTAATTTTGCCTCTAAAAGCTAAAGGCCAAATATTTTTTATTTTATTTTTAATTTTTAATTTTTTTTACCCAAACGAACATATCACAATTGCAAGAGCATAAAGAATCATTTTTTCGCGAGACGAGTTGTGCCGGATTCAGAACGATGAGATATACGCAAGCACATGGGTTTTTTTCCATTCTGATAAATTTGAATTTTAAGCATACATTTAATCCACCAGATCATTTCTCCCCACTAGAAGCGTTTGGACCACCAAAAGCTCTTTATCTGTCAATAAATAGATGAGGGATTAGCTCCATCACCTTTACAGTCTCTATCCACTGAAATTTCTTGAATGCGGCATTTTGATCCTTTCATGAAAAATGCTAATTTTCCCTAACTTTGGTGACCTTAACTTGATGCTGTAGATACCATCTTGCTGCAATTTTCCAAAATTTGCAAAACATCAATCTGTCCTTGAAGGAACAAACACATTCCCTCCTCGGTCGTCAGTAAAAGAAAGTTTAAACATCTTCAAACTCTTCTCTCCTTGAATACTATTGACATGGCGATGCTTGACATGTCTCATCTTGTGCTTGGCTCGACTCTTGACCAAATGTGATTTTCATCGCCATGCAACATCCAATTTCAAAGACAAAATTTTTTGAAACACACAAGAAGGAATTTTGAACCCAATGCCCTCTTTTTCAATTTGTTTTGGAACTTTCTCTTTGACCTTTGCACTCTCTTGCACTGACTTCTTATTCACATCACCATTCAGCAATGATGTACGCTGTTGCAATTTTACCTCATCTTGTTTACCTCTTGTAGGAGGAAACATGTTAGAATCATGAAACATCTTATAAAAACTATTGTAAACCTCAATGAAATCATATTTCACATTTGATGCATCTCCTTAAAAGACCTCATTCACAACATCTTCATGCTTGATCATTAACAAGGAAATTTTTTGACTAACATTCATAATTCTCTTAATTTTTCCAATATGCATAAGAGACAAATTCATCTTCTTACTATGCGCTCTAACAAGGTACTAAATTCCATTCTTGAACAAGTGATACTTATTCTCATGACGATGAAAGATTTCTCTCCTATCATAAAGATATGGGCTTCCCAAAACAATATCAAAAATATCAAGCGGAACAACATCAAGTTCAACTTCATCAAGAAAGTTTGCAGTGATTGAAAATCTAAGTACACACTTCCTCGTCACCTGAAAATTTACATTCTTACATATCCAACCTAAAGGATAAGGTCTTGGATGAAGAATGGTCTCTAAATTCAACTTCTTGACTAAGTTAAGAATGGTCTCTAAATTCAACTTCTTGACTAAGTTTTTAGAAATAAGGTTTGCTTGTGAACCACTATCAAATAGGGTGTCAATCTTTGTATGCTTTGAAATAAATCTATCATGGAAAATCTCAATTCTTGTTTTATCATCTTGAGTACTATTGCGACAACTTGAAGAACTATTACTTGCAATGTACTTACCTTTCAAACCCATTGTTGTGATCTTTGTTTCATCTACCGAATCAGAACCTAAATCATGTGTTATTGTTGCATCGGTCTTCTCCTTCTCCTTGTCTTTACGCTTGTTGGGTTTGATTTCTGGATGAAATTTCCAGAAATGATCTTCATCATGTCCATATTTGGAAATTTTTTTGCATTTTAGTTTTTATTTCTCCATCTTGATGGAAGCATCCTTTTTTCCTTTACCCTTGAACTTACCCTTTTATTTTTCTCCAGACTCAGTGATCCTCACTTGTCTCATCTGAAACATGTTTCCCTCTTTCCTCTAGTTGTGTGGCATGTACACAAACTTCATCTAAATTTTAAGGATTAAACATGAGAATAGTATGTCTTAGGTAACTATGCAAACCTCCAATGTATTTTAACAAAGTTTCTTGAGATGTTAAATCTACACCCAAAGTTAGTGCTATTCTCCTAAACTCTTGAGTATAGCTTTGCACACTTTGTCCTTTACCTTGCCTAAAGTTTTGCCAATCCATTATATCCTTTTTCGTGTATGCTAATGGATAAAATTGTTTTTTCAAGGCAACAAAAAAATAATTCCAAGAGGTTAATACCTTACCATGTTTCTTCACATCCTTTTGAGTTTTGGCTTCCTACCAAATAAGTGTTGCATTCTCCAATCTCAATGAAGCAAGCTGAATCTTGGTGTCATCATCCTTGATTCTTTGTATCATGCAATACACTTCAAGTTGACGTACCCAATTGTATAATTTTTCAGCATATACCTCTCCATCATACTTAGGCAAATTAAACTTACTGTTAAGCTTTAAAAATGGAGTTTTACCATGAAATTTTGGAGAATGTGGAGGTGTTTGTGAAAGGATTGTTGTAGAAGAAGATGATGGTGATGATGGTGGTATCAAAAGGTGGTTTGTTACCATTCCCATTACCTTTTGGAGACTTGTCTCCATCTACTTAATCACCTTTTGAAGACTTATTTCCCTTTGGAGGATTGGAGCTCTCACCTTGCAACCTTGTGTTTCTCTCTTCATAGAGAACTTTCACTATTTGTGTGATATAAAAGAATGATTTTCTAAAGGCTTTTTCATCCTTTGACATATTTTCAAGCTCTCCTTCATGTGACATACTTGCTGAAGCTTCAACTGCAATTTGATGTGGGATTTGTGGTGGATATTGTGGCAAACTTGCTCTCTTTGTCCTTGGGAGGCCTAACTTGAGGACTTGCAACCATAAGATTTCATTCTCCTCTCTTGAGACTCAACCTTGTAAGCATCACATACACTTGCAAACAATCAAACCCTCACAACAACAAAGAAAACCTAAGCTTTGATAGAAAACTGATATGTATGTGAAATTGCTTGACGTTTATGTAAATTTTGCAAGTGATTCAATTAGGGTTTTAAGCCTCTTTTGTAAAATTATTAAACACATAAAAATGAAGATTAAACTCATTTTTTGGAGTAAGAAAGAGAAAATATCACCATAATAACAAACACACAACAACAATTGATGAAGGAGTTCACTCCTCCTGAGCTACATCTCCTGGTCCAACTTCCAATGGTTGGGCCTATTTCATTATGCTAAAAAATGGTGTTTACATACAATTAAAGTGCTCAAATGGCTGTACTAATAACTCCAATGGCTTCAGAGCACTCAAAATCCCCTGTCTAGCCTCTTTCTGTTCCCAAAAAGGATAAAAAATGAATAAGTTATGGGCCTCCCAAGTTCTTCAACTATTCATTCTACAAATTCGCCCTTCCTGCAAACTGCCCTACAAATTTGCCCCAAAAAATGCTAAAGGCCAAATATTTAATTATAAATCGAGGGTTAGCATTGATAGTTTCATAAACCATAACATTTGAACACTGTACTGGCTCCGAGCGGTAACCGTGGCAACTAGTGGTTAGGTTGTGAAGCATCGATGGTAGCATCGATTACTAACCGCAACATGTGAACTCTCCTATCAACTGACCGTCAGAGTGACGGTTCCCGTGGGTGGTGACTGTGGAGCGCCACGAAATTTGGTTATCTATTGGTTTTTGGGTTTTATGTTTAACAAACTCCGCTGATGAAATATGCATAAACTTTGGTTAATTTGGATCAAGGTTTTAAATATTTATCTGCCATATAATACGCCATATATGTGGACTAGGGTTAGCCTCTAACCCTAATTCACGGATCGAGGTAAGGGGTTAACCCTAGTCCCAACCCCCACCATAATATTCGTTAAAATTTAAATATCTATAACAAACTATAGGGTTAAGAAACTTGTTGTGGCGCGTTGGTTGGGCACTGATCTTGCTTCTTGGAGGTTCTGTGTTCGAATTTGTTGGAGTGATTTTTGCCAATACCAAAATTTTGGTCACCCACTAGGGTAGCCACATGGCAACCTTTGGTTGGCACACGTGGCATTCCCTAGTTGGTCCATCCAACAACCAATGAAAACACACCAAATTCAAACCAATCTGACTGCGACAAGTGGCGCATTGCCACAGAACGAAAAGGTAAAGTCAACCATGCATAATCAAGGTCCAGTCAGCAGTACTATTGAATGGGAAGCCCTGTACATCCAAAAACAATTTTTGTTGTTGTTTATCCAAATGAACAAATCACAATTGCATGAGCATACAAAGGTCGTTTTTTTCGCGAAACGAGTTGTGCTAGATTCAGAAAAATGAGATCTACACAAGCACATAAGTTTCGTTCCATTATGAGAACTTTGAATTTTGAGCATAAATTTGATCCACCGGATCACCAACCAAGGCTCGATGAACTAATAACTCAACTCAACAACTAAAGAAATCATGAGAACTAACTTGAAAACAATCAATGGAAATAAACCCACAATACCATGGTTGTCCAGGAAATGGGAAGGCTAGGAAAATCCACATGCATACCCATGCATGCAAAAGCTAGTGAGGAAAACATACATGCAACTCGGTACCTGCAATCAAATCCTGCTGTAGTTGTTGATTTTGATGTCCACCTGCACTTTCCTACTCTTATTTTTCCTTCTTTCTCCAAATCACCAAGTATCCACACTCTTCAAGAGTGCTCCAAGAAAACTCTAAGTATCCAAGAGTATGAGAGAGAGAGAGAATAATGATAGAGCTCCAAAAATGCATTGACAAAAGGTACCAACTGATCCTCAGAAGCCTTTTTATAGAAGAGGCCTCTATTTCTTCATTTTCCATTATTTTCCTTCAATTTACTCTTCACATGCAACATGTGACATTTCATCTCCCTTTTCTCCTAATTTCCATTATTTTCATAAATAAATATGCCAAAAATGCCATTTTCCCTCTTTAATGCCTTAGCCATAGCCTTTTCCAATTTCTTTTTCCTCTTTAATGGAGTGATGGTTCCCGTGGGTGGTGACTGTGGAGCGCCACGAACTTTGGTTATCTATTGGTTTTTGGGTTTTATGTTTAACAAACTCCGCTGATGAAATATGCATAAACTTTGGTTAATTTGGATCAAGGTTTTAAATATTTATCTGCCATATAATACGCCATATATGTGGACTAGGGTTAGCCTCTAACCCTAATTCACGGATCGAGGTAAGGGGTTAACCCTAGTCCCAACCCCCACCATAATATTCGTTAAACTTTAAATATCTATAACTTGTTGTGGCGCGTTGGTTGGGCACTGATCTTGCTTCTTGGAGGTTCTGTGTTCGAATTTGTTGGAGTGATTTTTGCCAATACCAAAATTTTGGTCACCCACTAGGGTAGCCACATGGCAACCTTTGGTTGGCACACGTGGCATTCCCTAGTTGGTCCATCCAACAACCAATGAAAACACACCAAATTCAAACCAATCTGACTGCGACAAGTGGCGCATTGCCACAGACCGAAAAGGTAAAGTCAACCATGCATAATCAAGGTCCAGTCAACAGTACTATTGAATGGGAAGCCCTGTACATCCAAAAACAATTTTTGTTGTTGTTTATCCAAATGAACAAATCACAATTGCATGAGCATACAAAGGCCGTTTTTTTCGCGAAACGAGTTGTGCTAGATTCAGAAAAATGAGATCTACACAAGCACATAAGTTTTGTTCCATTATGAGAACTTTGAATTTTGAGCATAAATTTGATCCACCGGATCACCAACCAAGGCTCGATGAACTAATAACTCAACTCAACAACTAAAGAAATCATGAGAACTAACTTGAAAACAATCAATGGAAATAAACCCACAATACCATGGTTGTCCAGGAAATGGAAAGGCTAGGAAAATCCACATGCATACCCATGCATGCAAAAGCTAGTGAGGAAAACATACATGCAACTCGGTACCTGCAATCAAATCCTGCTGTAGTTGTTGATTTTGATGTCCACCAGCGCTTTCCTACTCTTATTTTTCCTTCTTTCTCCAAATCACCAAGTATCCACACTCTTCAAGAGTGCTCCAAGAAAACTCTAAGTATCCAAGAGTATGAGAGAGAGAGAGAATAATGATAGAGCTCCAAAAATGCATTGACAAAAGGTACCAACTGATCCTCAGAAGCCTTTTTATAGAAGAGGCCTCTATTTCTTCATTTTCCATTATTTTCCTTCAATTTACTCTTCACATGCAACATGTGACATTTCATCTCCCTTTTCTCCTAATTTCCATTATTTTCATAAATAAATATGCCAAAAATGCCATTTTTCCTCTTTAATGCCTTAGCCATAGCCTTTTCCAATTTCTTTATCCATAATAAACCATGTGAAAACCCACACTAGGATGTTTTTCCCAACACTCATCTTGGAAGATGTCCCATCAATTGTGGTTATTATTTTAGCTTTATTACATGAAATTTCACTAGGGCTATTCCAGAACCCCCCCCTTGGGGGACACCATTGTTGATGTTTAATCACATATATACCTCAACAACATCGCTGAAAATAAAACATACCTCCTATGGAACTTTATAACATAGCTCGATGGATTATTTACAATGATCACTTTGCTGAAAAGAAAATCAACATGACATAACAACAACATGAAAACTATAATGACATGAAACCATACCACTTATTGGATCTTTGTAACATATCTCATGGAGGTATTTACATCCATATACATATGTACATACATCTAACCATCACATCAAAAATATACCAAAACATCGCCAAAACATATGCTAAACAAAACCAACATCACATCAAAAACTATCTTGTCTCAACCAACAAACAATGAAGGATACATGGCCCGCATCTGATCTGCCATCTCCCATGTAGCTTCATTGGGCCCAAAGTGCTTCCATTGTGCTTGAACTTGCTCGATTGCTCGATTTCAGAGCATGAACATATTTTTCCACAAAATGCACAGTGGTTTCGGCTAGAACTCTCCTTCTGGCTCCACCTACAATACAGACCAGTCAATAACATGATCAACACCTTTAACATATTTCTTAAGCAATGATATATGAAAAACGTCATGGAATTTCATTGTGGAAGGCAGTGCAAGTTGATGGGTTATTGGCCCAATCCTCTCAATGATCCTAAAGGGTCCACAAAACTTTGGTGGCATCTTGGAACATGATCCAATCCGCAAGGAGCTATTCTTTGGCTTGATACACAAGTACACCTGATCCCCAACCTGAAGCTCTTTGAACAACATGTTCCTATATGCATAACTCTTATGCCTTTCCTGCGTTGCTTTCAATTTATGCTTTATCACTTGCATTTCCTGTTCCATTTCTGCTAACATATCTGGTCCAATATGTACCCTGTCAACCAGATCACTCCAACTAATAGAAGTGCTGCAACTTTTCCCATACAATTCCTAGAATGGACTCATCCTCAAAGACTCCTGATACCGATCGTTGTAAGCGAAATCTACCAGGGGAAGATAATCTTATCACTTGCGTGGTGGATGCATCACATACATCCTCAACATATCCTCCAATATCCTATTGACCCTCTTAGTATGTCCATCTGTCTGCAGATGATCAACCATTTGGAAGGCCAACTCAGTGCCCAAACCTGGAAGTGAACTTTGCATCCCTTTCAAACACAATCTTCTTTAGAACACCATGCAATCTAACTATGTATCTGATAAACACCTGTGCTACATAACTAGCTGAGTATGTAGTCTTCACTGGAATGAAATGTGCAACCTTTGTCAACCTATCCACAAAAACCATGATGGAATCATGCTGTCTACATATACTGGGAAAACCTGTAATGAAATCCATGGAAATGACCTCTCATTTCCAATTTGGAATCACAATCGGCTATAGCAGTCCACCTGGATGTTTACACTCTCCCTTAACCATATGAAAATCCAAACACTTGGCTACAAACTCTGCCACATCCATCTTCAAATTTTCCCAATAGTAGAATCTCTTCACTGCAATCAAATTCTTCTGGTAGCCTGGGTGACCCGAATATGGTTTCACATGAAACTCCCTGAAGATCACCTTCTTGAGCTCACCGTTGTCCGATATATATATGTCCTGTCTCTCAATATAACCAATCCATCTGCCGTGAGTCGGTAGTCGAAATATTGTACACCTACACTTGTACTTGTACCTGCACCTATACTGCCAACTGTACTGGTACCTGTACTTATACCACTACTTGTACCTGCACTTATACTTCCATCTATACCTATACCAACACTTATACCTATACCAAGACCTGTATCTATAACAATACTTGTACCTGTACATGTACCTGTGCCAACACCTGTACCTGTAAAAACCCCTGTATCTATACTTGTGCCAACACCTGTACCTGTACTCTGTTGCAACAAGTTCATAATCTCCATATACCCATGATCCAGCTAACCTACCTACAATATCCTATCCTGTAAGTCTGTCCCATAGGAGCTCATAGCTGTTATGTGATTTTCCTGTACCTTCCTGCTAAGAGCATCTCTGACCTTGTTTTCCTTTCCATTGATATACCTGATCTTGAAATCATACTCGCTGATCGTGGCCAACCATCTAGCTTTCCTAACATTTAGATTCGACTGGTCAAACAAGTACCTCAACCCGATGTGATCACTCATAAGTACAAATTGTCTGCCAAGAAGATAATTCCTCCACATCTTTAGTGCATGTATAATCGCTACTAGCTCAAGATCACGTGTTGGGTAGTTCTTCTCGTGCTCATTCCGTTTTCGTGACTCATAACATACCATCTGTCCATCTTGCATAAGGACTCCACCAAGTCCTCTCTTGAAAGCATCTGTACACACTACAAACTCCTTGTTTGGATCTACAATATTTAACACCGGAGCATGTGTCAACAACTGCATAAGCTACTCAAAACTAGCCTCACACTCCTCTATCCACTCAAACTTCTTTTTTTTTCCTCTGTAATGATGTAATTAGATAATAAATTTGTGAGAAGTTCCTGATGAACCTCCTGTAATAACCTGCCAATCCCATGAATGATCTCACCTCATATACACTCTTAGGAGCTACCCACTCCATGATTAACCTTATCTTTTATGGATCTACTGCAATGCCATCCTTGGAGACAACATGTCCCAAGTAGTGTACTTCAGTCTAGAAGAAACTGCATTTGCTGAGCTTAGCATACAACTGATGCTTTCTCAACAACCTCAACACTGTTGCCAAATGCTCGACATGCTCTTCCCCATTTTTAGAATATACCAATATGTCATCAATAAACACAATCACAAACTTATCCAAATAAGGACACAACACACTGTTCATCAAACACATAAATTTATTTGGAGAATTAGTCAAACCAAATGGAACTACAAGAAACTCATAATGCCCATATGTGGTCCTAAATGCGGCCTTGTAGATGTCCTGCTCTTTGATGCATACTTGATGGTAGCTTGATCTCAAGTTGATCTTAGAGAAAATTGCTCCTCTCTTCAACTGATCAAACAAATCATCGATTCTCGGTAAGGGGTACCTATTATTGATGGTACTTTATTCAACTGCATGTAGTCAATGCACAATATGAGAGTGCCATATTTCTTCTTCATGAACAACATCGGTGCACCCCATGAAGATACACTTGGTCTAATATACCCTTTGTCCAACATGTCCTTCAATTATAATTTTAACTTCACTAACCAGGATTCTGCATGCATTTCCTTATTAACACCACACTTATCTACCAAGTCAGGACTAACATAAATATAATTATATCTAGGGTTAATAAAAATAGAAATAACTTGATCACAAAGCTTAACATACATCTCAATAATAGATGCCTAGTGATATGCCTTCCTGTTGTCCACGACTGCATAAATACGAGGAATGCTCTACTTAACATCCCCAACAGTCTGCACCTCCTGTGTACTATATATCTAAGACCTACCACCCTGAACTTGTGGGAAATATCTCTTAAGGTGTTCCTTACTGCATGTCCAACACTCCAACAATCCAATACCGTCACCTCTATGTTGTTGTTGTGGTCTATGTCCCTGTCTAACTGTATTGAAATTCTTTGGTGGTGCCACAATTTATTTCTCTTATGCATTCTGAGGCCTTTCTCTTTACAACTTCCATTTACCTTTACCTTTGTTTTTCCCTTTCCATCCTCACTGAGATTCATTCTTACGCTTTAACAGTTCATAGAAATGATTCAACTTACTAATGAATTCCTCAATTGACCGAGGCTCATCATACAAAATCCGATATCTAAATGCTAATGGAAAACCACTGACAAATTGCTGAACTTTAGCCTTCTCATATTCAAGATACAATGCATACCTCAGTAGCTCCAGTAATTTAGTCGCGTACTCTTCATCTATCATTGATCCCATCTTTAGCTCATAGAATTCTTTGGCCCTACTATCGTAATACCTTTTCGACAAGTATTTCTTCCTGAAAAGCCTCTTGAACTCATGCCAACTCAAGTCCTCTATCCTGATGTTTTTGACCTGCGTCACATCTTCCCACCAAATGTCTTATTTACCTTTCAAGCCAAAGATAGAAATTCTGGCCTTCATATTATCTATGTACTCATTCAACTCAAAGAATTTGTTCATCCCAAGTATCCAAGCCTCTGCATCTTCAGGTTTCTTCAATTATCCATCAAAATTAGGTGGATTTTCTTTCTTAAATTCATCTAGCAAGTATCCCATGTCACTCCTCCTATAAGGATGATAATGATGGTGATCATAATGCTTATCCGAACCAAAACTATAATAGCACCTGTATCCATCACCCCTTATATTTGGAGTATCCAACAACCTAGCATATCTCACTGTGTTAGCTCTATTTGACCTGTGTCTACCATGAGATCTACTGGCATAAGCCCAATTAGTTTCATCCTCCTTCCCATGGCTGATCCGAAGTGGCTCTTGCCACTGCAATTCTAACAAGATTTCATAAAGTATTGCATTAACATCTTCTTGTTTCTCTTGTGTATGTATGATCATGTCATTGTTTGCCTTACAACTCCTTATTTCTTCCTTCAAGTTTCTTAATGTGCCTGCCAAATCAGAAGAGTTCCCACCATGCTGCTCATCTATTTTGTAGGGAGAGTCTTTGTAGTCTACTATCTTGCTATTCATTTTGATCTCTTTCCTGCAAGGCATAACATGTCAACTAAAAAAAATCATAATAAACCAACGTACCTTAGTATAATTTAGGGAGGATACCTCATTTGCAAGATCATCCAAATCAACGTAATACATGCACAAAAATAACCATAAAAACATATAGACATGTAACAAATAAATGTACTAACACGTACACATTATTTTAGCTAGAGTCCAGTCATCACTGCATGACCATATCACTACACATATTATGAATTCATGCATGACAACAACAACCAAACCAATGTACACTTTCAACATGTAAGCATCGACACACACAATAATGCATAACCAATCTTACACTCGCGGCGACACACTTCACAACAACAACATCCTCTTCCACAGGGCGACATCACTACAACCATGACTAACAACATACATGTGAAGCAAGCATATAGTCCACAAGGATGAAAGCACACGCGCAACTAGCATGCATGACCAACACACACTGCCCATCTAGTCCAAGGGGTGAACCATGCTCTGATACCACTCTGTAACATCCTCCATCCATATCTACCCAAGTAATCAGCCAACCAGGGTAAACATGTGACGAGATGCTACTATGATTAGATTCAACCTCCTAGGTGGCCTTCAGGAAGTGGAACGGATAGAAAAACAACATACAGACCTTCCACATCATCAACAAGACTCCCAAGGACCATCCCAACCACTCATGTAACTAGCCCCTGGGTCCCACTGATTTTTTAGGCCTTCAATCCCCCACACGCTCCCATAGTATAGGCATGGGTGCATCTGGGAGGCTTTGGAATCTCCCACAACATATGAATACGCGCGTCCCGGGACTTTTCCCCATATACTTGTGCCAATTTCCCTGGGATTTGAGCCACTTTTTCAGGCCAAAGCCCAAGTCACTGTCCATAACTCAATGACAAGATCAGAAATGAAATAAAACAATGAAACAATGATGTATTTGCAAAATAATGACAAGGCCTAAATTGGAACCTTGCTAGCCATGACAGGAATTTCTTCAAACATGTCACAAATAAGTAATATACATGTGTAAACAACATATGTGAGCATAGGGGTCTCATAATTATTTGAGAATCGCTAAGAATAATTGTTCGCTTACATCGTTAGCTGCATTATCCTCTATTAGGTCATAAATATATTGCTTATTCATTTACAAATAAAAACATGAGGAGAGCCATACATCATCATGCATCATCACTATCATAATACATGATTATAACCAACATAATAACAACATAAATCTCAAGGATACATTAGCCATAAAGTCCACATATCAACCAGTACATTTACACATAAAATTTCAAGGAGAGAACATCTTATTAATGAATGAAAAAGCCAACACGAGATGGGACTACCACGTTCCACCCGACCATAGATTGGCTGAGCCAAATCTCTCTTCAGCTAATCACCCCCGTGCCATATTCCAAGCATGAATGTGGGACTCAAACCGAAAGAACCAAACATGGCATCTCGAGGCTAAACTAACTCACCCTCATTAATATAAATGAGGCTTTACCGTAATCCACACCGGATCACTAGGCCAAAACAATAAACATGCTATAACATGCTTTACCATGATCTCCACCCGATCACTAGGCCAAAACAAGCATGGATGCCACTAGATTTCTCCACCTATAGCGTGGGGAATTTTCATGTCTCCTAGCCTCTTAGGATTTACCACAATCCATAGTCTGATTTAGGGATTACTAGTCCCTAAATTGAGACACACTCCCCAGGATTTACCATATATCCCAACCCAAGATTCCTAGGCCTCATGGAGAGAAACCCACCTCTAGGATTTACTGTATATCCTGCTATTTACCAGTTGAGGATTCCTAGGCCCATCGAGGCAACACACTATTCGTCTTTATCGCAACCCACAGTCTAGTTCAGGGGTTACTATGACGTGTTCTATCATTTCAGAGATCCACCTCACTCAGATTTGGATCCATTCGACAATCCATCTCAACCAAAAAATGAGAACCCCATCACACCATGGCTATCTAGAAATGGCAAGGCTAGGCTGAAAACACTACCACACCTGGAAAAACCCATGCCATGACATAAAAAAACCACATGCAATACCATGCATGCAAAATCTAGCAAGGAAATCACACATGCAAATAGATGCCTCCAATGAATCCTGTTGTTGCTGCTTGATCTTGCTCTTCCTTGCTTTCTCCTTCCTTTCTCTTGCCTTCTTTTCCTTTCTTGATACAATGCAAAACTGCTCCAATAAAACTATGTGTCTAAGGGTGTGTGTGTGTGTGTGAGAGAGAGAGAGAGAGAGAGAGAATAATGAGAGAGCTCCAAAACTTAAACTCACAAAAAGTACTAACTGATCCTCAGAAGCCTTTTTATCAATTAGGCCTCTAGTTTCTTCATTTTCATTATTTTCCTTCATTTTCCTCCTCACATGCAACCTGTGACTTTTCACCTCCCTTTTATCCTAATTTCCATTATTTTCATAAATAAATGTGCCAAAAATGGCATTTTTCCCTTCCAAATTCCTTTGCCATTGCCTTTGCCAATTTCCTTTGCCATATTAACCGAAATTAACACCCACTAGGATGTTTTTCCCAAAATTCAACTTGGAATAAGTGTCCCATCAACCGTGGTTATTATTTTTTCCTTTATTACATGAAATTTTCACCAGGGCTGTTATTGGAGGTGTAAGACTATATCTGGGCTCCCTAAACTGATTCTTGGTAGAATCTGTTGAGGAAAATAGGGAAGTGTTTTCTATCGAAGTGTATCCATCAGCAAGCCACGAGAAAACATCTATTTCAAGAAAGGATACAGTCTTCAATTTTTTTGCACAGACCACAACAGGAAGATAGTTCATCTTAGGGATTGTAAGGGAAATTCTGGTGCGATATCTAAAGTGGTAGATCTATAAAATATTTGGTATTCCAATGGAATTTCAAATTCTGATCTATGCAGGACCAAAGGTGCTTACAGGACTACGATGTAGAACGAAAATCCTCAATCATCTTTACGCTAAGGTTGTGGGGGTCGGGTTGGTAGGATATAATATCCCCAAGTTTTATCCCTATTCCCAAGTACCTTTGTCTTTGTAAAGAATCATCTTTCCCATAGGCCAAAAGGCCCATTCAAGCGAGGAGACCATTGTTACGAGACTCTGGAGAGGTTTTCCCTTTCCTTGGCGAGCTTTGCGAGACGTGGACAACCGGAGACCCGTTCGAATGAAGCTGCGACGTCAGAACTTGGTTGTAACTTCTATTAGTTTATCACTTTAATAGATGACTATGATTATGGTTCCACTCCTTTTTCTATCATGTTAATGCGAGTAATATCTTTTCTGACCGATGTTTAGTTACGTATGCTGGTTCCTATGCATGTATCTGTTCGTTTCTTCTGTGTGCAGGTGTTCATCCACGGAGATCGTGGAAGGATTGTGATCTGCCAGGGCTGAAGGACAGGGACATCTTCTTCTTCAGATCTAGCGTTGGAATCCAGGTAGGCTCTTATCCCAAGTCTTTCATTCGTAACTAGGAGCTTGCGTCATAGCATTGTTTGTTTGTTGCTAGACCCCTGCTGGGCTAGTAGGGATCGCCTCTGTCCGCAGAGGGGATTTACCTCCTCAACAAATTGGCGACCATACTGGGGACTGTTCGGTTTTCCTTGTCTCGTTTATGATTGTTTCGCTTTGATCATTTTTCCTTGCTTGATGAACCTTCTGGGTTGGGTTCTTTTTGTGTTTTGGCTTTTGGTTCAGCCCCCAGAGGATCAGATCTGACCTCTGCTTTTCCGAATTTTCGCCTTTTCATAGTTGGCTTGATTGGCGCGAGTTTAGCCCTGACAGTCGCGCCAGTTGGCGCAGGTTGCCAGTTTATTACTCGCGCCATCCCCTGTCTGGCGCGGATTACAGCCAGACAGTCGCGCCATTTCCTGTAGGTGGTAGGGTTATCCTTGTTCGGAAGTTTCTTTTGGTCAGTATTTTGCTTCTGGGTTTGTTTTAGATTCAGCTTGAAGTGGGAAGTCTGGTTTTGGTTGGGAGAAATTCTTTGTTTTTTTCATTTTCAGGCAGTGGCGCTTGTTGTCAGTTAGCAACCCGCGCCACTTGGCCATTGGCGCTAGTTTTCAAGTAAAAGTCGCGCCAAGTGGCGCTAGTTGTCAATGTACAAGTCGGGCCACTTTCAGGGTGTATGAAAATTGAGTTTTTTTCCCTTAATCCTTCACTAGTGTGTCTTTCCCTTTGGGTCTTTCCTCTGTATGAGCATAGATTACATTGCTCATTATTTGGAATCTCTTCTTTCTATGATTGTTTGATGTAAAAGGGATGAATGCCTTGTTTTGATTTCATTCTTTGGAAGTCCTCTTTGTGTTTTGTCACCTTTTGAGGAATTTCGTCACAAAGTATTTTGAAACAACGATTGCATTCTTAGTGTTTGTTCGCATCCCTTTTGCTTTCATCTTTCATTAAGAAGATTTGCGTTTTTTAGTTTTCGTCTCATAGTTTTCTTTTCGTTTAAATGCATTAGATCACATTGCATCGAAAAGTGTTTTTGAGATTCATCATTGGACTTAGATCACATTGTTTAGTGATTGAAAACTAAAAATCGCTTTGAGTGCATTCTCTTTTGTAAAAAGCATGCATTAAGTAGATTCTCATTTTATCGAAAAATGCATTGAGTGCATTCTTATTATTTGAAAAGAAAAAGGAAATTGTGCATAGATTACAATTGCATAGTTTTCGGAAAAAGGATTTTGAATAGATTACATTGCATAATTCGCTTCGTTGAATGTTTAGAATACTTTTGGATAGTGAAAGTCATCTAGTTTGGAAAAGTTTCGTTTTCAGTTTTGCTGTTTGTTGCATCATTGTTTGAAGCTCTTCCTTTAACTAGATAGCATTCATCGAATTGAAAGATTTCTTTTCTCATGTAGCTTTGCATTTAGGAGTCTTGTGAGACACTACATACGATAGGGCCTGGAAATTGAAACTTAATTGAAGATCAACTGTAAAATTTATTCAATTAACCTAAGGCAACATTGGAACTTAACGCAACATATTTAGAAGGTCTAGGCTAGAGACGTGTTTCGGCGTCGTTAAACCTAGCAGCTGTCGTTCGCCTCTTGGCTTTAGACAGCGCTAGTACGGACTTGCGCTCCCCGTACCGTCGCGTATATAAAGGGAGACCCCTCTAGGTTTTCAATCCTTTATCCACAGGAAGCCGAGTCTGCCGCCCTATACCCGTGATACACCGAACACAACATTCGGGGAGACTACCTACACGTACGGAAAGTCCTTGGTCGATTTCTGTTTCATTATTGAAACCAAGGTGTATATTGCAGTTCACGGATATTTGGTACACCCTTTGTGCCTAGTTTTTTTCCTGAGCAGTCATTTGGTCTTTTCTGACTCCCTAAACTTGAAAAGACCGTCAAGCGCTTGTCCTTTCACGCTTGTGTCAACTCTGAAAGAGATAGAGTCATCTTTTTATCGTTTCTCGACTCTTAAAATATGAAACGGTAGAACTTCTTATTTTCCAATGTGGTAAAATTAATCGCCCACGATTTCACACCTATTTAGACATTGCTTGTTGGCCGTTTGATCGTGTGTCTTAAACTCTTTTTTCAGCCCGTGTGTGGTTTTGAGTTTTGATGGCAACTTTTTCAGAGTTTACCAACCAAGGAATCCCTTCAGAAGGGAATCCTGGTCATTTTCCTCCTTTTGGAAATGTTGGTGCTCCTTATATGGCAACGTTGTCCCTTCCTGGGTTAACTGTCGGGTTGCCTGTTTGGTTGTTCTCAACCTCTGTCGTTCCGAATGTCTCAGTTACTGGTCAATCAGTTCCTCCACCCGAACCACATCATGTTGATTCTAAGGTGGACCTCTCCCCTTCTTCGCCTGTTTCTGAGTCCTCCTCCTCCTCTTCGCGTGGTGAAAGTCTGGATTCGAGTAACCAGGTGGCTAAGAAGAAGAAGAAGAAGACAAAGAAGAAGAAGTCTGATAAGCGAGAGATTAAAAGTGCTGCTATTGCTCCTGAGACGTCTCCTCTTGATAACCCTTCCAACCCTCCTCGGAAAGTCAAGTTCCCCTGCATGTTGTGCACGGGAGACCATCTTCTTCGAGACTGCCCTGGCATTCCCAAGGTACTCGAAGTATGGTCCAACGGTCCCCCACCGTTGTCTTTGGCTTCCGGGAGTCAGGTTGGGGGCACTGGTAAGGCTCCTAAGAAGCAGGGTAAGATCACCAATCCCTGTAAGTTGTGTGAAGGGCACCATGCTATTCACCTTTGTCCTTATGTGGATGAAGCCAAGCGAGTCTTGGATAACCTGACTGTTTCGACACCACGCCTCCCAGCTGGTTATAAACAGCTTTCTTTGAGTCTTCCACCGGCTGATGCCGTGATTGGTCAAGGGTCATTCAAGGGTCATCCTTGGTCGATCCCACCTCCTCGGAAATTTAATTCGTAACCTGCTCCCGACCAACCATTGGTCGTGGGATCGGTTGAACCGGCCCCACCGCGTGCACCGTGTCTTTTCGTTGAGAGGGACCCCATAACCCCATGTTCTCCTCGGTTTCTTCTAGGATTCTTCGTACTTGGGAGAGAGATTTCCGTCCGTACTACAGTTTCTCCTCCGCCTCCCAAGATGGAGGCTACGGAGGATATCCCTCCCGCCTTCGAGATGGAGGTCATGGAGGATGCTTCTTCTACCGTAACATCAGGGGAAGACCTTCGCTTGTCGATGGTAGCCCCTCCGAGTAGGTTGGTCGCTTCCTTTGACTGGAATCGATTTGCAGGATTTCGCCTTCCGTCTTATGTGCCTTTCGAGATCACAGTACAGGCTCTTGGTCTGGTTGTACCCAGCACCATTATAGACGAAGGTGCATCTGTTAGTATTCTGTCTTCAACTACCTGGCAAGCTTTTGGTTCGCCGCCGCTTGCGCCTGTTACGCAGAATCTGTTGGCATTCAATAGAAGGACGAGTCAACCGTTGGGGATCCTTCCAAGGTTACCTGTTACTTTGGGAGGTAAAACCGTCCATATGGACGTGATGGTCGTTCCAGGCCCCTTGGATTTCAATCTGCTCCTGGGGCGCGATTACACCTATGCCATGGGAGCGCTCGTCTCCTCCCTTTTTCGTGTGGCATGTTTTCCACATGAAGGACGGATCGTGACCATTGATCAGCTGTCGTTCTTTGGTCCTAATATGGCATCTGGTCCGCCATCACCCCCTCCTGGTTTCTATCCACCCGTTGTATCTGCTCCACCGCGGGTCAACTATGTGGCTACCTACCCCGTGCCTGTGCTCAGTGATGATGTCGTCGTGCATCAGGTGCTGGGGGCATTGGGTCCTGACTTCCAGGATGTTTTCCTTCCATCGGGAGTGGAACTCTTGGAAGCGATGACTTCTCGTTCATTATGATGAAGTCTATCGGAGCATAGTTCTTTTCCTTGTGTCAAGCTCCTTAAAAAATGAAACAAGCTGGTCGGAGCATAGTTCTTTTCCTTGTGTCAAGCTCCTTAAAAAATGAAACAAGCTGGTCGGAGCATAGTTCTTTTCCTTGTGTCAAGCTCCTTAAAAAATGAAACAAGCTGGTCGGAGCAGAGTTCCTTGTCTTGTGTCAAGCTCCTTAAACCATGAAACAAGGTGTCCTGAGGATAGTTCTTGTAATGTGTCAACCTCGTTAAAACAATGAAACACGTTCCTGTTCAATTCGAGTCTTTGATCAGATCTCGTAAAATCCCAGTCGAGTCTTTCTTTGATCTCGTAATTTGAACCTTCACTCCATCTGCCTTTCATATGGACTGAAGCTTGGGGGGCATGTACCTCGAATTGAGTCACCATGCTGGGGGCATGCTTACTTTTTCAAGCATAGTTTGTTTCCGTTTCAAGCTTGTGTAAAAATGAAGCCGGTTTCAAGCATAGTTTATCTTTGTTTCAAGCTTGTGTAAAAATGAAACCAACTTCAAGCAGAGTTTCCTGATTTCAAGCTTGTGTAAAAATGAAACCTTTCCCATATTACCTCTTGTGATTGCCATTTTATCAGCCTGTTTTTGCCAGATGAGCCTTGGTTTTCTCACTCCATCGTCACTATCTGCTTGGCCGATCATATGCCTTCACTTGGTTGTTTTACCCGTTCCTGAGGAACCGCTGCGATGAGTGGTCTTGTTAGCCAGCCTCTTAACCTTTATTTGTTTAGAGCAGTTCCACCATTACCGGAACCAGTCGCTACCCTTTATACCACTCGTTCCTCCAGGAGGAGTCACCTTTCAGCTCTTTTCTGACTCTCTAAACATGAAAAGATTGCCGAGGCCCTTGTCGTTTCGATCTCGTTAAAGTGGCCACGAATCGACATCTACCCAGTATAAGTTTAACCCTTTTTTGGGTTGGGATGGATTGATTACGAAAAAGGAATACCCTAGCCTATCGCGACTAGGAGGTTTTCCCGGATATTGTTTTCTACCTTTTCGGATCTGGGGAACTATTTACGAAAAGGGACCTGTGGAGTTTACTTTTTGCTGTCTTTTCAAACTCTCTAAACATGAAAAGACGCCGAGTTCTTCCCTTGTCAGACTCGTTAAACCCTGATGACATCGGATTCAGTCGAAATGACGTTCTCCGAGTTCCTCCTTCCTAGGACTCGTTAAATGCACTAGGATGGATTCGTCCGAAGGACGGATTTATATGACAAGCATATGGTATCCTCTTCAAGCTTGTGTAAAAATAAAGGGGTACTCGCCAAGCATGGTGGGGGAAAAATGGAACCATCGTCGTTGTCGTCGGCAGTATGTCGCTCTTGAACATGGCACTTGTCTGCATCCGTGTTGGGTTGGGGACATCTCATCTCGTTGCTTCACTTTGCCTCCATGGGTTTGGGTAATCTCTTTTGACCTCTCATCTGTTCACTGCCTCGTCACCGTGACCTCTGATCCGTTGATGTCAAATACTGCCAAGTCCACTGTCGTGCCGTTCATGTGTTCAAGAGAAGTTGGCCTCTGCAAATATCAACCTTCCTCTGTTTCTCATACAATCCTGATTCACAACAAAACATTATGTTTCTCTGTCTCGTGTCGATGATGTGGGAATCATTATGGCCCACCTTCGATCAAGGTCACTTCCTGTCGACATCAACTCATTATCCAGGAAGTTGGTCTAGAGACTCCTAATGGTACCTTGGAGCCTGCATGCCTCAATGGCAGGTTCGTCGCATTCGACGTGAGGTTTACATCATTGAATTCCGATCGAATGATTCTGCGGGTGTTCGACGTCAACTCATTTATTCACACGCCGTAGATTGTACCTGTAGTACCTTGAGGACCATTGTCATTATTGGTGGTTTCTCTCGCGTCTGTTAACAGCTTTCATCATTGGCTGGTAATCCGACGATGTTCTTGCATGTTCGACTTTAGCTCACATATTCACATGCACGAACTTGTACTTTGTTGGGTCGAGATGGAGCGCAAGACCCTGGATTGTGTCTGTTGTAATCCAGGCTGCGATTGTGGATTATTATCATTATGTACATGACTCACTGATTGGATGGCTGCGACCATACCTGAGTCTATTTATTTGATCCTTGCTGGATGGCTGCACCCATACCCTGGATCCGGATTATAGCATACTCTGTTTCGGATGGCTGCACCCATACCACATATGCATCATGTACTTGAGATATCAGTTGTATTTTTCTGCGCAGGTTTTCCGACGACGGGGCTTCAGTTGAACATGTTCTCGTAAATCATTTCACCCCTCTGCCTCATATACTTAGGGGCATCTACACGTAATTTGTCACCGCCTTACCATTCCCATCCCGCACAATGCTTGACCCATTTTGTAACTCCGTCTAGAATTTCATGCCTTTAAATATCATCAACCTTTCCATGAGGACAACATTCCTTCGTTGATCATTTCCCGAAAGCGTATCTCTAAAAACACATGTTTTGCATTGCGCTCGGTAGCCCGTTATGTACCCGCGCCCACAAAACACCGAGCCCGCGCCACTTGGCGCTCTCGTGACCATTAGATACTGGGCGCCACTGCTTATGGAAAGTTTTTTAAAAAAAGAGGAAAAGTTTCGATTACAACAACTTCGTGGATGAGTCATGAGGAGTGGTTTCGACTGAATAACCACGGCCTTCCTCCTTTGCAATCTTGTTTCCACCTTATGGGAAACCTCCCAAGGGATAAGGCCTCCTTCCACTATTGTAGGGATCCCAACCTCCTCCTCTCCTCTATAAATATAGCCATCTTCCATTGATGAAGGAAAGGCTGAAGGTCAGAAGGCCGCTAGTCTTGAAGTGCTGAAGCTTTGCATCTCCCTATTCCCAAGTGCCTTTGTGCTGTAAAGAATCCCTTCTTTCCCTTAAGGCCCATTCAAGCGAGGAGACCATTGTTACGAGACTCGGGAGAGGTTTCCCTTTCCCTTGGCGAGCTTTGCGAGACGTGGACGACCGGAGACCCGTTCGAAGGAAGCTGCGACGTCAGAACTTGGTTGTAACTTCTATTCGTTTATCATTTTAATAGATGACTATGATTATGGTTCCACTCCTTTTCCCATCATGTTAATGCGAGTAATATCTTTTCTGACCGATGTTTAGTTACGTATGTTGGTTCCTATGCATGTATCTGTTCGTTTCTTCTGTGTGCAGGTGTTCATCCACGGAGATCGTGGAAGGATTGTGATCTGCCAGGGCTGAAGGACGGGGACATCTTCTTCTTCAGATCTAGCGTTGGAATCCAAGTAGGCTCTTATCCCAAGTCTTTCATTTCGTAACTAGGAGCTTGCGTCATAGCATTGTTTGTTTGTTGCTAGACCCCTGCTGGGCTAGTAGGGATCGCCTCTGTCCGCAGAGGGGATTTACCTCCTCAACAAAGGCC